>JANAVB010044018.1:279085-706669 GCA_029216955.1 Iris pallida | reverse complement strand
TAATTATATATATATCTATATATATATATATATATATATATTATCTAATAATATATATAGATATAGTTATATAGTTATATAGAAAGCATATATACTCATAATGATGGAAAATTATGAAACAAAACAAAAATTTGGTTCCCACATATCCGAAACCTCATATACATATTAAAAACTCAGAATTTATAAGCTAAAAGGCTGGAAACAAAATATCACATTTCAACTCAAAATCGAAATTAAAGAAAACAACCCAATTTCACACAACGACCCAAAATACAAAATACACCAAACGAACCCGCGAAACTCGGCATACACGTTGGTCTCGACCTACGTGATGCGTGTTTTGTATACTCTCAAATTCGAAATCGTGTCCGTGTCGTGTCCACAGAACGCGTATCAGAAATTCCCGATACCGCGTGATACGCGTGCATTCTCGCTCGTTTGAGCGCCGCACACACAACGAAACGCCCCGTGCTTGTGCACGTAGCTGGGGGGTCCTGGGGTAGGTATAGGATATGGCCATGTAGCGATATGCCGCCCGAGAGCAGCGCATGCAGCCCCCGCACCCGCACGGCCTGCTGCGCGCGCGCCCGCGTGCCCTCGTGCACGCGGTTCCACCGTCGTAGCTCGCTCGTCGGCCACGCCGCAACTCGGGGTTCGTTCCTCGAGTAGTATATGTATAGGTCACATGTCCTAGGTCCTGGAACAGGTCTTCGCTGCGTCGTGTGCGCGCACGAAGTCTGTTTCAGTCCCGAATTTCAGCCGGGTGCACAGAATGACTGAACAGTGCACGCGCGATTACTCCGCGCTCGCTCGACGAAACGTCGTAAATTTTATGGACATGTGGGAAGAGGTTGTCCCTACGTGCTCATAAAATTTCACGCAAGATAGAGCTCTGTGCGTTGAGTTATGACACATAGACTGCAAGGCGTGCATGGGACCGTGCACGGGATCTCGTGCACGCGTGTCCGTGTCCGTTCGAATGACGAAATTGTGTCGATTTCTGATCCGTCTTCACGAAAGTTGGTACAAATCATATAAGGAAGGATTTTATGAAAACATAATCGAAAAGTAACACTTTTCAATTCTAAGTGGCATTTTGCCGAACAAGTACAACGTGAGACCGATACGTGTCCGATACCGCTATCAAACGAAGTCAAAACCCAACCAACCTTCGTACACAGTTCAAAGGTGCCTATATGGATGCAATAATGAGAAAATTCAAGAGAAACAAATGTAGATCGGATTTACCTATTGAGTGTCAAAAACTCAATGAATGGGGCTCCTCGGTTGTGTGTCGGCCGATTTTCCCTCAAGCAAAACCTCCACCTCCTCGCTAGAAATGTTCCAGCAGATCCTCCTCTCCTCGACGAGTGCAACGGAGTTGTTTGGGAAGAAACGGACTCCGGATGAAAGAATTATGAGTTTTGGAGAAGGGGATCTATTAGGGTTTCCTAGTGGAGGCTCAAAACTTCACAAATGAATGCAAGGGGGAGGGTACTACTGTTTGGGGTGGCCAAGGGGGTTCTCTAGGGTTAGGGTTTCACTTAGGCCAACTCTTTCCCAAGTAAAATGGGCCCAAGTCAAAAGACTAGCATGAAAAAGGCTAAAAAAATCAATTAAAGCCTTTAAAAATAAACTAAAGCCTAAAATAAATTCTAAAAATAAAATAACAATTCTAAGGCATGGTTAGGCTCCTATACAATGTCCTCTAAGGCTAAACCAGTTGCTAGCACAACACAAGTCAACATATCTAAAAAATCACAAAAGGGCCAAAATGGCTAAAAGACTAAAATGACTAAAAATTCATTTAAAACATTCTAAAATAACTAATTAATTCTAAAATAATTCCTACAAGGTCAAATTAATTCTAATTAATACTATTAGGCTTATAGTCAATGTTGGCTAAGTTAAACCCATTTATGCTACACAAACATCAAACGAAACCACCTATCATTACATGACTTCAATAAATTAATAAATAACATAATAATTACAAAATGACCAAAATATCCCTAAATTAAAAATGTGGTGGTTACAAATCTACCCCACTTAAAAAAAATTTGTCCTCGAAATTTAAGTCGGTCGTACTCCTTCTAGGTCAACCACCCACAATCAAAGTCTCTAAGCAATTTCTAACTCATACAATTTGAAGAATGACATATAGAGTCATGGTCAACCATAGCAGTTGAAGGTCTCATCTAGATGGACTAGTCATATTAGATCAAAACAGTTCCATGGTAGCAACATGTAAGCAATATAGGGTGTTCTGCTGGAAAGATAAGGAAGCAACAAATCATTAAGGTGTAGGATAGTCTACCGTCCTATATGAAACTGGTAAAGACAACTAGGAATTTATTATAAAGGGTTACCATTCCAAAGATGATCAAAATCGAAAGTTTAAGGCACGAGTGTCAATAGCATTGAAATCCAATAACATAATATATATATATATAAGAAGATTTAGTCCCGGCGCGTTCTAAGTTGGTCAATTCCAAGATAAATCGAAGTTTGGACAAGATGGAGAACGAGGCCATTGAAGTCTGAGCACGAGTATCCAAGATTTGATATCCATGTCACAATTGAATTAATTCAATTGAATAAGACCCCAAACATTGGATGATAAGGAGGATGACCCGGTCGACTGGTCACGATCAAAAGAATTAGAATTTAAAGGATGATGCATGGATATAGAAATAAGTCAATTTCCTCCTTTGGATAGGGAAACTAAACGTGATACCTTGGGTTGATCTATCAAGTACAGCACATTTTCTTTTTGAAATATGTGAAAGGTAAAACAATAAAGAGTTCAAAGACGATGCTATTAAGTACAATACGTGGTTCATAGGCGATAGAAATAATTCAAAAGAGAATTGCCAAAGCTGTCGTGGATGAGACTCTAGAGCAAATTTAACTATGTCTCCCTCCACGTAGAATAATATATGAAAAGCGAACCAAAGTGCAATAGGTTGATCAGACCATCATGCACCGGTTCTGATTAGACAATATGTTAGTGGGTGCCAGCCCCGAATAAAATATGTCATGATCAAGTTCGAAAAAGATAAGCTTGCAAAATTGGTGCTAAATTAGCAACATAAGATAGACAAAATATAAGAAAGGATAATGATGAAGGAAGTTAATAGTCTAAGATCCTTTAAACATCAAGGAGTGAGGGTGAATCAGAACAAGAGGAAAAGGATTTTCAAATCGAAGTTCATAATGAGATTCTCAAGGGTCGTCCAGGAATCTCTCAAGAAATTCTAAGTGTGATTGAGTATCCTCTAATTCTAACACCTTATTTCCTATACTCTATAGCAGGCTCGTAGTAGTACAACTAAGTCGCCGTACTACCGCGATATCGCACTAATGCGAATCTCAACCTGCATAGGCCACCACTAAAAATGTGTCACGACCCGCACCCGGTTTACGGGCACAAGTGCGTAACCACGCCCAGCCTACACCGTAGAATCGGCAGTAAAATGCTGTTCTAGGTCACTATCTAAACCAACTCACACAATTGTATAATGTACTTGTCTTAAAACTCAACTCTGAATGGAGGGCAAGTACAGAAATAATATAACTCAATCACAGTCTAAGCACGATAGGATCTCACAAAATTCTATAATTAAAAAAAACAGTAAAAACTACTAAAAGATAATAACTCAAAACAACTCAAAATAAGACAACTCTCAAATTATTACAATTCAAGTTCCAGTAGAGAAATCTAAAACAGTCTACTAAACTAGTCTCCCGATCACTCTTGAGAGTCGGGGCCAAAGGTAGCTAATCTCTATCCAAATCCATAGTGAGTAGGGCATACATCCTCAGGGCTAACATCTGTAATATTTAACAGGTCCAGTCGGGACAGGAGCGAATACATCTCATCAAGTAAATCCAAGTAAATGATAAAAACTATAAAACAATTATAGATAATTTATTGATGAAGCATGGGAATTCGAGACAGTTTAAGTTGTAAAACTATAGTAAAAGAACAAGGAAAATAAAAAAACTGTGAAACAGAATATCATGTCAATGAAGACTGTAAATAAAGCTAGCTGAACTAGAATAATGTGATATGAGTCCAATGGTACAATATATGTCAAGTGTGATTCCATTCAATGATCTAAGTAGGGTGATTCTTGTAATGGTTCTTGTGATGATTCTAGTAAAGATTCTAGACACTACTCACAGTGTGTTTTAAAATACTGAGATCGACATATAAACGGCTAGGGGTAATCCGGCACATCACACACTGGCCAAGTGTGGGACGGCTATCATTCTTGTATAATTCACAGGGAGGTGGTTCGAGTATTTAGGAATGTTTACATGTCTACTCAAGTATTTTCCCGCCCGACAAATATGAGTGAATCCATAACACGACACGTAAGTCGACAATAAATCTAGCCAGAACATGAAGGTGCTTGTAGGTGATTCTTGTAATAGTTCTTATAATAGAGGCTAGACAAGTAAGGTATGTGTGTCGTATACATGGATTCCAGAAAAATATCAACTCGTGTTGTAATCGAGAATCAAATGGAATTGACTAAAACTGAAATATAGAATTCGACAAGTAAATGAAAGAACATTCAAAGAATGTACTCGCCTGACAATCCGAGCTGCTAATGAGGATGTATAACTAAACTGGAGTGATATAAACCTATTTAAAGTATCCACATGTCACAACCAAGTCTACAATATCAAAGAAAATAGCTACAATGCAAGACTATATGCTTCTAGGTCCCTTTTGGTCAAAGTCAACCCTTGGTCAACTCTGGTCAAACCTAGTCAAACATTGGTCAACTAGTCCGTTTACTAATTTCTAGGTCATACACAAAATTTTAGGTCATTCGGAGTTCGTTTGAGTCGATTTGGATCAAGTTTGACCCAAAGTTGACTTTTGTCAATTTGGTCAACTTGTCGGCCAATTCGACTAAACTAGGCTCAAAATTACAAACCAAATCTGTCCTAGGACTCCTATAGTTATATTCACAACTATAATCTATTCTAAGAGGGTTTCCAAGCATAATATCTATATACATATAGGTATATACACACATATGTGTATATACAATACAAGTCAACCTTAAATCTAACAAAAGATGGTGTGTGTGCGTGTGTGTGTCCTGGTGCTTACTGAAATGGAGAAAATCTGAGATTAAAAACAGAAAACACAAACATGGTATACCACAATTTAATATACTATTATCTACATATATATACAAAGTAAGAAAACTACATATATATATATATATATATATATATATATATATATATATATATATATATATATATATATATATATATATATATATACACAAACTCTTACTGAAATGGAGAAAATCTGAGATTAAAAACAGAAAACACAAACATGGTATACCACAATTTAATATACTATTATCTACATATATATACAAAGTAAGAAAACTACATATATATATATATATATATATTATATATATATATATATATATATATATATATATATATATATATATATATAAAAAAAAATATATATATATAGATATATATATATATATATATATATATATATATATATATATATATATATATATATATATATATATATATATATATATATATATATACACAAACTCTTAAATGGAAAGATTCGTAATGGTGCGAGATAATTTAAAGAGTCTAAAATCTGGAATTAAATCCCTCTCGACCCATTCTTAACATGTATGTGTTAGCAATAGGTTTCAACGGGGTTATATATATATATATATATATATATATATATATATATATATATATATATATATATATATATATATATATATATATATATATATATATATATATATATAAAAATATATATATATATATATATATATAGTTAAATATATATATATATATATATAGTTAAATGTATATATATAGTTATATAGAAAGCATATATACTCATAAATTATGGAAAATTATGAAACAAAACCAAAAGTTGGTTCCCACGTATCCGAAACCTCATATACATATTAAAAACTCAGAATTTATAAGCTAAAAGGCAGGAAAACAAAATATCACATTTCAACTCAAAATCGAAATTAAAGAAAATAACCCAATTTCACACAACGACGCAAAATGCAAAATACACCAAACGAACCCACGAAACACGGCATACACGTTGGTCTCGACCCACATGATGTGTTTGTATACTCTCGGGTTTCGAAATCGTGTCCGTGTCGTGTCCACAGAACGCGTATCGAAAATTCCCGATACCGCGTGATACGCGTGCGTTCTCGCTCGTTTGAGCGTCGCACACACAACGAAACGCCCCGTGCTTGTGCACGTAGCTGGGGGGGGTCCTGGGTAGGTCTAGGACACGGCCATGCAGCGACACACCGCCCGAAGCAGCGCACGCAGCCCCCGCACCCGTACGACCTGCTGCGCGTGCGCGCGTGCCCGCGCGCCCTCGTACACGCGGTTCCGCCCTCGTGGATCGCTCGTCGGGCCACGCCATGACTCGGGGTTCGTTCCTCGGGTAGTCTAGGTATAGGTCCACGTGTCCTTGGTCCTGGAACGGGTCTTAGCTGCGTCGTGTGCGCGCACAAAGTCCGTTTCAGTCCCGAATTTCAGCCGGGTGCACAGAATGGCTGAACAGTGCACGCACGATTACTCCTCACTCGCTCGACGAAACATCGTGAAATTTTAAGGGCATGTGGGCAGAGGTTGCCCCTACGTGCTCGTAGAACTTCACGTAAGACGGAGCTCTGTGCGTCGAGTTATGACGCACAGACTGCAGGGCGTGCACGGGACCGTGTACGGGATCTCGTACACGCGTGTCCGTGTCGTTCGGATGCCGAAATCGTGTCGATTTCCGATCTGTCTTCACGAAAGTTGGTACAAATCATATAAAGAAGGATTTTGTGAAAACAAAATCAAAAATTAACACTTTTCAATTCTAAGTGGCATTTTGCCGAACACGTGCAACGTGAGACCGATACGTGTCCGATACCGCTATCAAACGAAGTCAAAACCCAACCAAACTTCGTACACAGATCAAGGGTGCCTATATGGATGCAATAATGAAGAAAATTCAAGAGAAACAAAGGTAGATTGGGATTTACCTATTGAGTGCCAAAAACTCAATGAACGGGGCTCCTCGGTTGTCGTGTCGGCCGATTTCCCTCAAGTAAAAGCCTTCGCCTCCTCGCTAGAAATGCTCCAGCAGATCTTCCTCTCCTCGACGAGTGCAACGGAGTTCGTTTGGGAAGAAACGGACTCGGGATGAAGGAATTATGAGTTTTGGAGAAGGGGATCTATTAGGGTTTCCTAGTGGAGGCTCAAAACTTCACAAATGAATGCAAGGGGGAGGGGTACTGCTGTTTGGGCGGCCAAGGGGGTTCAATAGGGTTATGGTTTCACTTGGGCCAACTCTTTCTCAAGTAAAAATGGGCCCAAGTCAAAAAGACTAAAAGACTAGCATGAAAAAGGCTAAAAAAATCAATTAAAGCCTTAAAAATAAACTAAATCCTAAAATAAATTCTAAAAATAAAAATAATAATTCTAAGGCATGTTTAGGCTCCTATACAATGTCCTCTAAGGCTAAACCAGTTGCTAGCACAACACAAGTCAACATATCTAGAAAATCACAAAAAGGCCAAAATGGCTAAAAGACTAAAATGACTAAAAATTCATTTAAAACATTCTAAAATAACTAATTAATTCTAAAATAATTCCTACAAGGTCAAATTAATTCTAATTAATACTATTAGGCTTCTAGGTACAATGTTGGCTAAGTTAAACCCATTTATGCTACACAAACATCAAACGAAACCACCTATCATTACATGAATTCAATAAATTAATAAATAACATAATAATTACAAAATGACCAAAATATCCCTAAATTAAAAATATGGTGGTTACAACCACGAGAATGTGTGAGATGAGTAGCATGTAGAGGTCCTTGCGTGTTGGCTGATCACCCGTGCGTATGCGTTGGGTCTAACTGTCAATAGTTGTATATTAGAAGACTTGACGGTTAGTAGTGTTACTTGGTCGTGGATGCCGCATGATAGGTACATTGGGTGGGGAGAATATTTCCTTGTCGTATGGGCTTCGATTGTACTTTTCTTGTAACTCGGAAGCTCCGCTGGAGATACGGGTATGAGCCTCTCAGGTTGGTCACTGTCGTTTTTCAACGTCATGCGCTTAGATCATTGGTGCCCAAGCGGGGACTGTATTAGATCCCATTTACATCCAGGGCTCATGCGTCGAAGGATTGTTTCTCAACTGCATGTTCACTTTAGTACGGTTAAGTTACCTTATTTATGTCTTGTCACTTTCTTTGATTGTGGCATATTTTATATTCAATATTTATATGGCATGTTTATTGTATCTTGTTACGTCCCTCTGAGGACCTGGTTATCTCTCCAAGTGTGTGCTTATATGATATTACAGGTGTTCTAGCCGAGGCCGTGATCTTCTCCATCTTTTTGAAGATGATTGCACTTGGCTAGTCTTGTTATTTCATTTATTCCTTCTTGTACCTTTTATTTGAGATAGTTGGTAGTAGACTTTGTCTCCGCCCAACGTATTATACAAAGACTTATTATAGTTGATTATATGATATCTTTTATTCTTTATTTGTGGATGAGATTAGATTACTCTTGGTTTACTGCATTTTACAGCTTATGTATACATACGAGTCTCCATATATTGGAGTATACTTCGTATGTATGCAGCTGGCATGGATACGTACCTAGTCCTAAGTATTTTAGGACTGGGGCGTTACACCCAAGAAGCATTTCGAGCGCCAACCTAATCCTTATCCCAAAAAAAGATAACCCAGAGACTTTTCGGGACTTTCGGCCTATCAGCCTCTGCACTTTCACCAACAAGATCATTTCCAAAATTATTGCATCGCGCATGTCAGAGATTCTTCCCAAGATTATCTCTGAGGAGCAGAGTGGTTTCGTCAAGGGTAGAAACATTCAGAATAATATCATGATGGCTCATGAGTTAATTACATGCATGAAACTACCAGCGAGGGAGGAACATCGCCATCAAACTGGACATGGAAAAAGCGTACGATAGAATTGACTAGCAATTCATGATCTGGGTTTTCAGGGCCTTCGGATTCTCGAAAACTTGGATCAATATCGTTTGGAGATCGATTAGCAACTCATGGTTCTCTACGGTGATCAACGGCCAACCGGATGGCTTCTTCAAATCCAGTCGCGGAGTCAGGCAAGGAGACCCCTTATTGTCCACCATCTTCATCATCGCAGCCGATGCTCTGAGCAGACAGCTGAACCGCATGACGAGAACTCCGAACTTCTAGCATTTTCACACGGTCAGCGACTGTCCTATCATTACTCATCTGGCCTATGCTGACGATATTCTTATCTTCTCCTCTGGGGATATTGGGTCGGTGGAGGTGGTCTACAACTCGCTCATGAAATACTCCATATGCTCTGGTCAAAAGATTAACTCGGCTAAAAGCGTGATATACGCCCACCACAACATCCAGAGAGAGCATGCCGCCAACATATCCAATATTACCTCATTCACAGTCGAACATCCCCCTTTCAACTACCTTGGGTGCCCCCTCGTGTACGGGAGATCGAACGTCGGCATCTTTGATGAGCTGATTACCAAGATCAGGAAAAAACTTGAGGGGTGGCATAACGCTACCTTATCCCCATAAGGCAAGATGATTCTCATCAAGCACGTGCTCACCTCTATCCCTATCTATACCCTCGCCGCCTGCTCCCCTCCCAAGAAAGTGCTCGTATCGATGGAAAGCATCTTTAGCGATTTCTTTTAGGGTCACAGTGACGGGCACGACAAACATCATTGGGCCAGTTGGGATTATATGGCTAGGCCCACGGAAGAAGGAGGTCTGGGCTTCTCCAAACTATCACACATTGTAGATGCTTTCTCTATGAAACTGTGGTAGAAGCTTCGCACGAGTCAGAATTTATGGGCCAAATTCATGAAAGCCAGGTACTTCAAGCATATTCACCCTGCGCAGGCCATCTCCAATTGCAGATCCTCTGCCGCTTGGAGGCGGATTCTAGTGGGGCGATCCCTCGCCGAACCGGTGATCAAACTCCAACTGGTGATAGAGAATCTATGACTTTCCTGGAACGTTGGGCGGGGGATATCGTGCTCAACAATCTTACGACAACTCCGGGGAACAGCAGGATCAAGGACCTGTGGGATTTCACTAGTAATGATTGGAATTGGCGCCTGATCAGAGAGTGGGCCGGGGCAGAGGCAGAAGAGCGCATCCGCAGCAATAACCTTAAATTGGGCGATGAGACAGACGTGCTGAAGTGGTCGGCCGAACCTTCTGGTTACTTTTCGTTGAGGTCGGCTAGAAGCGCGGTACGTGGCGTAGGGACGCCTGCACCTATCATCGTAATATTTTGGCAGACCTGCATCCCAAAAAAGTGGTCTTTCCTTATCTGGAGAGCCTTCCGCAAGAAGTTGCCTACCGATGACACCCTCAACACCATCGGGTTTAGTCTTGCATCTGCATGTACTTGTTGCTCGGAGCGTAAGAGTGAATCCATCGATCACATCTTATGTCAGGGAGACCTCGCTATTCTGGTTTGGAGGGCCCTTTCGCATCGGTGCGGGCAGACCTAGGGGAGTGGGTGCTTCAACGATCTCCTGGTTTGCTGGGCTGCTTCCCACGGCCATCAGATCATTGTAGCGGCGGCTACCTGGGTATTATGGAAGAATAGGAATAAGGCCAGGTACGAAGGTCATCAGTACTCCGGAGACCAGCTCATTCGGGAGACCCTTCGTCAGTGTCGGAAGATCTGAGCCCTATGCTCGCATGACCAGCAGCCCTTCTGGGATGATATCCTCTATTAGCCCCTCATTTTCTTTCTTTTTGAGTTGTATACTTTTTGCTCTAGCTTTTGGTGGCTGGTAGCTTTCTTGTAAAGGCTTCGACATTTTGCGCCTTTTATGAATAATATGGGAGGTTTTCAAAAAAAAAAAAAAAATATATATATATATATATATATATATATATATATATATATATATATATATATATATATATATTTATATATATATATATATATATATAAGGGATTTTGGGATTCAATTGGGTCTGGAATTGATTGCAGGTGGGTGATCTATCCTTTCACAACAGCACACACATGCACCATTCTTTTTCTATGTATATATACATTACTACTAGTATATACATATAGAGTGTATATGTATTATTTGTGAGTTATTCTCAGACTTGCTTATAGCAGCAGCCCTCGCAACACCACAGTTCACAACACTACACACACATGCTTATATTATATATATATATATATATAAAAAAAAATATATATATATATATATAAATATATATATATATATATATATATATATATATATATATATATATATATATATATATATATATTGTTAACAATATATATATTGTTAAAAAAAATATATATATATATATATATATTGTTAAAAATATTATATATATATATATTGTTAGATATCAAATACGAGATGGTATTTGATATCTAACAATATATATATATAATATTTTTAACAATATATATATATATATATATATATATATATATATATATATATATATAAATATATATATATATTTATATATATATATATAAATATATATATATAAATATATAAAAAAATATATATATATATTAGTTTTGAGTTATATATATATATATATATATATATATATATATATATATATAAAATAAAAAAATAAAATATATATATATATATATATATATATTAGTTTTGAGTTAAACCTAGAAATACCCAATAGGCCTAAGTTAGGCAAAGTTGGCTAACAAGTTGACCAAGTTGACAAAAGTCAACTTTGAGTCAAACTTGGCCCAAACTTGACCCAAATAGACTTGAAATGATAAGATAACTCACGTTTGACCTAAACTTGGAATAATAGACTAGTTGACTTAGGGTTGACCTAGTTTGACCAGAATGGTTGACCAGAGTTGACCAAGGGTTGACTTTGACCTAGTTTGACTAGAATGGTTGACCAATAGTTGACTTTGACCAAAAATGACCTAGAATCATTTAGAATGTATTGTAATTTCTCTTATTTCATATTAGACACTTTGTAACCTGTGGTTGCTCTAAATATGACATTGTGACTCCGGTTCGAACATCTGTGTTCATCAGTTACTCAGGGTAACAGGCAAGTACATTCTCTGATAGTTCATTCATTTACTTGTCGATTTCTATATTTCAGTTCTAGTCAATTCTATTTGATTCTCTGTTACAAACATGGATGGATATTTCTGGAATTCATGTATACGATACATACACCTTACTTGTCTAGCCTCTATTACAAGAACCACTACAAGAATCACCTACAAGTACCTTCATGTTCTGGCTAGATTTATTCTCGATTTACGTGTAATGTTATGGAATCACTCGTATTAGTTGGACGGCGAAATACTTGAGTAGACATGTAAACATTTTCAAATACTCGAACCACCTCCCTGTAAATTATACAAGAATGATAGCCATCCCACACTTGGCCAGTGTGTGATGTGCCGGATTACCCCTAGCCGTTTACATGTCGATCTCAGTATTTTTAAACACACCTATGAGTATTGTCTAGAATCATTACTAGAATCACCATAAGAATCTTAACTAGAATCATCGCAATGATCATTCAAGAATCTCCCTACTTGAATCATTGATTGGAATCACACTTGACCTACAGTGTATCACCTGGACTCATATCACATTATTCTAGTTCAGATAGCTTTTATTTACAATCTTCATTGACATGATCTTCTGTTTCACAGCATTTACTTTCCTTATTTTTAACTGTTGCTCTACATCTTAAACTGTCTAAAACTTCTATGCTTCGTCAATATAATTGTCTATAATTGTTTTATAATCTTAGGTATTTACTTAGATTTTCTTGATAAGATGTATTCATTCCTGTCCTGACTGGACCTGTTGAAAATTACAGATGATAGCCCTGAGGATACATGCCCTACTTGCTATGGATCTGGAGAGGGATTAGCTACCTTTGGCCCCGACTCTCAGGAATGATCGAGATACTAGTTTAGTAGACTTGCTATAGAATTCATGTTTAGAACTTGAATTGTAATAATTTGAGACTTGACTTGTTTTGAGTTGTTTTAAGATATTATCATTTAGTAGTTTTTATTTGTTTTCTTTTAGTTATAGAATTCTGTATTATCCCATCATGCTTAGACTGTGACTGAGTTATATTATTTATATACTTGTCCTCTGTTCGGAGTGAGATTTAAGACAAGTAAATTATATATTTGTGTGAGTTGTTTTAGATAGTGACCTAGAACAACGTTCTACCGCTGATTTCGCGGCGTAGGCTGGGCGTTGTTACGTACTTGTACCCTTATACTGGGTGCGGGTCGTGATAAGATGAAAGTTCGATGAGTGCTCAAACTATACCCCTCCTCTCTGTGTCTATACGTTGGGGGAGTAGAGCTCTATTTATAGAGCCAAGAGATAACCACCTGACAGTTACCCAAAGTAGGCACCTTTTTTCTGGATAGGCGCCTAAGCCACTGGGCGCCATTTTTAAGAAGGGGCACCTTTGACATGTGGTGCCTATGCCAATAGGTGTGTGGTAATAGCCAAGTGATGGGCACATTCTTCAGGAAATTCGGAGTAGTGCACCATGTTCAGTATACATAGCAGATTAATACGTCAGCAGGGAACTGAATACTTTGAGAAAGGCGTCCAAGGAAGTAGGCGCCTAGAAAAGTTGAGCGCCTAGTAGCAGTAGGCGCCTAAATGGGTCAGGGCGCCTCAGAGAGATGGGCGCCTGAATGCATAAGGATTCTAGGAGAACATAACTCTTAAGAAACAATGGGCGCCTAGGAGAGTTAGGCTCCTAAGAGACATAGGGTGCCTAAGAGTGTTATGTGCCTAAGAGAGACAGATATTTTGAGCGCCTACAACGATCTCATCAAAAGATGTGTTATTACAATGATTGATGTTCGGAGTCAAGAGAACCTGGCGGAACTATTCCCCAAGGGCCTCAAAAGCTAGCTGGTCGATAACACAGCAAGTAAAATAGGCTTGAAGGTATTCTGATATTATGTTATTGCAATCCTACCATAAAGTTTTATGCTATTAGTTCAAAGAAAAATCTACTAGGCATCTAGCTTTTGGTTCAAGGGAGGACTATTAACTAGAAAAATATCAGAAACAGTGGGTACATGTCCTCTGTGGCATGGAGAGGTTACAGACCTACAACCACTATTGTCTACTATTGTTTTATAGAGAAAATGGATCCTGTGTTGAGGATGGCTTAAACGCCTTAATGAGTTCTCAAGCAGAGTGAATGCTTGGTGTGCTTTATAGGAAGCACGATAGCACAGCACTACAAGGAGTGAAACTCCATAATACAGTGGGGTGACTCTACCATAAGGTTCCCGGATATAGGTAATGCCTCGGCTTTATAAACCAAGTCACAGCGGCATAGCACCCGCAAATAGGCAGGTAGCCTAATATTGTATGATGAAATTAAAGAGGGGTAGACATCACTACAAAGGGGAGATATTCTCCATGTTATAGTGGCATGACACCATGATGAGGTACCTGGATAGGGATAAAGCCTCGGCCTTGCAGGCCATGTCGTTGCGACGTAACACCACAAGGGAGCCTAAGACTTCATGCTGGGTAGTATGGCACTACAAAGAGGCTGTGACATCATGCTACAGTAGTATGACACTATGATGAGGTTCCCGAGTAGGGGTAATGCCTCGGCTTTAGGTCATGTCATAGCGGCGTAGCACCGCAAGGGAAGCGCAAGGCTTCATGCCATGTCTCTTTAATAAAAAAAACTCACCTATAGTGTATGGACAGAGATAGCAGGCCATCTCTTGAGGGTAAACTTGTATTTATCCAAAATTATACACTGAAACTAGGCTGGCACGGGACCTTTAATATGCAGCCAGAAGCACATATAACTATATTATATGAGTAGGAATAATTTCAGCTATGGTGCAGAATTCAAGGCTTAGTCCATTCTTGTATTATAGTCTGTTGTTTGACCCATGCGGGAAGATTTAAGTTGTCAGCGACATATCTCCTAATGCATGATGGACAGATAATATGGGGAACACTCAACTCCATATATCGAGATATGTGGAGGATTGTTGGAGCATTTCCTTTGTATGTAGAGAGCTTGCTCTCAACGTCTAGTAATTTTGGTCCCAAATTGGAAAAGCAACATGAGTAGTATCTCAATATATACTTGGTATCTAGTTGAGGTGTGCACATGGGGTGGCGACCCTAAGGAGGGAACCATGTGAGTGATTTTACTAGAGGTAAGGATAAGACTCTATGGTAAAGCATTTGCTTTTTGCTCTTGGAATTTATTCCATTAGAGCTAAGCCCCGTAGGGGCTTAGCGACTCAGACTCGGACTCAGACTCGGACTCGGACTCGGGCTCGGGCTCATGGGCTCATGAGGCATAATGTGGCATTTTGTTGGCACACTTTGTACTTAGCACGTCAGCATCGTCGCTAGGCGCATAGTGCGCTTAAGTTGCGCTCGTTGCGCGAGCCTCTTGTGCAGCCGTTGTAGTGCCCCGTCCCGCTCAGTCAATTGGAGGAATCGAAACACCGACGACGTTCGGACTTAGCCACGCAACGGCTTGCTCGAAAACTCGCTCAGGTGAGTGGCTTCGGTGAACTTGCCTCAGCTTGGCCTTCACACTAATAAAATAAAAGTTTTTAAATGCACAAGTAGGCTTGATAATAAAAGAGATGCATCCACATAGCTAAGAGAATAATCCCAACTTGGGTCAGACTGAGTTAGAATATAGAAAGGTCCCATAGTCGGCTTAGAAGTTTGCTCAACGTGCTTTTAAAATGATACTTGATCCTTCATCCCGTGGCTTGGGAGAAGGTAAGTTGGTTTAAGTTGCCATGAAGTTAAGAACTTAGCCTAAGTCATAGGTGTCGTCCACATGAATGCTACATAAAGCATGCACGGTCCCATCGTCAAGGGCTTGGCATTGCCTTGCTCGTCCCACGGGTTAAGTTACAGTGCACGTTGTAGAACACGGCTTGTGGCGTAAGTCTAGCCACCCAAAGAACTTGGTTGTTCAAGTCGAATGCGTGCACAACATGTTCCCTCGATGCAAGGCTTGACGTAGCCTTTGCTCGTCAAGTCGTTGCACGAACAAGTTAGACGAGTTTTGCTGGGCTACCGAAGTTATAGCAAGCATTGTCCCTTGTTGTCTGTGGTTGTCAAGTCACATAGTCCCACGATCTTAAGGCACGTCATATTAAGTATGTGACTTGAGCGATAGGGTTTCCTAGAGAAAAAAGTCAGTCTAAGGCACGAACCACGGTTGGTTTAGGGAAAACCATGCCACGGATAAATGAACACGTTATGTTCAAGTTAAAATGGAAGACTACTTAGTAGAAAAAGTTAAGGTGTAATAAGTCAGTCTAAGGCGCTGAGCGCGAAATGCAAGTGATAAGGAAAGGATAAATTTAATCGAAAAAAAAAGTTAAGGTGTAACGAACAAATGACTTGATCGAGAAAATCGATATGCGAATCGTATATAAAACGTTAGCACGATTTGATGATAGTGTGCATAAAAATGATTCGAATATTCGAGAATGACTCTAAGGATGTGAATCGATCTTGCTCGATGACTTGTGTTAGAAATAAGACAACATGAATTAAGAAAATATGTTGCTGGATGACTTAAGATAGTCGGACGAATATACGCGATTTTGATTTTGGACGAATTGAACATGTAACGGGTTTGAGAGATAATGATCGAACTTGATCTTGAATGTCGAGGAGATTATCTAATTTGTACGATAGCATCAGTCGCACGACTCAAAATTTATTGCAAATGAAGATCGTCAGGTTACGTATATCATCGATGGTATTAAGGCGTATCAAGGATCGATATGCGATAACTTGGGGGTACTCTAATTCGAGGAATGACAATCGTGCAAAATGTTATTGTTCCGATGGATGCTATGCTTGGGATTTTGATCGTATCTTGATGGTTACGCTGATAACCATAATGTCGTTGTTCTTGTCTTGCACGAGCGCAACTCCAGCCTTACCCATGCATCACGTCAGATTTAGGGACAATCGTTCTACGTGAGCGCGGACATGGTGATTCATGTCGCAGGAACGATCGAACTCGAAAAATCAAGATGTGGCAATTTGGATTGCTTCGACTTGGGTGAAGGTGGATTCGAGGATTGATCGGACTTGTGATTGATGATTGAGTAAACTTGAGGATTGAGGACTTCCAATATGCGTATCGAGAATGAATTAGTCTAGACTCAAAATAAGAGTTACATTCCGATGAGAACGATTATTCTGCAGGAGCATTGTATGGTGATTTCATACCGACCGTGGATAATCGGACTCGCGTGAGATTGGGACGTGAAATATTGTTAAAGTCATACGACCTTGTGATCGATTACGTGAATTGGGATAAATGACTTAAGGAATATAAAATGAGAATTATGGTTTAGCGGCAAGTCGTATCGTAGCGTGCTTGACTTGGGAGTAATAGATAGGCAGATTATATCGAATTTGTTTGAAAAGATAGACTATGCAAGTTGCTTGTTGGATGAACGATATTGATATGTCAAGGAAATGGTTGAACATGACTCAGTGTAGGATGGCTTTGCTGAATGACTCAGACCCCTTGGACTAAGTGTTGCAAGTACGAATAGAAGATATATATATATATATATATATATATATATATATATATATATATATATATGCTCAATGTTTAGAAATCTAAGTGATGCGAGCTTGGGTAGAAAACCCCGTACTATCAACTTGGTTTGACCCTAGGATTGGGGTCAGTGTTGGCATTATTGTTGGAAAACTATGATCCAATCCTGACAATTGCCGTTAGTCTAGCGAGATGGCCTAGCTAGTTAGGCGAGACGTCCATGTTTCGAGAGAGAATATTGGTATTGATGAATGGAATGATTCAAGAGTATGAAATACCCACTCACGAGACTCAAATGACATGCATATATTTCAGGGACGCCTGAATATGTGCACGATACGACTCGAGTGAGAATGACGAATTCTCTATCACGTGGCTTGGCTAAAATGCATGTATTTTGGGGATGCCTGGGATATGTGTATGATCCAACCAAGTGATACGTTGAATTCAGGTGAGACTTGAGAAATGGAAAAGTGTCGAAGATTTTAAAATCGTGTTTTAAAGGAAAAATTGATGGTAGTGCGAGCGTGGCTCAGATTGAAGAAACACATAGGCGTAGTGTGTGCGAGAGTTATAGAATGTTAAGTAAAGTGATAAGTCGATGAGTAAGTACTCAGTTAGTTTTGAGGATGAAATTTTTTCTGAGTGATGTATGATGTAGTGCCCCGTCCTGCTCAGTCAATCGAAAGAATCGAAACGCCGACGACGTTTAAACTTAGCCATGCAACGGTTTGCTCGAAGACTCGCTCAGGTGGGTGGCTTCGGTGAACTTGCCTCAGCTTGGCCTTCACATTAATAAAACAAAAAAATTTAAATGCACAAATAGGCTTGACAATAAAAGAGATGCATCCACATAGCTAAGAGAATAATTCCAACTTGGGTCAGACTGAGTTAGAATATGGAAAGGTCCCACGATTGGCTTAGAAGTTTGCTCAGCGTGCTTTTAAAATGACACTCGATCCTTCGTCCCGTGGCTTGGGAGAAGGAAAGCTGGTTTAAGTTGCCACGAAGTTAAGAACTTAGCCTAAGTCATAGGCATCGCCCGCATGAATGCTTGATAAAGCATGCACGGTCCCATCGTCCAGGGCTTGGCATTGCCTTGCTCGTCCCACGGGTTAAGTTACAGTGCACGTTGTAGAGCACGGCTTGTGGTGTAAGTCTAGGAACCCAAAGAACTTTGTTGTTCAAGTTAAATGCATACACAACACGTTCCCTCGATGCAAGGCTTGACGCAGCCCTTGCTCGTCAAGTCGTTGTACGAACAAGTTAGACGAGTTTTGCTAGGCTATCGAAGTCATAGCAAGCACTGTCCCCTGTTGTCTGCGGTTGTCAAGTCACATAGTCCTATGAACTCAAGGCTCGTCATATTGAGTATGTGACTTGAGCGATAGTGTCGCCTAGAGAACAAGTCAGTCTAAGGCACAAGCCACGGTTGGTTTAGGGAAAAGCATGCCACAGACAAAGGAACACGTTATGTTCAAGTTAAGATGGAAGACTACTTAGTAGTCGTTCCCTGGATTCCAAAGGATAGAAGTTTACGAGATCGGTCCCGCTACTTGGGAATCTCGATAAGGAAGTTCAGGAGATCGGTTCCGCTACTTGGGAGTCTCGATAAGGAAGTCCACGCGACTGGTTGTCGCCGAGATTGGTCCCGCTACTTGGGAGTCTCGGTAGAAAGTTGGAAAGCATGGTCATGATTAAGGAAAGACTTAGTAGATCGAGTTGAGTCTTGCATGGTCATTGGACAACTTGTGCGCAAGGAGAATTTCTCGAACGATCCCGGGGTACCGTGTTCGTGTTGGCCTAGGAGGAAGAGCAGATATTGTACGGCCTTCATCGACGGTACGACTCGATTGAAGTGAACCGTTACAATATAGGCTGCGGGTCATTCGGTGGGAGCTCGTACCTCGCACGCGAATGGTCACCATATACGAAGATCCAGTATAGCTTGACATTGCTAGTGACCACTCATATAGATGTGTCGGCATAAGAGCGGCTATCCACGTGTATGCATTTGGATTTCGTCGAGTACTAGCAAGTTACGAGTTGGGTTAACAAGTTATAATTATAGCAAGCACTAACATTGAATCGGTGCGGGCTAGGTGTGCACGATTGAAACACCATTATGGTGCCTAATATTTGGCTATAGCAAGGACACATGCCTCGGCATGAATGTGGCATCGTCATCGAGTCGTCTCGAGTTAAATCAGGAAGGGTCGTAAGGCAAGTTTGGTTAAGTCTGGTTGATCTTTGGGAGGCACGGCCTCGATCTTAAAGCACGGCTAAAGTCTAACGGTACGATCGGCACGAGTCATCTCCTTGACGTCGTTAGCACGAGAATGGTCTAGAGGCACATAAAACAAGTAAAAGTCTTGGCACGGCCGAGTTTGCATAAGTCTCTACTTGGCGAGACACTGCCTCGAATATATTGAAGTCACGAATAGAGTATAGCACGACCCTGTCGTTGCGTGGCCAAGTATAGGCCAAGGCGTCTTTGTCCTAAAATTGATCCTAAAGCAAGACTAGAAAGACAATCAAAAGGGATTAAGCTGCACAAAGTAAATGAACGTGTCAGTTTTGTATGGGTGGGCGAGGATCTCACTCCACTAGTACAGTTGAGTACTGACACCCATACAGTTTTCATGTACAGACACAAGTAGAAGCCCGATGGCGCGGAGCTCGCTTGGATGTGTCGAGGCACGGAGTTCCTTGGCGTTTCGATGTGTGCGGCCGTATGGAGTCAGAACTTATACGGGACATAATGTATGGACATCGTCATTCCGTAGAATCTGTCACTCGTCGCCTTGAAGCTTGTATTGAGAAATAAGATAGAGTAGAGTGACTTGTAATATTAGAGAAAAGTGAGCTTGAGAGACTTGTAATTTGGCCTCGTGTCCACAATTGTAACCTTTGTTTGAATATCAACAAAGAGCATTTTGAATGACTTGTGTTTTGCTTTAAATTTTTGTTGCTGTTATTCAATTTTTATGCTATGGACTTTTGTGTGACGACCCCATCGCCTAGCCTTTAATCGGCCATTATGGAACCTGCCTTGCGTGAGCGCAATCTAGGCTCATGTGGCATCACGCCTTAGCGAGGACGATCGGTCCTACGGGACTGGGACGTGACAGCCGTTCGCACGCCAGTTTGTGCTGGCCGATCGCGTGGCCAGTTGGCGCTGCCAGATGGTGCAGCAGTTGGCGCGACGGTTGGCGCGGGGTGCACATGTGGCGTAGGTAACGCACGGTGCGCATGTGGCACAGGTAACGCAGGTAGCGCATGGTGCGCGTGTGGCACGGGTGGCGCAGGTGCACAGTGAGCATTGTGCGCGTTTGGCGTAGGCGGCGTGCACTATGTGCCAGTTGGCTCAAATCGTGTCAGTGCACGATTTGAGCAGTTACAGAACGTTCGGGACAGTTTTTTCCATGTCTCGAACGTTGTGCTAACTGGACGGTTACAGTGCGGGCCTATATAAGCTTCTCTGCTCTCTCTCTCTCTCTCTCTCTCTCTCTCTCTCTCTCTCTCTCTCTCAGTACAGAAGTATATAAGTGTTCAGAACCCAATTTCTTACGAATTTTCACAGAGTTCCAAAGAGGAGAGAAGAAGTGCACCAGCGCCACTTAGCGCAGGAGTCCGTGCCATCCGAGGAGTCAGAAGAGTGGAGTGTTCCGAAGTTCTCCGTCGAACTTGCTGGTTCCTGGAAGCTGTTCGTGTGGGGCGAATCAAGCTTTGAGCGTCGGTGATCATTCACCCCAGCAGGCTGTTCTTCCATCCACTTCATCGCCTGTCATCCACTTCAACTCGTTCTGAACGAGAACTATTCTGATCTAATCAGAAACTGTTAGTGGACAATTGTTGCTGCCGCTAGCAATTCGATTTGCTACTGTAACGAAATCTTTTTAGATTTTCGTTATTCAAAATCCTCCAAGGATCTCTGTCATGCACGTTCTTTGAAGTGTTGCTACAAAACGTTATTTTTACAATCGTTTCATTTCTCTGTTTTCCATCAAAATTTACGTCCTGGAACTAATTATGACATAATTTTATGTCCCGAAATGTCGCTTCGACGTCAGTAGTGTGTTGCTAGTTTTACGCCCTTACCTAGCATATCCGACAACGTTGTAGCAACATTTGTCGACTATTCAACGACATCATTAAGTGTCACAATGACATCATAAGTTGCATTACATTACAGTTGCCTGTAAATAGGATTACAATAAAAAAATTGTTGTTGTAAGCTTGTTATTGTAAGCGGTTTTGCAAATATAATATTTAGCTGTTGTAAATGATCTTACCAAATTTATGAATCCAAAATTTGAAATTATGCAATTAAGATGCTTGGAAGTTTTATTTCGCCACTGTGGAATTGAAGAGAGACTATGAGTGGTGTTGCCCGTATGTTAGACACGACAACAAAAATTGTTGTAGTTAAGAGAATTGTTACAATTTAAGTTGCAGTAAATGACACTTCTCGTACCAAATTAATTAAATACTAAAATGTTGTCTTCCAGTAACAGGTGTTGCAACAAAATAAAATATTGATCTCCTAAAAGAGTAACTTTGGACGCTTAAAAAATAACATTTGAGGTCTAATTTTTGGATCAACAACCATAAAAAACCACAACAATATTTTTATTATAAAATTAGAATTTTAATTTTAGTTTGTACAAAGAAATCTACTTAATTAAATTTGTTGAACTATAATTGAGTTTAACTATCAAACCTTTAAAGATTTAAAATTAAATGGTAGAAAAGTTTGCTAGCAGGCAAAGAGGAGACTAGTAGGATTGTCGTCTTCGCATCCATGCCTGAGATGATCCTAGACTAGTAGGACTATCTTCGAGAGTCATTCGAGCAAGTCATGGACGACGTTCTCTTAGTGGTTGATTGATTTTTGAAGGAAGGTGGAGGTAGCGATAATGTCGGTCCTGAGCTTATGGGGGTCCGAGACGAACTTTCAAAATCGACCCCCATACATAATGTAAAATAAATAAAAAAAACTGAAACAAAAGTAAATTTTTTTAAAAAAACTACAAGGAGCTAATATTTACAATCCTAACATATTAACCACTACATCGTAATTGTTTTGTATTAAGTAGAGACTATGAAATATACTAGTTCTATTTTAGATACAAAAATATTAATATAATTTTATTTAAACTAATGTTTATGGGCCATCCAAATCCGTTGGTCCTTGGCGGTTGTCCTGGGCCAAGGCCGGCACTGGGTAGTGATCTTGGGTTGGCCGAGTGTTTGAAGATTGTCACAATTAGTGACTGTTTTGACTAAGTTATAAATCAGGATAAAATTATAAAAAAAAATCATAAAAGAATTTTTTTGAATGTTTTGATAATTAAACTCAATTATATTTCAACAAATTTAATTATGTGATTTTTTTTAATAAAAAATAAAAGTAAAAAAATTAATTTAAAATAAAATTATTGTTAGATTCTGTATAGATGTTGTTGAAAAAGTAGTCCTCAAATATTATTTTCCGAAAAAGATAATGTGTACATATTAATCCTATTATCTCCTCCCAATTGGGCAGGCAGAACGGAGAACTGTCTCATCACATTTGGGTATGGGTACCATCCTACTAGCTGTTCACATGGGTTTAGTTATTAGATCAATGTGCTCTTCCGACTTCCATTTAATAAGATTCTGTTGATTAATCAAATAATATATTTTAGTTAGCGTTGCAGTTTTGGGACGATCATTCTTTCGCGGAACGCTCATTGGATCGGCATTACAATTGTATGAAACCCACCCCCAAAAAAAAACCGTTAGGATATTAAGCAAGGTATGTGGTCGGCCGGGTCCGGACCTATCCGGACAATATTTGACCGGTCGGGTAGGGTCGGATTTTGACCAAAATAGCTAAGTACAACCCTGAGACACCATAGAATTGGTCATGCCTAGCCACTAACACTAGTGGTCATATAGAATATTTGAAAAACGGTTAAGATTAGATGACTTAAACAAAATCCAACGGTTAATAAGAAGAGAATGCTTGGAGATGCAAAAATTTGAGGTTGTGGATCCCCCCCCCCTCTCTCTCTCTCTCTCTCTCTCTCTCTCTCTATATATATATATATATATATATATATATATAGTCAATGATCCATTAGTCTAGTGATAGTGATGAGACACACGGCCGAGTGGTCAGGAGGAGATCCTTCCTATATATAGGGAAAGACTATTTTCTAAGATTTTGGATCTCACTAGCTTTGCATCATATGGGTTGCCTTCCATGTATCTCGCCTCACTCGGTTCAAATAGAATTTCTAGTGGCTGAATACAACACAACAAATTTGGACTTGGTTTGGACTTTGAGCAAGTCTTAGCTAGCACAGTTCGAATTTTATCAGTCAGACAGAGTCCGAGCAAATTTTCGAATTATCCGACCCATACCTTGAAATAGAATGGAGGGCCAAGACGGCTAGGAACGGCTAGGAAATCAGCTTAGTCATGTATCGCATTTAGAACAAAAGATAGAACGTAATTGTAATCAAACCGGCCGACGTACAAATGAAGAATATCCGGTCTAGCCCTAACGTTCCTTTGTCCAACTAGCTAGTGATCGTTGTGCTCTCAAATCCAGATCAAATCTTGGCGGCCTCACAATTTAATCTGGTTGCAGCTAGCTCATGGTGGGGCTCAAAAACTAGTTGAAAAGTCAGGTGGTTCAACTTTTTGGGTAGCAAGTTGGAGATATTGATAGGCAGGAAAGATGGGATCATTTATTTATGGTAAGGTTGCGTCAAAGCTATTTTCTCACATTGCAAAAATAAACCCCCGAAAGAAATTATATTTGGATTTAAATTATATCTTCCAAATTACATGCATTTCGATCCTTTATTTTTTCCCCCCAAGTGTATAGTCATTGAATTTCAAAGACCTAAATAGAAAAAACCAGGCACCTAAATATAAAAATAATACCACATGTCATAATTATATTACAAGTTTCCATTTACTGTAGTATTTTAAACCTACACGTCATTACGGTTGCGAGGCTAAACCCTACCGTCCGTCTTGTCCATGCTCCTACCACATGAGTTTCTGTAGTCAAACTGGTCATATATATACCTATTTATCTGATAACTATAAATCAACTGTATAAATTCTAAAAGTTGTCTATTGCCAGCCGACATACATAAATATCGTGACCTCTTCTCTAAATAAATAACGTCAGTCCCAACCGCTAGTATTTGACATGAAACACACATTCACTCACTTTTGGAAGTTTTCTACACATTCTGAAAATTGAAATGGCCATTATTGTTATTATTTTTTGTTGGCTGGGTTGGAACCAGACCTTCCCAGGTCCTAACAATTGCCAAACTTTTCCAATAATAATAATAATAATAACAAATTAAACACGTTTATGTGTTAACTTTTCATTGGCATTTGCCAAACAAAAGTTAGAGAAACTTTCCATCCGCCAAACATGAGAACATATTCCAAGGTCAAATTAGGCGTCTCTCTGTCTTCGTCTCCGTCGGTTGTAACTTGCACTGATGCTTGTGGACGACCTGCAATTGCAAATCGAGCAAATCAAGTTGATCCTCAGGAAAGTGAGAGCTGCTTTGCTTTCCGCTTCAAACCCTGTGAATAGATATAGACAGGATATTTGAGAGGCATTAGTCCTGTGAATAGATAAGATATTTGAGAGGCATTAGTCCTGTGAATAGATAGATATTTCTAGAATCAGAATCACCATCATCACACCGATATTTTCTTCTCCTTGACTTTGCCAATTTATAAAGGTAGGACAAAAGTAGTTATTCAAGACTGTCCAGATATATACAAATTTGTCACTCAATTTTTTTTTCACTAAAGGACTACCCACTATAGATACAGAACTGTCAAAAACTTTATCAGTCATATCAATATACTGGATTGTCAAAATTTTGACAGTCATACCAATATAATTTTTGACAAGCAACATAAATTTTGGATCTATTCAGAACTGTAGAAATTTTCTACAATCCTGAATATTGTCAGGATTGTAAATTTTTTCTACAGTCATTATATCCATTATATAGTGGGATCTGTCAAGAATTTTGACAATCCATTATATTGGTATGACTATCAAAAAATTTAACAATCCTGGGATTGGGACTGTCAAATTAACAGTCTTATATCCGTACTAGGCAACCCTTATTAAAAAAAAGTTAAGTATCAAATTTGTAAATACTTGGACAATCCGAGTAACTTTTGACGTGCCTTTATAATTTGCCTTATTTTGCCTATTGTATATGTTGAAACAAACACTTTTACTAGTGAAGAGCCACATAACCAACATGAAGATAAGAAGGGAGTCACGTATGTATGTAGAGGATGGTAGTAGGTTAAAATGCTAACCAAACTCGCTTTAGCAAATTGCAAAAGTGATGTTTATTTGATGCTGCAACGCACCAGGAAGAAGAAGAAGAAGAAGAATAACCAGGACTAGATCGGTTTGGATCGGAAAGACCTGAGAAAAGACTAGCCGAACAAAAAGTCAACTAATGGAAAAGAAAAAAAAAGAGTTGCAAACTTACAGAATAATCAACTGGAATATTCCTATGTTTCAGATGTATAATCTATGGCGGCACCAACAAACTGATGTAAATTTTAGGATCACATTATCACTGCCAGAAGCCAGTGACGCTAACGAAGCAGACTCACTTGCACAATTGCCAGGTCCTCATGTGAAACTAATGAAGATTTGAGTTTCATAACCATCGATCAATTCGACATGAACAGTCATTGGGAGGAGTACGATTATACAAAACATCAGTCAGGTTAGATAATCCAATCAAGGAAAATGGACCACAAGAACCGAAACAACAGCAAAATTTACATATCAAACTAACAGCAAGAAGTTCACCAAACGTTTATGAACATATCCGTGCGGGGATATCACCATACTGGTTAACAATTCAACAAACTCCTACAACACCCGCATCGGTTGCAAACTTAATATCCTATATAATTTGACAAAGTCTGATGAATGCCTCTCCCAGGACATTTCGGACAACTACGTCCCAAAGACCTTTTTTTTCCCTTCTTCTCTTTTTGGTCAGGAGGAAGCTAAAATACTAAAACTAAACACTGGAAAAGACTGAACATAACCTGAACCAAAGTTTGAAAGGATTCTACAGAGAAGGTACCTGCCCCCTCCTCCTAGAAGAACCAGCTACTGCTGTTCTGGTTCTGCATCAGTTGCTCCCCCATCCCTCTTGGAACTGCATCAGCGAAATCAACGGCAGGCATGTTGAAAGGAGACGCGAATCTGAAGTCAGAGTTGATGTTGCTGGTTTGGCTAGGATACATGGTTTCTCCGTTGCCAGCATCCTCACTAAAGGCGTAGAACTCCTGCGGCTGCACTGAGCCATTAACTTCATCAAAGATGTTGCTACCCATTCCTATCACTTGCCCAAAGACGTTGTCATTTCCCTCCGCCAGAAACCTCGGCTGGCTAGGGTTTTCTTCCTCCACAATACGCAACCCTCCTTTGTTCAGATTACCATTTGAACTCATATTATTATCGTATAAATTCATGAGTTCATCAATGGACTTCTGATCATCAGCTGCAATCCCAAAGCTGTGGAGACTAGAGATATTTATAGGATTGCCGCTGGAGCCAAGAGAAGTCTGTGAGCCACCAATATGCGGTGCTAGCTTTGGCTGGCCGTACGAGATCACTGCTGGCTTGTTCTCATTCATCTGAAAACCTGCAGTCGCAGCAAAAGTTGGGGGAGGACAGTTCTGATACTTGCATAAGAACTGATGGTTATTCCTTGCACTCCTGTCACCAAACCCAAATCCAAAGTTGCTGTGAGGGCAGTCTGCGTTCTTGCAGTTATATATGCATTGGTTCATCGCCATCTCAGGTGCAGAAACAGCAGCCCTCTTCTTGATAAATTCTACAGCATTCTCTTCCTTCATTGTAGGCAGCATCAAATTGGAAGAACTGCCATCAGCAACCTTTAATTGGTTCAGCACCTCGTCATCAGTCTTGGCATCATCCGAACCTTCAACATCATACTCGCTGCAGCTGCCACCGAAAGAGATGGTTCCAGGGCTTTGGCACCCAGCAGATGGAGGGCAAGCATCCGGGTTGAATTCACGGTATATTTCCTCCTCTTGCTTGACAACAGCCAACCACGTCGCACTCTCCTTTGCCGTCATTTTGTCCTGTAGGCACTTCGACTGTCTCACGAGCCTTCTGATCTTCTCAATATCAGGAGACATGTGCTTAATAACGGCAGTCAAGACTCCAACCTTCCACGCTTTCTTGAGATCGTGAGGCTTCTTATAAGGTGGCGGCTTCTGATCTTTCAGTAAGCCCAACTGACCCCACCACTCCTCTTTTCCATTAGGCCACCATGGAGGAGGTAACCCTTTCTCCAGAGGGAACCTCCGCTGTGGTGGATCGCAGTGCTGCATGAGAGCTGAAAGGAGTGAGCCAAGTGTTGTATCTTGAAGCTCCTGCAGCGAATGGGGACTCAAAAGACCAGAACTAAGCTCATCAGTTGGTCCTGGGATTCCATTATCAGCCTGGTACTTTTCTATAGCAGCAGGACCATTGCGGTCAAATCGGACCTTCTCCTTCCACCAGCCTCTGAGGTTGTCGGAAGCACCACTTACAGGCTTTCCCTTCTCCGGGATTATTCCATAGACAAAGCCCTGGGCCTTGCAGACCTCCATCATCTTAAGCATGTACTTCAGAATCCCATCCTGTGCCCGCGACATTTTCTTACGACGGGCTTGTTCTTGGGACTGGCGTCGCTTCAGGGCATCAACTGGTTCGGTGCTCTGGCCAAGTTGCTGCTGCTGCTGCTGCTGCTGTTGTTGCTGTTCCTTCAAGCGTTTGAGCCTCATTCGGTCACGCCACATGCGTCGCTCCAGTTCTTCAACATCCATTTCTTCATCACTATCTTCATCGTCGTGGAGGGCATCGTGAAAGCTCTCCGGCACAGGGTCCACCACATCTTTGTCCATCATAGGATCAATGGTGGTCGATTGTTCAAGGGGTAAATGGGATGCAGCAGACTGTTGGAGAGAAGCATAAGTTGTAGTCTTGTCATAGAAATTGGGCACAAATTGGCAATGATCAAGGTCTCGAGCATATCCCATGCCTTCCATTGTTAACCCAGCCATCATTTGTATTGGCTACAGATCAGGTTGATAGTCCACTGAAACAGTACTGGAAATTAGATTAACACCTGCCATCGAAAGATTCACGGTTAGAGGAAAGACTTACTTCTGCGATTCATTGCCATAATTAAACATTTCATACGTGTAAATCATGAGGAACTTGAAGCAAAGATTATGATTGGATCTTAGAGCATCTCCAAGGGATTAACTAATTGACCATCTCTTACCTAGTTTAGGTAGAGGATGCAAAAAAGTAAACTCCCAGGGATTACCTAAGTGGCCCTCTAACTTTAGGTAGCCCCTAAATGACCCCCCAAGATTATATAATACAAACTAATATATTGATTAAATAAAAAATGATAAATTTATAATATTTATAAAATATTAATAAATAATTGCTACGGGGTCACTTAAGTACAACCATTGGAGTCCCTACTACACTACGCTACGTGACCCCCTAAGTGCTTATGTACCCCTTAGTTTAGGTAATCTCCAAGGAGATGCTCATTTAACAGAAGTTAGAATGAGAACAACGGGCTTCCGTGACACAACTTCATGACAAGTAGCAAGTCAAATTCATAAGAACCAAATGAATTTAAGGAGAAATATTAGTAGGGGTCCTCTCTCAAAAAGGACCTAGAACATGTTTCAACAACACAACAGAAGGATCCAATTTCTCTAGAAAATAACAACCGAGAGAATGACTCTCTTTCAACACAACTAAGATATTTTTGATGAAAAAAGGGTTAAGATTAAGGTACGTTTTGAAGGAAATAAAAGGCGAAATAAGCATAATGATGATATGAAAGAAGAATCACCTTTCTAATCAATCAAGAAAAACTGCCTACTAAGGTTTCCCAAGTCAGTCTGAATGAGGACTTTTATGCTATGATTTTGTAAATGAGAAAATATTAAAATGAATTCATCAGTTGATTTAAAAAAATATGTAAGAGGGCATTAAACAATTAAACATTTAACAACAATATTCATTCCCAACTAAATTAAGGATGAAGGAACCAATCAATAGATGATCAAACTGTTCAGTATATTATACAACATCCTTTTTTAGCCAAATTAATTGAAAACTTGATAAGAGGAAATGGACTTCCAAGCACTAACACAAAGAAATGAAGGCGAAGATTAAACCACAAAATAGAGCATCCAATATCCAAAATTAGGTCTTTAGATTCACAAACATAAACCCTACAAATGAAATATATCAAATCAAAGTAATTAGATCTGAGATCTGATCATATTAGTTCTATTTATTTCACAGGATTTGCATTAGAGAGCAAAAAGGGCAACAACTAAACCATGTAGAGCGAACAGATCAAACAACTATTTCATGTAGAAAAGATCCAAACTTTTAACACAAAGATTGAATCTTTAGAGCATTCATGTAGAAAAGATCCAAACTTTTACAGAAAGATTGGATCTTTAGAGCAAAGCTAAACAACTTGTGCGAAAAAAAGAAACGTTTGTTAGCACAGGAAAAGGAACTCTTGCAAAGATCAACAGCTGCAAAAGCTGTGGCAAGCAAAAACAAAAACCTTTAAATTGGTTTTCTTTTCTTTCTCACACCATTGAAGCTTCAGGTCTGAGCTCCACCAACCATCCCAGTAAAGCTGTTAGGGATGACTGATGAGAGAGAGGATTGGGAAAGGCACAGAAAGAAAGAGAGTGGCTCTCTTTTCTCTTCTTTGTACTCGGCTTATATTATATAGTAATAAAATAAATTCATGGAGCGAAAACAATAAATGATGGCTGTAATTTCATATATGTCCCTTAACCATATCTTATTTTAATGGCTAAATTATAACTTGATATCCTCAACTATCATCGTTTTTCAACTTGATACCCTCAAATTTTATAGTTACTAATCTCAACTATATTATAGGTACTAATCTAATACTCAATCAGTCAATCTCAACTATATTTTTAACTTGATATCCAATTTTTTTTAATTTCTAAACTACCCTCCCCCGGCTGCTACTTCCCTCCCCCCCTCTCCACCCACGGCGGCCATTCCGCCCCCTCCCCCTTCGGCGACCGTCCCTCCTACCCGCCCACGACCTCGACGACCCACCCTACCCGGCCCCGAGCTCGCGCTCCGGCTCGCATGCACCCCCGCGTATTGCCCCGAGCGCCGCCGCGCTCTGTCCCGTACCCGCTCGTGCGCTGTCCAGCGCGTCTGCTCGTCGTGCCCCCGAGTGTCCCCGCGGCCGCCTTCCGCTACCACCCACAGCCGGAGAGGGGGGGAGGGGGTTGGAAATTAGGGGGAGAAAAGAAGGGACAATTTGGTCCAAATTTTTTCTTCTTCAGGGTATCAAGTTGAAAAACAGTGATAATTAAGGATATCAAGTTATAATTTAGTCCTATTTTTATTTAGGAACCTCAAATTATCTATGTTATTAAAAAGCGGCTTCGAAATTGTTCAAAATAAACTGAATAATAAAATTTTTAACTATTGCATATGTATCTTCATAGTTAATAAAATATCTAAAATTCTTCTAAGTAGGGGTGAGCATTATTCGGTTTTGGACCGAAAATCGAACCGAACCGAACCGAACCGAACCGAATAAGAGGTTCGGTTCGGTTTTAAAAAAAATTCGGTTCGGTTTCGGTTTTGAAAATACTAAATTTTCTTATTCGGCTTCGGTTTCGGTTTTGGGTTTCGGTTTCGGTGCAAAACCGAAAACCGAATAAGAAAATTTAATTAATTAATTAATTTATATATATATATATATATATATATATATATATATATATATATATATATATATTTTTTTTTTTTTTTTTTTTTTGTGTGTGTGTGTGTGTGTGTGTGTGTGTGTGTACTATATATATATAAGTATTAATATATATAGGTACATACTAAATATATATAGGTATATACTAAATATGTCTATGTATATTTAGTTACTATATATATTAACAAAAAAAAAGCTCAAAAAAATCAAAAAAATATGAATAAACCGAAAATCGAACCGATTTAATTCGGTTCGGTTTGATTCGGTTTTGGGCCAATTCGGTTTGGTTTCGGTTTTGCTTATTCGGTTTCGGTCCAATTCGATTTTGGGTTATTCGGTTCGGTTTAAACCGAATAAACCGAATGCTCACCCCTACTTCTAAGTACCTAAACATATAATATAACAAATCTTAAAATATATTCAATATTTAAATTATATTAAAAATAGATATATGGTATCATGTAACTAAACATATATTCAAAATTCTAAAAATATATCTATAATATATTCAAATTTATTTATTTATACCTTTCAAAAAATATATTTTAATATAATTTATTTTTATATAATTTTTTAATAATATTATAGATTTTCTTAAACGTACATAAACATGACTAATTTGTTCTAAGGTCTCTCAAAATACTCCTTTGCTGACTGAACTCATATTGTGGCAATTAAATTGAAAAAAGTTGACAAAAAATTGTCACATTTCCAGCTCGTGATACTTGGACCTCTTTTGGTGATTTCCAATGGAAAGAAAATTATAATAAAAATAATTCAATTCCAAACAAGAATTTACTTTCCTACTTTTAAGTATTTATTTTCTCTTCCAATTTTCTATCAATTCAAATACAAAAAAATTTCTATAAAAATTACAATTTTTCAAAAAAAAAAAAAATTTCTTTCCTTTCTTTTTCGTGAACCAAACGAGGCATTGGAGTAGGACTAGTTTTTTTGCCCTCTATACCGCATGCACATTACTTACTTCGAATGTTGTTAAACATAACAAATTCAATAAAAAAATATCAACAAAAGATTATTAACATACTTTTATGCAAAATATAATAATACATAAAAATAGGAGACAGACAGCAATAGCATCGAGTAATAAATAACCGCGGTTAAATAATTAATCAAGGTTAAAGGAGGGTAAATACACATCATCTACTATTCATGGATCCGTGTTTCCAAACCAAACGTGCAAGGAGGCCCACCACACCCCTAGGCTTCATGCGGTGTACAATGTATCTACAATTTCTGACGACAAATCTCCACTAATATAAAGTGACTTCAAAATTGCTCAATCTTAAGCTGTGGTGCGTATTTTATCAACTATTTAGTTTTAAAAATTAAAAAAATTTAAGTCACATAACTGTAGTTATTTTCTCATGTAGATTAAAATAAAATTAAAACATAAAATCCTTCTATCTAGATCAATATTATAAATACTAAAATATTTTAGAATTTAAATTATATTTAAACTAACCAAATAATATTATCTAATTAAAAATATATCCAAAGGTTTAAAAATATATTTAGATGATGTGTATTCACCCATCTTTAACCTTGATAAATTATTTAACCGCGGTTATTTATTACTCGATACTATTGCTCTCTCCTCCTATTTTTATGTATTATTATATTTTGCATAAAAGTATGTTAATAATTTTTTGTTAATAATTTTTATTGAATTTGTTATGTTTTAACAACATTCGAAGTAAGTAATGTGCATGCGGTATGGAGGGGGAAAAAACTAGTCATACTCCGAGGCCTCATTTGGTTCCCAAAAAAGAAAGAAAAAAAATTAACTTTATTTTTATTTTTGAATTTTTATAATTTTTATGGATTTTTTTGGTATTTAAACTAACTAAATGATATTATCTAATTAAAAATATATCCAAATGTTTAAAAATATATTTACAATAAATCATAACTAAAATATATTAATATATTTAAAATATTCTAACATAATTTAAATTTTTATATTTCAATCATATTGTAGATTTTTTTTTTCTTTTTTTCAACGTGCAGCGCACGTGAAAGTAACTAGTTAATATTGTAGTAACCCCAGGGGGGTGAATAGGGTCAAGCTAACTAATCAAGCACTTAGCACAAGCTAATGGACAATTTAAAATATAAGTGCAAGAGAAGAAGCAACAACAATACCACACACGATATATCCTGCTATCCTCCCAAGGGGCACTCCAGTCCCGGAACTCTCTCCGGCTTTAATCCACTATTTGAGTAAATAGTTACACACGAGTTTGGATTCGAAGAACTCGTCAATTTCAACACAAGTTTGGATCCGAAGAACTCGCCAATTTCTTACACGAGAGCTTTAGTCCGAAGGCCTCTCCAACTTCAACCGAGAGTTTGGATACGAAGACTCTCCAACTTCAGCCAAGAGTTTGGATCCGAAGACTCTCCAACTTCAACCTTTCACAATAGCTTTTGATCTCCTTATACAACAAGATGAAGATCTTACTCTTCAACTCAATAACTCTAACACAATTTGTGGATGGCAAATGAAAGCTTTGTAGAGTTGTTTGTGGATAGACTTTGGTGGTTTAAAAATTTTTAGGCTCAAAGTATCAACCTTGAATGAAGGGGTTCAAGGCTATTTATAACCAAAGCATTGAAAAGAGCTCAAAGGCAACTTTTCAGTCAGCAATCGGTATACCGTCGGTACGAACCGGTATACCGTCGGAATACCGGTCTGAAAATTACAACGACTAGAAATATAGCCGTTGGGATCATTAAATGCTCGAAATCCGACCGTTGGATTTTCAATATTACTGAATCGGCATACCGTCGGTATAGATCGGTATTCCGTCGGTATGTCGATTTTGTAGACATAAATTTTTTGTGAACAGAAATCGGTATATCGTCGGTATTTCGATTTTTAACTGAAAATGATCCTGGGCTAATTTCTACCCTAGCTTTTGATTTTGTCATCCATTTCTTGTGTTTACAATTATTCCTAAGACTCATTACAGACTCCAGATATATTGTAGCAGGTGCAGGCTTCTTCAGAGTCTTGAAATGATGATGGCATGACATGGCTTCTTTCCTTGATAGATGTCAACTTCTTCCTTGACAGCAGTTGTCCAAAGATATCCAGTTTGTGAAAACTGAATACCTTTCGGGGGATTCGCCCCCGAACCCCCGAAGAGGGGCGCTGCCCCCTCGACCCCCGTCCGCTGACCGGGCAGCGGAACCCCCGAGTGCGTGGCTCCGGAGACGTCGTCGGGTGGTTCAGAGAAATCTTGTGGGATCCGTCGTCTTTGGCCCACCATAATTTCTTCATTGCATACGTCCACATTGATCTTGCTTATTGCTTTTCTGCATGTACATGTTATACGAACAAAGTAATATACATGTAGCAAATATGATAAGATAAAACACATTAGGACAATGCTAAGTTTAAGTATAAGAGCTATAGTGATAGCATAAATATTAGTGATATCATAATGTTAAACTTAATTGAATAACCATAATCAAAACATAGTTTTGATTTTGGTAACTCAATTAAATTTAAGATATATTTAATAAAAACTCATATCACTAATAAGTAAAATAACAAGCACATATCACCAAAGGTATAAGTATAAGTAGAAATGCTACAGTAATAGTATGGAGATTAGTGATAATGAAATGCTAGACTTAACATATTAACCATATTAAAAAATATGATACAATCATTGGGCCAACAAATATAAGGGGGCTTCAAAATGGCTCAAGATTGAGCCGTCTAAGCTGTGTGTATTTTATCAACCATTTTGTTTAAAAAAAATTTAAGTCCCGTAACCGTAGTTATTTTCTCATCGTACTTTAAAATAAAATTTGTCATGCCCCAGAACCAGAATACTGGCAAGTAGGGATGGACCAGGCCAGCTACGTATACCAGAGTACTCCAGTACCCCGAAATAACGTATAAGCTGTATAGACATGGGGATTACTACTACAATCCAACATGCAATCCTAGGTCAAGAATCCTAAGTATCTCAATCACAGGTATTAAACAATGTACAAGAAATATGAACATCTGGACTATAAAATAGTAAAACGTCCTAAACTATCATATATCAACGACCATGAAGCTAGTAATACAGAATGAAGAACTAGCAAGAGTAATAGTCATACATGATAAGCTCTAGCTATAGTCTAGAATAACGCAAATCATGTTTAGGTCCGTAGGCTAAATGTCAAGATCCAAAACACTAGCTAAACACGTGCTCGTAGGCTAAACGCCACAAAAGAATAATGTACATAACTAGTGGGAGAATGAAATATAAAACCCACTAAGGTACTCTGGTGCTCCGGGTAGTCACCATCGAGTAGATGGTACGGAAGATCCTTTGGGCTCTTCTATCAGATCTGGCCAAACAAAACCAGTGGGGTCAGACCCCCAATAGCAAGTACCACAAAAGAAGCCAAACTATAAACTAAAACCAGCAATAACTAACATAACAACGGATAGAGATAGAAATAAGTAAATGTGGATCAAGATTCGTGCACTATAACGCCCCAGTCCCAAAATACTGAGGACTAAGTACGTATCCATGCCAGCTGTACACATACGAAGTATACTCCAATATATGGAAACCTCGTACGTGTACATAAGCTGTGAAATACAGTAAACCATGATAACTAAATCTCATCCACCAAATAAGAGAATAATAATATGAATCAACTATAAAATTTGTCATTTATACATGCAGTTGGGCGGAGACAAATCTACTACCAACTAATTGGAATGAAAGAAAATATACAAGAAAATGATCGATAAAATGGCAAGACGAACCAATAGCAATCATCTTCGAATGAATGGAGAAGATCACGGCCATGGCTAGAACACCTGCGAAAAGTCACAAAGCACACACCTGGAGAGATAACTAGGTCCTCAGAGGGACGTAACAACATACATAAAGAACATGCCACATAACTGAATATATATAATATGTCATTAATCACAAGTAAAGTAGAATAGTCCCAATTGTAATAAGATCCAATATCTCATTATCAAAAAAGTGGACTACTCCTACAACCAAACAAGGACAAGGGGTAGTACACTATACCGCGATGCGATATTGTCCCAAGCTACTGGGTGTAAACCCCCATAATTTACACTGTTTTTTTTATAATTATTTATATTTGTTATACAATTATATTATTTTATGAAATTTATTATTTCTAGTTTACTAGTATAGTTAATAAATGAGTATATATATTATGTGTGTGCATGTTTAAAATTGCTATTAATTGTAGTCTACTATAAAATCTATAAATTTTATATATTTATTAATAATTTTCTTATATTTTTCTTGCATAAATAAATGGCTTAAAATGGATTAAGCATATAGATGTGGATATATATATATATATATATATATATATATATATATATATATATATATATATATATATATATATATATATATATATATAAATCCCTATAGTTGTAAAAAAAGAAAAAAAGAAAAGGGGCCTGGCCCACACCCCAGCAAAGGGGCGGGCTAGGCTGAGTTATTGGCAACCTAGGAATGCATTTAGTTAACATATACTTTTAAGTAAAAAAAAAAAGCAAAGGGGGAGTACTGTTCCTGTGAACAATTCTCGCTCCCACCTGCAATTGAGCGGAGCAACAGAGAAGAATTCGAAAGAAGTTTGAATTCAAACTTCTTTGTTTCTACATCAAATTAAGTCAAATTTTTTTTACAAAATCTTAAACCAGATTCTCCTCTATCTAGTCGACCAAACCCCGATCAAATCCTAGCACCATGCGGATTCAAATCGGATCTAAAATATGAATTTAAACTCCCTATAAAAATCAGTCAAAAATAGGGTTCTTGGGATTTCATCGATAGAACTTCATCCTCAGCCCAAAACTCTGACTCCAGGACCTCCCCCACACCCCCGTGCTCAATATCGGCCACCTTTTCGCCGTCGTCGACGACCAAATCGTCGGCCAATCGCTCAGAGCCGAGAGTGAAACAGAGAATACTCTGTTTTTCAAAGAACCCAGGTACCCTATTTTGAATCCAAATATTTTTAATTCTGTTCAACGAAAAGTCGATTTATCGACTACTGTGCGTAGACAACATACCCATCTATAAACCCTATTAATTAGAAAATTTTCTAATACATAGGAAGTCCCATAAAAGATTTAGGAAAGTAGAGCAAAATTCCTCGAAAACGAACCCGAGAAAACACACCAACCCCTGACTTTGGAAGGGTGATTTCGACCCAGATATTGAGAATTTGTGGGAAATAAATTAAACAGTCCTAGTTAACATATACGAGATGAAAAACCATCTGGTAGATTCAATTTTTATTTATTGTACAAGAAGTTATGGATCGATGAACTTGTGGAAAAAAACTGCTTTAAAAACATTAAAATTTTTAGAATTTTGTCCGATACTGTCACGCCCCAGAACCAGAATACTGGAGAGCGGGGGCAGACATAGCCAGCTACGTATATTGAAATAGAATACATCTCAACTATACGGTCACCGCTGTCTAGATATGAGGGTTTACTACAAGCCAACAGTCTCTTAAGGTCAAGCCTATTGTCTCAATCTCAAGCAAGTAATATAATTACAAGATGTATGATCATTAAATATACAATAAAAGGCGTCCCAAATATTACATATCAGCTGATCATGAAGCTAGTCGTACAAAATGTTAGGACTAGCAAGAGTTTAAGTCATACATGATCAACCCTAGGATTTGTTAATCATGTTTACAGCCCGTAGGCAGACAGAAAGTAAAAGTGCATCGAGCTAACAGGTGCTCGTCGGCTAAACGCCTCAAAAGAATAAATTTACAATAGAGTGAGCGAAACAAAATAGAAAACCCACTCGTAGCCCGGGTTCCTTCTAGTCGCCACCATTGGGCTGGAAGCTTGGTAGATCCTCGGGAGCTGCTCCGAAATCTGGCCACACAAAACCAGCTGGGTCAACCCCAGAAAGAGCAAGTGCCACAAGGGGCCACGAAATAAGAACAAAAACCAGCAATCAGCACAGAAAATCTAATATTAAAACTTGCATTAAGAAAACATGTCAGGATGATATACGATGAGATAACCATGGAACTATTCCGATAGCCAAGTTACAACCCGTAAACCAAGCAAGGACCGGGGTTGTAACCCTTCATCTGAACAGAGCTTGGTTTCCCACTATTTATCGGCAAGATAATAATGTAAGCAAACAAGACAGGAAACAATCTGGTACTGGATCCAGACATGCCCGGACTGGTTATACCTCATTCAATCAATCACGGCCAAGCAGATACTACGGCTTACTACTTTAACTAACTAGGGTTATCACAGGCCTAATTACTAACAAGATGCAGTGAGATGGTTCCACAGCCACAAGCCCTGCAGACCATCCAGGCTACCCAGGACGAAAGATTAGGGTTGAATTCAGGTGGGTACATCGCCCATAAGACAAATGTACCTTTAGGTGACTTAGAGGGTGCAACACTCGACGGTGCGCTGGAAATGTGCCCTACTCGACGGCAGGCTACAGATCCCAAGAGCGCCCAGGTAACGGGATTGCCTGTAGCTGTGTCATCTCTTCATGACTACTGTGTTATTCTAGTTATTAACCTTAATCCATTTTAGTAGGTACTCCTGACCGTGGTACTCAGGAGTCCTATCCTAGACATGATGCAAGACTGGACAAGTGGATTAACAAGCAAGCAAGAAGGAACCACCCACGGTGTCAAGGCAAGTCAAGCTAAGTTATCAGGTCATGTCAAGTCAGGAGTGCGCCGCCACGGGCCACTATCAAGTCATGTTGGTCATGTCAGGAGTGCACCACTACGGGTCACTGTCGTGTTATGCTAGTTCCTTGTCATATCATGCCATGTAAAAGTCATTCCAAACATATTAAGTAAAATCAAGTTCATGACAAAAGGCGTAAGGATATAAAATGGGCATGAAATATCTAATAAAATATCAAAATACGGGTCAGGGGATGCGTACGCACAAAAGCACGCACGCAGGGGGAATGCATACGCATTATAACGCGCACGCAGGAAGGCAATGTATGTGAAAGTCACGTACGCTCAAGGGGGGCAGCGTAGGTGAAAAGTCACGCACGCTACAGGGAGCAATGTGTGAAAGTCACGCACGCTACAGGGAGCAATGTGTGAAAGTCACGCACACTACAGGGAGCAATGTGTGAAAGTCACGCACGCTCAGGGGAGCAGTATGTGAAAGTCACGCATGCTACAGGGAGCAGTGTGTGAAAGTCACGCACGCTCAAGGGAGCAGTGTGTGAAAGTCACGCACGCTCAAGGGAGCAGTGTGTGAAAGTCACGCACGCTCAAGGGAGCAGTGTGTGAAAGTCACGCACGCTCAAGGAGACACGCTTCCAACAGGAAGCGCACTCAAGCCTGCGTACACAGCGCTAAAGAGCGCGCGTAGCTCAGTGTGCGTAGCTAAACAGCTCTGCACACTGCTCACTATCTTCTCCAAACAGCAAGAACACATGGCTGAAACCTAAACTTCAAAAGTTCATAACTTGGCCATCCGAACTCCAAATCCGGATTTCCAAGGCTCCAACTGGAGTGAAACTGAAAGTTCTTCCACATGGAAACATCAGAACTCAAGGAAAACCAACCAAAGTGGATCAAAACATGTAAAATCCAAAAATAGAAATAACTTAGATCTACATCAACAGAGACTCCAAATCATAAAAACCCAAGAACTAATGTTGATCTCCATGGCCTAATCTAGCAAATGGACCAAAAAAATATGGTTCTCATGAAGTGGCCAGATGCACTTGCCTAGGGGTTGGGGAGTTGCGTGGAGGAAGAAGAAGAAGAAGAAGAAGGAAATTAATGGTGTTTATGAAGAGAGAGAAGAGGTTGGTGGAGTTATAAAGAGGGTGTTGTGGTGTTTTGAGGGTGGAGCTTAGGGCTATGGTGTTCCAACACATAAAACCGAACCAAACCGAACCATCCCCAATAAAATCGAGCCAAGCCAAAAACCCAAATACGAGAAATACTGAAATTCCACAAGTTGAGAAAAATAAAAATACATGCCAAAAATCTAGATACGAATATAAATACGAAATACGAGAAAATACGGAAAATGAGGGTGACAACTCTACCCACCTTAAAAGAATTCCGTCCTCGGAATTTAATCAAGGAGCTAGAGATTGTCACGACAAGCTACACTAAGCACAGGCAAGTTACACTAAGCAGTTCAATCATACAATCATACAATGCAAGCAAGGAAGGGAAAATGTAAGGCATAAGAAAGACATTATACCTCACGAGTCAAACAGGTAGGGATATCGCGATCGAATGTCGTCCTCACGCTCCCACGTTGACTCACCTAGAGAGTGATGACCCCTAGCAACACGGACTAATTTAATAGTCTTGTTCTTGAGTATCTTCTCCCTCCGGTCCAATATAGACACATGCCTCTCCTCATACGAAAGGTTGGTACCAACAACCAATTTCGAATGGTCTAGGATGTGGCTCGGGTCCGGAATATACCGTCGTAATTGGGACACATGGAATACATCATGCACCTCACTTAGCGACGGCGGAAGAGCGAGACGATAGGATACATCTCCTACTCGCTCCAGAATATCGAACGGCCCTATATACCTAGGACTAAGCTTTCCCCGCACGCCGAAGCGAATGACGCCGCGGTTAGGCGAGATCCTAAGGAATACATGGTCGCCGACAGCAAATTCTAAGGGACGCCGATGAGCATCGGCCCAATGGCGCTGGCGGTCCTGGGCAACTCGGAGGTGATCTCTGACCTTCCTGACTACTTCAACCGTCTGGGAAATCAACTCGGGTCCGAGCATCTGCCTCTCCCCGACATCGTCCCATGCTAGCGGTGATCTGCACTTCCTGCCATAAAGAGCCTCGAAGGGTGCCATCTGGATACTGGCTTGATAACTATTGTTGTACGAGAATTCCACCAGGTGCAGATGATTCTCCCATGAACCACCGAAGTCAAGGGTACAGGATCTCAACATATCTTCAAGAGTCTGGATTGTGCGCTCTGATTGACCATCCGTCTGCGGGTGATAAGCTGAGCTGAATTGAAGGCGAGTCCCCAAACTCTTCTGCAAGCTGCGCCAAAAGTGTGATGTGAATCTTGAATCCCTGTCTGAGGTGATGCTGACTGGCACACCGTAAAGCCTGACGATCTGCCTGAGATACATCTCTGCTAGCTGCGTCGTCGACTGTCCAACTCTGAATGGGAGAAAGTGTACCACCTTGGTAAGCCTGTCCACAATTACCCAAATAGCATCTCTGCCGGCCGGAGATCTGGGCAATCCGGTCACGAAATCCATGGTTATATGCTCCCATTTCCATTCTGGGATCGGTAAGGGTTGAAGAAGTCCAGCGGGCCTCTGATGTTCAGCTTTAACCTGTTGGCAAACCAAACACCGAGAGACAAACCGGGCTATCTCCCTCTTCATGCCATTCCACCAAAAATGCTGACGAATATCATGGTACATCTTCGTACCACCCGGATGAATAGAATACTGTGAACTATGGGCTTCTGCCATGACTTCCTGTCTGATATCTCCACTGGGTACACAAAGATGAGTGCCGTGCCGAAGGGTACCGTCTTCATGGATACATAACTCTGGCCTTCTTCCTGCTTCACACTCTGCTCTGAGTCGCTGGATCTTAGAATCTGTTGACTGCGCCATCCGGATCCTCTCAACTATGCTGGACTGAACCTGTAGACTGGCCATCAATGCCACACTGGTAGGAAGAACTACTTCAATTCCCATCTTCTGAAGATCTGCCAATAATTCTGGTTGCACCGTCAGAAGATAAACTTCGGCTCTCCTGCTCAATGCATCTGCTACAACGTTGGCCTTTTCTGGATGATACTGCAAATCTACATCATAGTCTACTAGTAGCTCGAGCCATCTTCTCTGCCGCATATTAAGGTCCTTCTGGGTGAAAACATACTTCAGGCTCTTATGATCAGTAAAGATCTCCACTCTATCTCCGTACAAGTAGTGTCTCCACAACTTCAAAGCAAACACTACCGCCGCCAATTCCAAGTCGTGGGTCGGATAATTCTTCTCATGATCACGAAGTTGACGTGACGCATAAGATATTACCTTCCCATGCTGCATCAAGACACACCCCAATCCTCTGCCTGAAGCGTCGCAATAAACGGTGAATCCTCCGGTCCCATCTGGAAGGGTGAGAATGGGAGCCGTTATCAAACCTCGCTTCAACTTCTCAAATGATTCCTGACACTCTGCTGTCCAAACAAACGGCACATCCTTGCGGGTCAACTGGGTCATCGGTGCTGAAATCCTTGCAAAATCTGAAACGAACCGCCGGTAGTAGCCGGCCAATCCAAGAAAGCTGCGAACCTCTGCCACTGAGCTGGGTACCGGCCATGACTCGATAGCCACAATCTTCTGGGGATCCACTTCCACTCCTCCTCGGGTAATGATGTGACCCAAGTACGAAATGCGATCAAGCCAGAACTCGCATTTACTGAACTTGGCGTACAACTGATGCTCCCTAAGCGTCTAAAGGACGACTCTGAGATGCTGCTCATGCTCTGCTTCACTCTTGCTGTAGACCAGGATGTCATCAAGGAACACGATCACAAATTGGTCCAAGTAAGGCATGAAAATGCGATTCATGAGGTCCATGAATACGGTCGGCGTATTGGTCGCTCCAAAGGGCATAACAAGGAACTCCCAATGCCCATACCTCGATCTGAATGCTGTCTTCGGGATGTCCTGCTCTCTGACTCTAATCTGGTGATATCCCGACCGCAAGTCGATCTTCAAAAATACTGAAGCCCCTCTGAGCTGATCAAACAAGTCATCTATCCTCGGAAGAGGGTATCTGTTCTTGATTGTCACCGAATTCAAGGTACGATAATCAACACATAGCCTGGACGTGCCATCCTTCTTTTTCACATGAAGCATCGGGGCTCCCCAAGGCGATCCACTTGCACGGATGAATCCCTTGGTCCTCAGTTCTTCAATCATCTTGTACAAAATCTCCAATTCTGAAGGCGCCATCCTGTAGACTCGCTCTGACACTGGTGCTGTCCCGGGAATCAAGTCTATAGTGAACTCAATCTCCCGCTCCGGCGGCATCCCTGGAAGCTCCTCTGGAAAGACATCTGGAAACTCTTCAACTATCCGGGGTAACTGCACTGCTGCTACTGCCATCCGCAATGCTGGGAAAGATGGCTCCACTGTGCCTCTGGAAAATAAAAACTCTGGCTCGCCGGGGATACTAAAGACAACTCTGCTAATATGGCAGTCTATCCTAGCATACTGGTTCCTCAACCAATCCATGCCTAGGACTACATCATAGTCTGCCATAGGAAACTCTATGAATCTAGCGGGGAACTCCCTACCGCTAACTACGATCCGACATGAGGAAAACACTCGATCTACTCCCACAAGACCATTACCAGTAAGTATATTGAGCCTCACTGATAATGACTCGGGCTCCAATCCTATCCGTGTCGCGAATCGTGCAGACATGAATGAATGCGATGCACCAGAATCAAACAATACCGAAGCTGGAAAGGCGTTGACGAGAATAGTACCTGCCACTACCTCACCTGGTACAACTTCTTCTTCCATAGCCATCTTCATGGCCTGACCTTGTCCTCTGGTTGCTGGTCCCCTCTGCTGGAAACCTCTCTGCCTATTCTGGGTCTGAGCTTGGGCTTGTGCATACTGCTGGGGGTGCTGTTGCTGGAATGCCTGAGACTGAGGCGGCAAGGGCCTCGAAGACTGATACTGCTGCTGCTGAACTGGTGCTGGGGCCGGTCCTCTCACCGAAGAACTAGAAGGGTTGGATGCTGACGAACCACCTCTATTTGGGCAAGCCCCAACCCTATGATCTGCTGCTCCACAAGCCAGGCACAATCCCTGTGCCCTACGACAATCTGCCACCACATGCCCTGGCTTCCCGCAATGAGAATATCCCATCGCGGAAGTCTGCTTCTGCTTCTGCTGCTGCGGGTACGTCGGGGTCGAATGCAGAACCGACGTTACTGAGGCCGCCCGCCTCGGAGTTCCAATAGTCAATCCCCTAGCTGCCGGGGCTGGAGCTGATGATTGCTGTATCTGACTGTGGGACCGCTTCCTACCTCCGGTCCTATCCATGATCCTCTGGGAGGTATACTCATGCCTCCTAGCTGCTCTCAAGACTGCATCGAATGTCTGGTGCTCGAACTGCTCTACCGCCAATAAAATCTCCAAATGCAGTCCCTGCTGGAATCGCTGGGCTCGATCATACTCGGTCGCCACCAAGGTGGGGGCAAACCTACTGAGTCTAGAAAACTCCGATGCATAACTGTCGACTGATCTGCCTCCTTGCTTCAAGTTGGTAAATCTGGTCTGCAGGTCGTACCGAGCTACAGCATCAAAGTACTTCGTCTGGAATCTCTCCCTAAACACTGCCCAAGCAATGGGTGCCACTAATCCCATGGCCTGCGCCGCCCACCAATTGCGAGCTAAATCCAACAACTGCAGGCGTACTACCGCCACCTTCTCATTCTCGGGTGTCCTAGCTGCTTCCAGAATCACCTCGGTATCCTGAAGCCATGCATCCACGGCAATCGCATGCTCGGTGCCGTCGAAGAAAGGAGGGTTCAATCGCTTGAAGCTGTTAGCCGCCTGGTTCCCTGGATGTCCGCCTCGGGTCAAAGCATCTTGAACTGTCTGGTGCAGGGCGTCGCTTCGACGATCCTGGGAAGCTATCAAGGTTCTGATGAGGCCTACTAAGGTACCATCATCTGGCTCTGCGGGCTGGACGGGCCGAACTGGTGACTCTCCTCCAGTGGGTATCACTCTGGAGGCGACTCCAGAATGCTGGGCTTGATCCCCAGGTTGCTGCTGATCCGCGGGATGTGCTCCACCTCGTCGATCGGTAGGACCAGGTACAGTACCGCTGAAGAAGACGACACAGGGAACAATAAGAAAAGGACCAGGACAGATCAATGATATAAGCACAGGATCAGGACAAGAATTCAGGAATTCAGAGGATACGAACAGAGATCAAGGACGAGTACTGATTGAGACATCTATTCGGTAAACCCTCACATTTCTTGATTGACAAGACCTGCATGGGCCACCACTTAAACCATGTCACGCCCCAGAACCAGAATACTGGAGAGCGGGGGCAGACATAGCCAGCTACGTATATTGAAATAGAATACATCTCAACTATACGGTCACGGCTGTCTAGATATGAGGGTTTACTACAAGCCAACAGTCTCTTAAGGTCAAGCCTATTGTCTCAATCTCAACCAAGTAATATAATTACAAGATGTATGATCATTAAATATACAATAAAAGGCGTCCCAAATATTACATATCAGCTGATCATGAAGCTAGTCGTACAAAATGTTAGGACTAGCAAGAGTTTAAGTCATACATGATCAACCCTAGGATTTGTTAATCATGTTTACAGCCCGTAGGCAGACAGAAAGTAAAAGTGCATCGAGCTAACAGGTGCTCGTCGGCTAAATGCCTCAAAAGAATAAATTTACAATAGAGTGAGCGAAACAAAATAGAAAACCCACTCGTAGCCCGGGTTCCTTCTAGTCGCCACCATTGGGCTGGAAGCTTGGTAGATCCTCGGGAGCTGCTCCGAAATCTGGCCACACAAAACCAGCTGGGTCAACCCCAGAAAGAGCAAGTGCCACAAGGGGGCCACGAAATAAGAACAAAAACCAGCAATCAGCACAGAAAATCTAATATTAAAACTTGCATTAAGAAAATATGTCAGGATGATATACGATGAGATAACCATGGAACTATTCCGATAGCCAAGTTACAACCCGTAAAGCAAGCAAGGACCGGGGTTGTAACCCTTCATCTGAACAGAGCTTGGTTTCCCACCATTTATCGGCAAGATAATAATGTAAGCAAACAAGACAGAAAACAATCTGGTACTGGATCCAGACATGCTCGGACTGGTTATACCTCATTCAATCAATCACGGCCAAGCAGATACTACGGCTTACTACTTTAACTAACTAGGGTTATCACAGGCCTAATTACTAACAAGATGCAGTGAGATGGTTCCACAGCCACAAGCCCTGCAGACCATCCAGGCTACCCAGGACGAAAGATTAGGGTTGAATTCAGGTGGGTACATCGCCCATAAGACAAATGTACCTTTAGGTGACTTAGAGGGTGCAACACTCGACGGTGCGCTGGAAATGTGCCCTACTCGACGGCAGGCTACAGATCCCAAGAGCGCCCAGGTAACGGGATTGCCTGTAGCTGTGTCATCTCTTCATGACTACTGTGTTATTCTAGTTATTAACCTTAATCCATTTTAGTAGGTACTCCTGACCGTGGTACTCAGGAGTCCTATCCTAGACATGATGCAAGACTGGACAAGTGGATTAACAAGCAAGCAAGAAGGAACCACCCACGGTGTCAAGGCAAGTCAAGCTAAGTTATCAGGTCATGTCAAGTCAGGAGTGCGCCGCCACGGGCCACTATCAAGTCATGTTGGTCATGTCAGGAGTGCACCACTACGGGTCACTGTCGTGTTATGCTAGTTCCTTGTCATATCATGCCATGTAAAAGTCATTCCAAACATATTAAGTAAAATCAAGTTCATGACAAAAGGCGTAAGGATATAAAATAGGCATGAAATATCTAATAAAATATTAAAATACGGGTCAGGGGATGCGTACGCACAAAAGCACGCACGCAGGGGGAATGCATACGCATTATAACGCGCACGCAGGAAGGCAATGTATGTGAAAGTCACGCACGCTCAAGGGGGGCAGCGTAGGTGAAAAGTCACGCACGCTACAGGGAGCAATATGTGAAAGTCACGCACGCTACAGGGAGCAATGTGTGAAAGTCACGCACGCTACAGGGAGCAATGTGTGAAAGTCACGCACGCTCAGGGGAGCAGTATGTGAAAGTCACGCATGCTACAGGGAGCAGTGTGTGAAAGTCACGCATGCTACAGGGAGCAATGTGTGAAAGTCACGCACGCTCAAGGGAGCAGTGTGTGAAAGTCACGCACGCTCAAGGGAGCAGTGTGTGAAAGTCACGCACGCTCAAGGGAGCAGTGTGTGAAAGTCACGCACGCTCAAGGAGACACGCTTCCAACAGAAAGCGCACTCAAGCCTGCGTACGCAGCACTAAAGAGCGCACGTAGCTCAGTGTGCGTAGCTAAACAGCTCTGCACACTGCTCACTGTCTTCTCCAAACAGCAAGAACACATGGCTGAAACCTAAACTTCAAAAGTTCATAACTTGGCCATCCGAACTCCAAATCCGGATTTCCAAGGCTCCAACTGGAGTGAAACTGAAAGTTCTTCCACATGGAAACATCAGAACTCAAGGAAAACCAACCAAAGTGGATCAAAACATGTAAAATCTGAAAATAGAAATAACTTAGATCTACATCAACAGAGACTCCAAATCATAAAAACCCAAGAACTAATGTTGATCTCCATGGCCTAATCTAGCAAATGGACCAAGAAAATATGGTTCTCATGAAGTGGCAAGATGCACTTGCCTAGGGGTTGGAGAGTTACGTGGAGGAAGAAGAAGAAGAAGAAGGAAATTAATGGTGTTTATGAAGAGAGAGAAGAGGTTGGTGGAGTTATAAAGAGGGTGTTGTGGTGTTTTGAGGGTGGAGCTTAGGGCTATGGTGTTCCAACACATAAAACCGAACCAAACCGAACCATCCCCAATAAAATCGAGCCAAGCCAAAAACCCAAATACGAGAAATACTGAAATTCCACAAGTTGAGAAAAATAAAAATACATGCCAAAAATCTAGATACGAATATAAATACGAAATACGAGAAAATACGGAAAATGAGGGTGACAGATACGGCATGCGCCCCGACAAACCAGACGACGTGGTCACACGCTATATGCATCGAAAGGTGCGTATGGACATTGCCGACATGTGGGAACTGACGGAACTCAATTTCGTCGTATGTGCGCGACGAAATCAGTCCGTATCCGTCAATATACCCCCGTATCGTCAATTTGCAAACTTCGTCCTAACTTCGTGTACAGTCGTCGATTCGAGATGAAACTTGCGCCAACAGATCCGGATCGAAATTTTGGTCCTGTGTGCCAAGTTTGGTTCAATTCTGTGAAGGTCAAATCAGAACCCCTTTTTGGCAGGCCCACGACCCACTCAAACAGGCAATTTTGTACGTGGCTCATCGGAATCCAAAACTGAACATACCATTGAGTTCCTCTCCTCAAACTGAATTCATAGACATATAGTTTGACGACTTTAGAGACCATAGACTTTGGCACATGTTTCGGTACAAAGCGGGTCCAACGGCGGACATCGTTTTGATCCGAAATTACGATTTTGCCTATGTTCCAGAATTAGACTTTTGGACAGGCATTTCCTAGGTATATCTTTTACACCGAATACATTTTTGATGTTTATTTTAGCGTTCGAAGTTGTTTGGAGATTGTGACGTTTCTTGGCTGACATTGTGATTTTCTGGACTTACCATTTTGCACCGTCAGGCAAGATACCTTGCCACCTTACTCTGTGATTATTATATTCTTATTTTTAGTTGTTATTTTCAGCATTTCTTTTTCTTGATATTATAAAACTGTGCGTCCAAGTCACACTTGGGTGCAAGCGATTTCTCTTACATTGACTTAGTCTAGTGACCACCCTTTGATGTTGAGGTATTGGTATATCTCATACGGCCTTGACACTTACTTTACCATGTGATGTGAGTCACATGTAGGATACGTATCCGCGTAGTCGGCTGGCCACCGATAGGTATGGAGCGTGCGACGGATAGGAGTAACTGCCAATAGAATTGCATGCTAGAAGACTTGGCGGTTACTAGAGGTACATGTCAGTCATGGAGATGATGATACTAGGCATTGGGTGGGGGAACAATACCTGACGTATGAGCTTCGATTGCACTTCCCTTGTAACTCGGAAGCTCCGCTGGAGATACGGGTATGATTAGCCTCTCAGGTTGGCCACTGTCGTTCTTGGAACGTCATGCGCTTGGTCACTGGTGCCCAAGAGGGGACTATACCGGATCCTATATTCAGCCAGGGCTCATGCGTCGAAGGATTGTATCTCAACTGCATATTCACAGTAGAATGGTCAGAAACCCGATTGCATGCATCCTTTTTTCTTCTTATTATATTATCACAGTTTATATGGCATGGTGTTTTTTTGTATCTTGCTACGTCCCTCTGAGGACCTGGTTATCTCTCCAAGGTTAGACGATTTTCCACAGGAGTATGGAGCGGCATTAGAGCTATCCTACATCGATGACGAGGTAGTCCCTACTGATTTATAGTCTATTCTTTATTTGAGGCATTAGTGGACATTATTTTTACATCTCTTTTCTTTCTATTTTGTGGAGGTTGGACTCCGATCTTGTGAGACTATTTTTCATAGCTGTTTGGAGTGAGCATGTTCACCCGACTATCTTTTGATACACTTATTTATTATTTGGACTCTATATTCTTCTGTGTTGAGCTGTGATGAGATTAGAGTACATATTTTTGGCCTGTGATTATTTTTATTTACAGCTTATGTGCATATATGAGGATTTCATATATTGGAGTATTCTTCGTACATGTGCAGCTGGCATGTTCACGTACTTAGTCCTACGTATTTTGGGACTGGGACGTTACATGTTTTTGTGGTAGCCCATGCAGGTCTACGTTAATATTATTGGGTTACATGACTGTTCCCAACAAGCCTGCATATAGGAATAGGAATATCTCATCCAGAACTACTACTACCTCCTTGAATTCCAATCTTTTCGAAACTTCCTTGATTATTTAATTTACTTCATATCTAATCTTTCCTAATATCAACTTATCTTCCTCGTGCCAATAGTACGCATTTAAGAAGCGAACGCACTTCTGTCTTGGCCCTCACATCTGGTGAAGAGGCTACGCCGGAGGGACAAAATCCTCCCATGACTCTAGCAACACCATACTAGCCAGGACAGTCGCAGCCTACTACGACACCGGCGACGGAATACCCAGAGATCACAACACCCCCAGGCAGCCAGGCTGGGCCGACTACTACCATGCCACCGGAAGGGAATGTACCACTGCCTCCTCTACCACCATTCCTTCAGCAGTTTCTACCACAGTCGGGACCTCAGATGCCCCCACCACCAAATGATGGGAGTCCTACTTTCCAGTTTATGTACGCCATGATGCAGGCTCAGTGGCAGCAGACTGATCTGATGAGACAGACGATGATGGCAGCATTGGCTAGACCTCCACCACCACCTCCAGTACCAGCACCAGTACCGGCTCTGTATCCTTATGAAGGCTCTATCAAGAATTTCATGGATATAAATCCCAAGGCCTTTAGAGGAACGAAAAAGCCACTAGAGGTGTCACAGTGGCTTATTAGTACAGAGAAGCTACTGAAGGCATCCCAGCTGTCAGCTCGAGATTGGATGACAGCAGTGGACCTACTGTTAGAAGATAATGCTCACCACTGGTGGAAGGCGAAAGAGAGACGATTAGGCACTAGGATCACCTGGAAGCAGTTCTATGATGCATTTTATGAGAGGTTCTTCCCTATCCATGTTTGAGATGGTCTCTACGACCAGTTCCTTCATCTGAAGCAAGGGAATATGACAGTTGATGAGTATGACTCAGAGTTCAATCGCCTGAGTAGATTTGGTGCGAGATTGATTCCAACGGAGTTAGAGAAGGCGAGGAGATTTCACCAGGGGCTTGCACCAGAGCTCAAGTCTTGTACGACTACCCAGTCCCGAGTCTCCCATTCGGCTCGTGGAAGAAGCTCGTGCTCAGGAGATTCTTCACAAGGAACAACAGCAGGCATCGAGGCGCCATACACCAGCAGTTATACCAGCCCGAGCTACGCAGGGAGGACCTATCAGGAGGACCACATGACAGTACCAGCAGAGGACTACTTCCTACCAGAAGCCCACTTATCACTATTGTGGAAAGCAGGGTCATGTCAGAGATGACTGTCGACTTCGTTTGGGTTTATGTATGAGATGTGGATCAGGACAACACTTGGCCAGAGATTGTCCTGAGCAGCAGGCTCTAGTTCAGGCACATCAGGCCCAGAGGCCTACAGCCCCAGCACCTCGTCCACCATTACCACCATAGACAGCACAGTACCACAACGCCAGAGCTCAAGGCCCAGGACAGAACCATGGAAAGGCATTCTCTCTAGCTGTTGAGAATGTAGAGACAGAGACAGAGGTTATAGCAGGTATGGTTTTAGTTGCATCTTTTTCTGCTATTACATTATTTGATACTGGAGCCACACATTCATTTATAGCCACTAGTTTTGCCACTAGACACAGCATTACCATCACACCCTTAGCTAAGAATGTTAGAATCCTCACAGGAGGAGGAGTTGTACCTGTTAGTGGTGTTTGTAGACTTTGTCCTGTAGTGATAAGTGGTAGAGAGATGAGGGCATGACTTCTTGTATTTCCTATGCCGACATTTGATGTGGTTCTTGGAATGGACTGGTTGAGCCAGCATTTTGCTCTTATAGACTGCCATAGGGGCAGTATTATCTTTAGACCACCGAATGTGGCGGAGTTTGAGTTCACCAAAGAAGACGGAGAGAGTTGTGATACACCCGCATTGGGGACTCACATGATGATGTAGGACACCCCTCAGCACCCTATCATCACTGAGTTTGAGGATGTATTTCCCGAAGAATTGCCAGGACTGCCGCCTGACCGAGACATTAAGTTTTCTATTAAGCTTATTCCGGGAGCCGAGCCTATTTCATCTTGAGTTTATCGACTAGCGCCCAAGGAGTTGGTGGAGATGTAGACGCAGATTGATGACTTATTAGAGAAGGGCTTTATTCGTGCTAGTACATCACCGTGAGGAGCACCCGTACTTTTTGTGCCAAAGAAAGACGGGACAGTGCGCATATGCATCGACTACATAGCATTGAATGTAGTGACGGTGAAGAATAAGTATCCCTTGCCACGTATAGACGATCTATTTGATCAACTGATTGGAGCAAAAGTATTCTCCAAGATTGACTTACGATCAGGCTATCACCAATTAAAGGTCCGGAAGGAAGACATTACAAAGACGGCTTTTCGATCAAGGTATGGACACTATGAGTTCTTGGTCATGCCTTTTGGTTTGACCAATGCTTCCGCAGTCTTCATGAATTTAATAAACAAGATCTTTCCCCAGTACTTGGACAAATTTGTAGTAGTCTTTATAGATGATATCTTGATTTACTCCAAGAGTCAAGAGGAGCATGAGCAGCATATACGGATAGTTTTGGAAACATTGAGGAATGAGCGACTTTTCGTGAAGCTTAGCAAGTGTGATTTCTTTCTCAAGGAGGTATCATTTCTTGGTCATGTTGTTACGGGTGATGGTATATCAGTGAACCCAGAGAAGATCACAGCAGTCAAATCATAGCCCGCTCCCACATCAGCTTCTGAGGTGAGAAGTTTTCTCGGACTTGCGGGTTACTACCGGCGGTTTGTAGAAGATTTCTCTCGAATAGCGGGGCCTATGACTCGATTAACTTGCAAGAATCAGGAGTTTGTATGGACAGACGAGTGTCAAGCCGCATTTGATGAGTTGAAGAAGCGATTGACCACAGCACCGATGTCACGCCCCAGAACTAGAATACTGGAGAGCGGAGGAATGACTCAGCCAGCTACGTATTACGGGTAGATGAATACCGTATAATACGATCAATGCTATCTAAAAGACGAGGGGGTGCACACTACATGAAAGTCTTACTTTGGTCACTTTACATCTATTGTCTCAATCATTCAAACAAGAAACAGTAATAAAGAACATGTAAGATAAAGCAATAAGGTGTCCCAAACGCTCAGTCAAAATGTTCTTGATGTCTGGCTTTACAAAACATAGCCAGATGATGTAGCAAAGTATACACAATTATTTATCAGCTGCAACCTGACTTAGTTACAATTCTACAAAAGTAAGTACAAGACAATCCGACTAACATGTCGGTGCCAAACGACAAAGTATAAAGTAAATAACAAAACGAACGGAGAAGTAAGGGACCCACTCGAGTCCTCCTGCGATCATCCCTCTAGTATTGACCATTTTGGAGGTGGAAGTAAGCTGAGTCCTCGGGAACCGGTTCTAAATCTGGCCATGCAAAACCAGAGAGGTTAGACCTCTAATAGCAAGTACCGCAAGGAAGCACGATATGAGGAATAAAACCAGTAAAAAAAATATGATAAATAGATCTCTGCGTGCTACTGGGATTCACATAACATCACGACACTTCGAACCAACCTCCCAACCAAACAAGGACAGAAGTTGACCCGTCATGTCCTGATACTCTGATCATCTCGGTAGTCAACAGAGTAGGTACAATACACAAACAAGTCAACTTAAACGGCCATGCAACTACTACGGCTTGCTACTGTGAGTTCCAAGTTACCCTGGAATTATGCAATAAGGATTCCTCAGTTCTTACTATGTACAAGCAAGGCTAGTCTATCCAGTCAATCAATTGCGCCAATCATGAATTAGACGAGTCCCAGCAGGACATCCGTCATCAATATACAATATACAATAAATAATATAAGCAGATACCGCTCCCTGCCCGTGTGGCAGATTTACAGTATCTGTGGAAACCAGCCAGCCTATCGGGCACTAATAGTCCCAAAGAGGGCTGCCATATAATAATTCGGAAATCCTTTCCCTCCATGCAATCATTATTTTATTTAACTTAATAGCCTTTATGTTAAGTGAAATCCCATGCCGTGGATCATGGTCATTCAAAATGAGTACTTTCGTACAAGCACGATATGCACAACTCTACAACGATACCCGTGCGGTTAGGTTGTAGGTCTTACATAGTGTAATGCGACAATCAAAACTAACCACGAAATAATCATGCCTTGACCATAAAGTACACATGCTACTTCTGTAAAATAAATAAATAAATAAATAAATAAATTGAAGCCTGCATGTGCTTGTATTCCAATATTCGAGATCAGCCAGTCGATTACAATAGTTCATAGTTAATATGAACGTGTCTCATTCATTCAATTCAATAAGACGACTAGCCAGTCTCTTAGTTCTAACTAGAAACGCATGATCAATTATAAATCAAGATAACCATCAATGCTAATTAATGTCAAGATAACAATCAATGTTAATTTATGTCAAATCGGGACAAAAATCAGCCCAAAGGCATTATGGCCTAGAGTTCATGCGACCGAAAATTTATTGATTCATGCGGCTGAGAAAAACATGCATATGCGGCTAAGAAATAACAAGTTTATATGGCTGGGGGTAGGGACCCTATGCGGCTCGGGAAACTAACTCCATGCGGCTAAAATATCATGCGGTAACATGGAAGACCGGGCCTATGCGGCTCGAGTTCATGCGACCAGGGTCTGATCCCTATGCGGCTCAGAATAACAAATCCCATGCGGCTGAGTAAAACAAATCCCATGCGGCTGAGTAAAACCAAAGCTTACTGAGTAAAACCAAAGCTTATGCGGTCAAAAATAGGCGGCAGAGCCATGCGGCTCGAGAAACTTGGGTTCTATGTGGCTGAACAAAAGGATTTCATATGGCTGGAACGAAATAGTCCTATGCGGCCACGAGAAGTTCATGCAGTTGCAAGATCCACGCGCTTATGCGGCTCGGGATGCTCATGCGGCCAAGTTTATGTGGCTGAGGAGTTCAGGCGGCTGGAAATGCATATGCGGCTAGCAAAGCTCATGCGGCCAGGAAATTATTCGGCCAGAACTGTTCTTCTTCTCCGAATTTCTGTAAACAATACTATGGCAGCCATTGCTTGCAAGCTCTCTAAATCCCTCATTCCAAGCCCAAATCTGGACTTCCATAGGTCAAAATAGGGTAGAACAAAATTCTCTACAACATGGAACCATCAAAACTTAAAAAATAATAAAGTTACTAGATCAAAACCTAAGAAATCCAAAAATGTATTAAACTTAGATCTACATGAAATGAGCCATAGAAATTGAAAATGCTAAGTACTAAAGTATCTAAGAATCTTGAGAGGAAGACAATGGAACAAAAAAAAGGAGATCCATCAAGAAGCAAGTTGGCACTTGCCTATGCGGCTGGGTAGGTGGGAGGGAGAGTTTATGAGGAAGAAGAAGAGTAATGGTGAAGTAATGAAGAGAGAGAAAGGGAATGGGACTTTAAATGAAGGAGTGGTGGTAGGTGGGGAGTTGGATTCGGTTCATGATGAATCAACAAAAACCGAAAACAAACCCATCTAGGCCGAACCCAAAAGCAAAGCAGAAAGCAGAAATAAAATGCAAAAAATAATCGGCGTAAAATTAAAGGAATTTAAATATAGAACAATACATGATGAATATTAAATAAATATATTCCAGCAGTACATGTATTTAAAATACGTATTCTGGGAACGGGGAGTGACATCTCTATCCTCCTTAAAAAAATTCCGTCCTCAGAATTTCAAATCCAAGCAGGATAGAAACATCGGAGCTAAACTAATCAAGTATAAACAATTTGAGTAAGTAATCATTCTACAATGCTAACAGTAAGTAACATATCCGTGTTGAACATTCTACGACATCAAGCAATTCTACTCATAAGGTGACAAGCATGAGAAGTTGAGACAATCAAGGCATACAGAAAGAGATATAACTTGTGAGTCAAACAGGTGCGGATACCGTGATCGAATATCATCCTCACGTTCGCACATTGACTCCCCTAAAGAGTGATGACCCCAAGCAACCCGGACAAGGCTAATTGTTCCGTTCTTGAGTATCTTCTCTCTTCGATCCAAAATGGACACAGGCTGTTCCTCCACTACACCAAAAAAGGTATTTAGGAACAGTTTTTTAATGTACCTAATATTTTTAGAAACATATACAAACCGTTCCTAAATGTGGTGTTGCAATTATTGGAATAGTTATAAAGTGTTTCTAATTGTCATTTGGAACGGTTATAAGGTGTTCTTATATTAGAATTTGGAACACTAGTAATGTGTTCCTAAAATCTATTTGGGATGTCCTTGAAGTATTTCTAAAACTCACTTTTGAAACACATAAAATACATTCCTAAAGTATTTTTTGGGACGTCTTTCAAACGTTCCTAAATGTTTCTCTGAAACGTCTTGCATTCGTTCCCATATATAATTTGCAACAATTTTTACATTATTCTTGTGGCTAAATTTGAAACGCTTTATTAACGTTCCGGTATATTTTTCTAATTAAAATTTTGTAGCCAATTTTTATTTTGAACCACAAATATAATTCATAAACTGAGCATAAAACAAATAATAAATGGTGCAATATCTTTATACATTGCCTCAATCAACATCCAAGAGAGCCATTAAATTAACCAAAGTAATCAACTTAATATAAATTAAATAACCAATAACATAACCCAAAAGTTAAAGCTTTATAAAACATCATCAAGAGTATATATAACGTAAGTTACAAATTAATACTATATCAAATCTAGCTCGACCATAAAAGATATCTCTTTACAAAATTAGACATAATTCAGCAAGTTTTTTAATCCAATAGAATGATTGAGATTTGAATAATGCTAGCAGCAACTGACAACACCTGTATGCAATATTAAAACAAGTTTAAGTTAAAAAAATCAGGATATTAGATAATAAAATACTCAAAATAAAAACCAAACAACTATATTCAAGAAATTGGACAATTAATAGACATGTATAATTCAGTCTTACTGCCCACAAACAACTCAAAATAAAAATAAAAACACGTTATGGTGACACCCTCATCCTGAGCCAAAAATAGTTCTTTCGTACTCTATAATTCAGTCTCTTCGAAACTATTTCCAGTTCTCATATACCTTTCCAGAAACTAGAATATGAGCCAGTATGATTTTCAAACTCATCTTCTAGTAATAATTTTCTCTATCCAATCTGGACTAAGGTGAATGATATCCATACAAGAATCTCCATCTGATTACTGAGAGGAATTAGAAATTGTATCTGTCCTCTTTCTACATTTCCAAACATTTTTGCAGTTGAGAATACTAAAGCAACATTCCCTCTACGGTTGTACTTTATATAAAGTATCATGTATGATAACATTCTCTGTACCTTATATAAAAATACCATGTATGATTTAGTTTTAGTCACCTAGGATGGTATATTATTACATATAGACATACAAAAAGGATGTGCAACGTGTAGTGATATATAACCGGCCCTAAAGCATGAAGTAACCTTCGGACCAACCAGAACAACATAAATCTGCAATTTGAATCTAGGATTTTAATACAGCGTCATACATTCATTTTTCAAGTGTAAACTCCAAGTAGAAGACCAATATACAATAGGAAAGAACTGTTTTTGGATACGGGGACCACTAAAACAGGATTGTTGTTCTTGAAACTAAGGATACTAGTTGAGAATCCAACACACTTCTCAAGTGTTCTTCCTTATGGTTCTAAAATAGTATAGACCCACTTGAAGCATTTTAGAATGGGTATCATGTTCTCCTTTATGATTGAAATTACGTTTGAATATAATGCTTACAGTACACAAATTTAATGTAGGCAAACAACAGTAAAGGAAAGGAGAGGGGTAGGAAGGAGAGGAGGCCAAGGTTGGGGAGGAGGAGAGCGAAGGGTGGAAGAGAGGGTGACAGACGATCGGATTTCAACTTGCATAAGAGTCGGTCAGGATACAACTCAATCTTCAGACAAGTATCTACATGTAATCAAGAACTAGACTTATGATTAATTTACCAAAGAATAATAAATACTTCTAGGGAGACTTCAATAAGGAACCATCACTTATAAGAAAGGCATGGTCTACTCTAATGCCATGAAATCAAATAAAAGTATTTGCAAAATATTCTATATCACAGCCAACCTGTAAACTGAAGGACTCTTAAGGATACATTTCAATCTACTAAAGGACTCCTCATTACAAGTAAGCATAACTTGAAGGTCCTTAGAAACTAATATGCATGCCTTGGTTGACCTATAGTAACAGATTGTTGCATCCAAATTGAGATTCAAGAATACCATGGCCACATAAGCAGCTACAATTCAGATTCTATGAGAAGATTAGCAGATATGCAGGTCAAAAATTATCCTGAGACCTTAAAGAGTAATTTTAATAGATCAATAGGGGTTTATTGCTACTGTGTGTTATGATGCTTAAGTTGTTTTACATGGTTTTAAGACAACTTAATAAGATTTTGTTGTTAACATATCTATTTGTGCCGATTTGAGATCGTACAACATTTCCTACAGAAATGATACCACGTTATCCAAAATCGTTCTCTTAGAAACATACCACAAGTAGGACAGTCCAAAATTGATGATTATAAGCGCTTTCACATTGTATAAATCAACTAGTATGACCAATCACTTAAAACCTCAAGTACCATGCAAACATCAGGGGCCTTAATCGTGTCAAGATTATCTATAGATATGTTGATCATCGTCATAATTAGCAATTTCGTGACCGTTGTATTCCATGTATACATAGGAGATGCCAAACCTAGCATAAAACAGCCAGAGAAATGACAGAACTTCCTTTCTGTCACTTAACTAAAAAAATATTGCAAAGTAGAAGTTGTTGATCCAAGTAAATTCATGTTATCTGGCTGCTTAATTGAACATGGAATTCGATTGATACATTTTACACTAAGCTACATACATAATAATTTTTACTATAAAGTTGATAAAATTGTTCTATTTCAGTGTTATGAACAACAGAAACTAGCTTCCACTTGGAGAAACTCCAAACCTGATGAAGAAAGTAGTTGATTCATACATGCACCATCTCCTTCATAAAGAAGCATCTGATCAAAATGCCAAACCGTTGTAGAAGTAACAAAATTATTAGTGAACTTATATTGAAGATGAACAAGAATGACAGAGCGAAGGGACTACAACGTTAGCCTACCACATCGATCATTTGCCCATTCTCAATTGGGGAACATATTTCAGAGAACTGGACATATATGACAAAAAATGGTGAGATACTAATCACTACAATGGCTTTGATAAAGATACATTTCAGAACAAAATCTGTTAGGCTGGCCTAGATGCATGAATTATCCAAGTTTATGTTCTTGCCTTATTTGAGATAAGAAATTACTAATAGCCTTTGACTGTTTTAGCCACACTACATTTTTTCCTAAACCTACAGATCTACACATTATATATGCTTTAGTCTTCATATGCTAAAGAGTGCATACAAAAACATTGACCATAACTCTTGCCGAAAAAAATGATATCTTGAAATGTGCAAGTAATGAGAAAATGGGATATAGACCTTCACCTAGACTACAACTTAAACTGGTGGTCATCTAGTAGTCAGTAATTCATCACGATGCATGATCTACACCATTCAAAGAGAACTTGATGCTTTACCATATCCATAAAAAGCATATATGTTCTAGTGCTTCCTGAAAGAAAGTCGAAGGTTATAAGTTTTAAAATTTTGCCAAGATTGGACAATGTGTACTCGATGTTGATTTTACTTTCATTCGCTAAAAGTCGATTTCCAAACCTGAAAATCTATATATATGATGAGCTATCCACATATAATGTTACTATTTCATAAAACTAATTTGATCATGCAATTTGGTACCTAAAGCAACACGGCTTCATAAATGACTTTGTGAAATTATGTTTAAAATTTAAGGTTTACTCATTTTTTTTAAGTTCAGAAATATGATGCTCTAATTTAAAATTGTTGCTATTCGTATTCCTTAGACACTTGGAGGATGTGTTGATCAAGTCCCGATTATCACAATTGATATAAGCACTCATCGACATGGGGGCTCAAAATTCTTACAATTTGTTGCATGTGTGTGGTGTGGGTGGGTTGGGATGGAAGGGGGTGCGATGATGAGTTTGTTGCAGTTGCTAAAAACTGGAAGATACTCTACTTGTACTTGCTAATATGTTATTTTCGTGAGCAGAAATATATTAAGGATTCAACTATTTGCTTCACACTATAATCTCGTCATATATTCACAATATAATTGCCAAGTATCTGGTCTAACATTTGACTCTATTGCCATAGATACTGGAGCTTCTGCGGACCTGAGAGAAGACACACCAGAGGCATTTGAGAACAGGTAAGGAAGATCAGTCTGCTCTTATTTCTAGGCCATGTTCTGCTTTCTCATGACAATAGGAACATTGTTTTTTTTGTGAGCAGGGAGGCAATCTTAGCAGAGATTCCAAACTATATTGACCCTTATATTAAAGTTCCAAAATTTTTAAAGGAAAGAAGATTACTGCTTTATTTTTGTTATTTTTCAGCACCTTCTGTTGTGTTTATCTTGAACAAAGTTAATTTCAGAGATCTTCATTTTGACACTAACAATATGAATTGGAACAACTCTCTTTACCTAACCTTATGAACTCTGAGACTACTAGATAGATGACGAACCCAAACCAATGTGCTGGACAAAAATAAAGACCCTACAAATAAACAAAAATCAAGGTCATCATATACCTTCTTCAAGTCTTCCGGTTTGCTCGTGTACACCATTTTAGTTTCTGTGACTGAACATCATGACGGTCACTGAGATATTTGTAAATTCATATACCTTTCTAAGATGTCCAAAAAAGCAATGGACTGGACAAAAATAAAGACCCTACAAATAAACAAAAATCAAGGTCATCATATACCTTCTTCAAGTCTTCTGGTTTGGTCGTGTACACTATTTTAGTTTCAGCATCCTCATCATCATAAAGCCAATTTTTGGTTTCTTGTAGGTTCATAGTTGTCCCTTCCTTTTCAGAATTAGATGCAAAGCTCCGACACCTCTCAAAAAGCTAACCATACATCAATATTTCAGCCATCGATCAAAGTAAAATTTCTTAACAGAGAAGTCTATTGTATTTGGCATTACCTTGTTGCGAACTTTGTATACAAAAGCTTACAGTGCATTCTGCTGTCCTTTATTCCATAAGTTTGTCATGATAAGCTTGTTATTCTAGTTCTTGAGCTTGCAGTATGTCAGCCTTTGTCATCGCACCATATATATTCTCAGTAACTGGTCGTTCATGCCTTCCAGAGGGTCCCTATGTTCTTGCTCCCTTAGCCTACAATTATTATTATGTTGGTAACAGTACCATGATTGGCGGGACAACAATTTTTGTGAAGTATCTTTTAGACTATGAAACAATTTGTGATAAGCTCATGTGATACTTGCTTAAGACATTTATATCAAAGCCCCTATTCTAGGAAAAAAAGTACAAAAATTAACTTAAGAAATAAAAACTTGTCTTTGCCAATTTTATTACAAAATTTAAAAATTCAGCATTAGTTCAAAATGTACCTCTTAAATATCCAGCAACAAAGCATCGTGGGAGGGTATGTCCCTTTGAGGTGTAAAAAATTAAAGTAGTTACACTAGAGAAAATATTTTGTAGTAACAATGGTCAAATCCATCAACACAAGTTTGTGCTATCGTAAGATACACAGCCACAAGTTCTTAATATAAACATTCAACTCTAGAAATAGAATTGTGAATAGAAATCCAAAGAATATTTAACCAACTAGGATAATATTCCAGCCACTAGTTCATAATGTAAACATACTCGTAATATATGTAATGATATGCAAGAGAATAGAGTGAGTTCATTATAACCTGAAAACTATCATATATCTAGGATATAATCCACCCAAAACTCAGTCCACCATGGAAAGAAAAAAAGCTAATGCTCATTATAAATTATCACATACTGATCTAGCATCCTCGAATAAAAAATCTTTAATTTTGGCAGTCAATATTTCTTGCTTCTAAAGTACAATGTTGTAAAGAATAACATGTATTGTAGATTTTGAATGTTGAAACTACACCTGGTAAAGTAGATTTTATAAACATACGACCAAGGAAACTCTAGGATGATCAACAAAATCATATCTAATGCTTTCCGTTAGACTAATTATCCAACTACAACATTAAGCAAAGTGAATGGAGAAGGGATTGTACACAAAATATATCACTCCCAAGTAGAAAGATTTACAAATTTACAAGGAATTCGGAGGGGGCCAAGGAGAAGCAAAAAACGACAGTAATTCTTGAGGAGCAGATAATAAGGCAGGTCTTATGAAAATTTGCGGGAAACTTTAATAGGCCAAAAATGGACAAACATCATTGATAACTGGACAATCTAGTGCAACCAAGGCAGGTCTTACGAAATGCAAAATAATACATTGTTAAAAAAACTAGAAAGACAAGATAAAATATACATACAAGCATACCCTACTATTATTACTTTGTTTAGTAGTTGTTGTGGCATACATTCTTCGATGTGGGAGATTAAACATTTTGCCACTATATCTCTTCATATAGACGCATGTCTAAGACTAGCAAATGCTCGAGTACTGCTTTATTTAGCTGACTATTGCCCTATGCTTTCTGATATAGATTGTGAACAGGAGATGTTATGAACTACTTAATGGTTAATAAAGCAACATAATTCATGGTGAGTATTGAGTTGTAACTGAAACTGGAGCATACAGTGTGTTACAATATGCTTCGTTCGCCCTTTGTCTCTACCCACCAGTTTTGCAATATTCTTGATCAAAATTCAAGCCATCTGAGATTTGTCTCTACCCACCAGTTTTTCAATATTCTTGATCAAAATTCAAGCCATCTGAGGTTAATTGCTTCCTCCTTGGATCATACCAAGAAGATTTACCAGATTGTTTCCTGTGGATCTTGTTACAACTTTGACATTTACTATATACTCTTACTCCGAAGTCCGAACTGTGGTCAGTTTTAAGAATCCTGAATTCACCTCTACTACATTAACAAAAAGGTTTGCTTTCATGCATATCCTATGTTTTTATTTGCAAATAATCATGCCAAATTTAGGTCAGGCTTCAATAGGTTGACAAAAATTGTAAAGTTGGAACGAGTATAGCTCTACAGTTGGATTCACAAATGTGAGGCTGAAATGAAACACATCAGTTTTAATTCTGAAAGCAGATTGTGGTCTCTGTATTCAGCAGAACAAGCACTTTTGCCACATTATAATTGAAAGCATTGGGGCTGAGAGAGAGAAGAGAGTCATTAAGCAAACAAATTTTTTTTTGTATATAATAATATACTTTAAAGAAATTAGCCAAGGAGGAATAATTTTAAAATACATTATGCCAGTCCGAGGCAGAATTTGTTGGACTAGCGGAGTGTTTCTTGGAAATTAATTTGAGAAAGAACGCCTTGGGCTTCTCGGTCCTAAAGATAACTAATTTGAGAGAGACTTAAAAAAACCCTAACCTTGGTATAGAAGGAGGAGGTCTGTGTGGCTTGGGATGACATGAAACCGCTGTCGAAAAACAGAGAGGAGGATTCACCATCGAATTTTTTAGTAAAATCTTTCGAAACCCTAACACAAGGTTCTTTCTTGTCAAGGGAGGGGGAGGGGGAGAATCGAATAAGAAATAAAATGAGAGAGAGGAAGAGTTTGGCTGGAACATTTTCCTAATCAATCACGTGAGCAGGCATATGACTTTGAACAGAAACTAAAATGTTTACTATTTGTTCCAAAAATATGATAAAGAGTTTAATTTTAGAAAAAAATAATTTTAGTAACATTTATCCATTTCGGAACAAATAAAATGTGTTCCAACACTTAGGAATACATATATACTGTTCCAAAGTCTAAAATGCTAAACGTTTCTAATTGTCTTTTTTGGTGTAGTGCTCGTAAGACAGGTTGGTACCAACAACCAGCTCAGAATGATCAAGGATATGGCTTGGGTCCGATATATACCTACGCAACTGAGATACATGAAACACGTCATGCACCTCTCGTAACAAAGGTGGAAGGGATAAACGATAAGCAACATCGCCTATCCTATCAAGGATAACAAATGGCCCCACGTATCGCGGACTCAACTTTCCTCGAACGCCAAATCTAATGACCCCATGGGTAGGTAAGATCCGCAAGAACACGTGGTCCCCAACAGAAAACTCTAGCGGCCTACGATGCTGGTCCGCCCAATGACGATGCCGATCCTGTGCAACTCGAAGTCGCTCTCTAATTCCCTTGACCACTTCAACTGTCTGAATAATTATTTCTGGGCCTAGCATCTTCCTCTCTCCTATATCATCCCATGCTAGTGGCCACCTACACTTCTTACCATATAGAGCTTCAAATGGCGCCATCTGGATACTGGCTTGATAACTGTTGTTGTATGAGAACTCGACTAAGTATAGGTGGCTCTCCCAAGATCCTCTAAAATCTAGGGTGCAAGCTCGCAACATATCTTCTCAAGTCTGAATTGTCCTTTCTGATTGCCCGTCCATTTGTGGATGGTAAGTCGTGCTAAATCTTAATTTGGTACCCAAACTATGATATAAACTCTTCCAGAAATGTGATGTAAAGCATGTATCTCTATCTAACACAATACTGACAGGGACTCCATGCTGCCTGACTATCTGTTGCATATACAACTCTGCCAACTTTTCTGTAGATTGCCCTACTCTGAAAGGAAAAAATGTGCCACCTTTGTAAGCCGATCTATTATCACCCAAATAGCATCTTTACCACTTGGCGATCTCGGTAGACCGGTCACAAAGTCTATTGTGATGTGCTCCCACTTCCATTCCGGAATAGGAAGCGGTTGCAATAATCCAGCTGGTCTCTGCTGTTCTGCCTTCACTTGCTGACATATCAAGCAACGGAAAACGAATCTAGCTATCTCCCTCTTCATTCCATTATACCAGAAGTGCTGCTTGATATCTTAGTACATCATGGTCCCTCCAGGGTGTATAGAATATTAAGAACTGTGAGCTTCTGTCATAACCTCCTGTCTGATATCTCCACTAGGCACACATAGACGTGATCCAAACCTAAGTGTACCATATTTATGGATCTGCATCTCCTTCCTCAGTCCTGACTCACATTCTGTCCTAAGCTTCTGAATCCTTGGGTCCTGTGCCTGAGCTGCATTGATCCTGTCTATTGAACTTGTAGACTTGCCAGAATTCCTTTATCACTAGGAAGTATAACTTCGATGTCCATCTCCTGAAGGTCTTCTAAAATATGCTTCTGTGTTGTCAACATAAATGTGTCGCCTCTCCTGCTAAGAGTGTCTGCTACCACATTAGCCTTGCCTGGATGATACTGAAGCTCTACGTCATAATCCTTGATCAACTCTAACAATATTCTCTGTCTCGTGTTCAATTCCTTCTGAGTAAAGATGTACTTCAGACTTTTGTGGTCTGTGTACATGCCCACTCGATCACCATATAAGTAATGCCTCTATAGCTTCAAAGCAAATACTACCGTCGCCAATTCCAAGTCATGAGTCGGATAATTCTTCTCGTAGTCTCGAAGCTGCCTAGATGCATATGCTATCACCTTCCCATGCTGCATAAGGACACATCCAAGTCCTTTTCCTGACGTATCACAATATACTGTAAAACCTCCGGGTCCAACTGGCAATGTAAGAATAGGCGCTGATATCAACTTCTGCTTGAAAGTCTCAAATGATGCCTGGCATTCCACCGACCAGAAGAATAGCACGTCCTTCCGTGTCAAGCGGGTCATGGGTGCTGAAAGTCTTGCACAGTCGGATACGAACCTTCTGTAATATCCTATAAATCCCAAGAAACTTCGCATATCTACTACGGTCTTGGGTACTGGCCAACTCTCTACTACTTCTACCTTCTTGGAATCCACTGCTACTCCAGCTCCTGATATGATGTGCCCTAAAAATGAAATATGATCCGTCCAGAACTCTCACTTGCTGAGCTTGGCATACAACTGGTTCTCTCTATGAACCTGCAATACTTTCCTGAGGTGACCTTCATGCTCCTCTTCACTGGCAGAGTATACGAGAATGTCGTCGAGAAACACAACGACAAACTGATCCAAGTATGGCATAAAGATGCGGTTCATCAAATTCATAAATATTGCTGGAGCATTGGTCAAACCAAACGGCATTACCAAGAATTTATAATGCCCATACTTCGACCTGAATGCTGTCTTAGAAATATCCTCCTTCCGAACCCTCACATGATGATACCCTGAACGAAGATCTATCTTGGAGAAAAATCTAGCTCTGCTCAACTGATCAAACAAGTCGTCGATCCTGGGTAGTGGGTACTTGTTCTTCACTGTTGCCGTATTGAGCTTCCTGTAGTCAATGCACAATCTGGATGACCCATCCTTCTTCCCCACAAGTACTACTGGTGCTGCCCATGGTGATATGCTAGCTTGGATGAACTTCTTCTTCTTCAGTTCCTCTATATGCTGATATACCTTGGCCTACTCTGAATCCGCCATTCTATAAACTCGATCTAATATCGGGTTAGTTCCAGGTACCAATTCTATGCTGAACTCAATATCTCTAACCGGTGGTAGACCTGGAAGTTCTTCGAGAAATACGTCTAGAAACTCTTCAACTACCTTCGGAACCTGAACTTCTTCCATTACCGTTATTACTCCCTACTTTTGTTGAGTTGCCACTGATCTGACTTAGGTGAACTGCTTCATGCCTGGAATATCAAAAAATACACTCCCTCTACGATAATCTATTGTCGCATGACTGTCTTTCAGCCAGTCCATGCCTAAGATAACGTCAAAATTTTCAACAGGAAATTCTATCAACCTGGCGGGCAAGGAATGCCTGTAAACTACAACGCTACATGCTAGGATAATCCTACTAACTCCTATGAGCCCATTGCCAGTGAGTATATTTAACCTTCCTGGCAATGCCTCGAACTCCATTCCTAGCCATGTCACAAATTGTGCAGATATAAATGAGTGTGATGCTCCCGAATCAAATAATGCTACTACGGGATATAAGACGACGAGAATGTTACCTGCCATAACATCTTTCGATGCCAATGCCTCTTCCAAGGACAGAGTGAATGCCTGCCCTCGACCTCCTTGTTGGTTCCTATGCTGCAGCCTAGCCTGGTGCTGCTGCTGGCCCCTGCCTTGGTGATGTTGGGGTGGTCGATGTTGGTGTTGCTGCATTGGCGGTCCCTGCTGTCGAAACATCTGAGCCTGCGACATGAACGGGCGCTGTGCCAACGGTCTCACTGCCACCGCTGGACCTCGATACTGGCCTTCTCCTGGTGCTGGCAGAGCAGAAAATTGCTGTACTGGTCCTCCTGTCTTCGAATTCATGGGGCAGGTGGTAACCCGATGATCTGGACTTCCATATATTAAATACTGCCCGTTCAATGTCTGACACATATCTCTAGTGTGCCCTACCTTCCCACAATAAGTGCAGCCCGCTGGAGGTTGCTGGTTCTTCTTCTGATGCTGTTGCTGCTGCCTTGGTGGTGGTGCTGGCCCTCGTATTGCCACATCGTGAATGCGAATGCCAAGCGACGGTGCTATTGTTCGGGGTGCTACTCCCCCTCCTCCTTCAATCTGACTGTGAGATCTCTTCTGACCTCCAATCCTCGCCGTGATTCTCTGAATGGTGATCTCATGCCTTCGGGTTACCGTCAACACTTCATCAAAAGTTTGGTAATTGTGCCCCTCTATCAATTGTAAGAGCTCAAGATGAAACCCTTGCTGAAATCTTATAGCCCTCTGGCTCTCTGTTGCTACCATCTCTGGGGCGAACCTACTCAACCTGCAGAACTCTGCTGCATAAGCATCTACCGTCTTGTCGGCCTGCTTGAGGTTGATAAACTTCTGTTGTAGCTCAAACTGCGCCACAACTCCATAGTACTTTGTCTTGAATCTTGATGTAAAATTGTCCTAAGCAACAGGACGTCGGATGCCTACTTCCTCTGATTTTCACCAATCACGTGCGGGATCCTGAAGTAACAACTTTACCTGATCCACACGTTCTTTTACCGGTACCTTAGCCATCGTCAAAATAGTCTCAATATCCTTAAGCCATGCATCTGCTGAGATGACATCTTCCGTGCCCTCGAAATGGCGGGGGTTGAACTTTCAAAATCTGGTTGATGCTCCTGAATCTGGTCTCGTCCCTCTCTCCAAAGCCGTTTGCAACCCTTGGTTGAGTAGTATATTCTGCTCTTGCAACTAAGCGTGCATGCGCTGTTGGGCTAACATCTGATGTTACTGAGTAGCCATATCCCTCTCATGATCTCCAGAAGGGCCGATGTGTCCACTTCCATAGGGGTAGATGGAACTATTGGCGGCGTTGGAACCTCCGGATACTGCGGCCCAGCTGCTGGTTCCACTATCACTTCTTCTTGGATAGTCTCTTGGGGTAATACTGGCCCTTGTTGCTGACCAACCTGGTTAGGTTGCCCATGCTGCACTTGTTGTTGCTGTCCAATTTTGACAGGTGCGGACGAGGTGCCCCTAAGAAAAGGGACAAGAGAGCAATTAAACGACCGGACATGAAGGATCAATAAAGTCGAAGGATACCGAAATGTCAAGCTAGAGACGAGAGTAGCAAATCATGAGATCAAGGGAAAACATGTGTGATTGAGACATCTTATAAATTAAAATACCCCACAAGTCTGAAATCAGACCTGCATGGGCTACCACTAAAACCTTATCACGCCCCAGAACCAGAATACTGGAGAGCTGAGGAATGACTCAGCCAGCTACATATTACGGGTAGATGAATACCGTATAATATGATCAATGCTGTCTAAAAGACGAGGGGGTGCATACTACATGAAAGTCTCACTATGGTCACTTTACATCTATTGTCTCAATCATTCAAACAAAAAACAGTAATAGAGAACATGTAAGATAAAGCAATAAGGCATCCCAAATGCTCAGCCAAAATGTTCTTGATGTCTGGCTTTACAAAATATAGCCAGATGATGTAGCAAAGTATATACAATTGTTTATCAGCTGCAGCCAGACTTAGTTACAATTCTGCAAAAGTAAGTACAAGACGATCCGACTAACATATCGGTGCCAAACGACAAAGTATAAAGTAAATAACAAAATGAGCGGAGAAGTAAGGGACCCACTCGAGTCCTCCTGCGATCATCCCTCTAGTATTGACCATCTTGGAGGTGGAAGTAAGCTGAGTCCTCGAGAACCGGCTCTAAATCTGGCTATGCAAAAACCAGAGAGGTTAGACCTCTAATAGCAAGTACCGTAAGGAAGCACGATATAAGAAATAAAACCAGTAAAAAGAAATATGATAAATAGATCTCTGCGTGCTATTGGGATTCACATAACATCACGATACTTCGAACCAACCTTCTAACCAAACAAGGACAGAAGTTGATCCGTCATGTCCCGATACTCTGATCAACTCGGTAGTCAACAGAGTAGGTACAATACACAAACAAGTCAACTTAAACGGCCATACAACTACTACAGCTTGCTACTGTGAGTTCCAAGTTACCCTGGAATTATGCAATAAGGATTCCTCAGTTCTTACTATGTGCAAGCAAGGCTAGTCTATCCAATCAATCAATTTGTCACTACCACTTTTCTAGCTTGGGGGTATTTTGGTCATTTTGGTCATTTTTGAGATTTTGTGAATTATTTGGAATTATTATTAATTATTTAGATTTATTAGAATTAATATGATTTTTAGTAATTTTTAGTATAATTGATTTTGGCCCTATAGTTGAGTTTGACTAGTGTTGACTAAGAGACTAACCTAGTGACTAACCTAGGTTAAGACCACTTGGTTAGGTTAAGTAACCTTGGTTTGACCTAAGTTAGTGAGGTTTAAGTCATTGAAACTTGTTTGGAGAGATTAGGAATTGATTAGGCTAGAATGGCTTATGATTTCATAAGTCATGACTAATGACTTGAGACTTAAAGCCCATAGGCCTACACCATGTAGCTAACCCTAATTCTAATCAGTCCATGGCTGGATATGATAGTCTCCCCCATCCTATTTAATACCCCTCAAAGTTAGGGCTAGCCTCCATTAGGATTTTTGCCAAGTTTTAGAAAGAGGTAAGCCCCCATCTTCAATAAATCATAATAAATCCATTTTAAATCCTTTTTCCCCTAAACCAATTGCATTGAGTTCTTATTTTACTCCTCTTGCTGTTGGTTATGAGTATTCTTAGCTTGGGAGCACTTTGGAGGAGTTTGGCCATCAAGAGGAGCACCTCTCTTTGAAGCTTTTTGAGGATTTTGACACATAGGTATATTTCAATTCCCTCCATAGAATCTTGATTTTATTTCATATTTAGGGAGCCCTAGACCTAATCTAACTGTAGGAATAGGAATCCCCAAAATTTGTGTCCATTTCGTGTCCTTTTTGGACACGTATCAGTGTCACTTGGCACGTGTTTGTTGAAATGCCTCAATGGGCATTTCGTGTAATTTTTGAGATTGTGTTTGAATAGGAAATTAGTTTTAGGTCTCGCTTACACGTTTCTGGAGTTTTTGTGGAGTCTTTGTGTCGTGTCGAGTCCACACGGACACGCGAACATGTGGTCGCGCGTGCGCGTGCACAGGCGCTGTGCATGCCCTGCTGCTCGGGCGCGATTACGACACGGACACGGCTCCTCGACACGCCAAATTTGACGTATAGCAAGGGGCCGATACTGACATAGGGCTCCCCAAGTTTTAGAGCCCCACGTGTTGTGTCGGACACGCACGAACGCATGCACCATTTCTTGTACTGTTGCAGTTGGCTGTCACTTGAGCACTGACACGCGTGTCTTGTGTCGCGTACACGCGACGTGGACACATGGCAGGGTAACCTATCCCTAGCCCTAGTCTAGGTCGACCCTTGGACACAACCACGTGGGTTGTGTCGTATCGTGTCGTGCACACGGACACCGTGAACACGTGCACGACGATTGGTCTGTTATTGCACTGTGTTTCCTGTTTTTGGTTTTTAAGTGATTGGACACGTTTGTGTCCACTTTTGTGGACACAAACACATCACGTAACACGTGTGCAACATGTTTAAGCATTACCAACCCCTGTTTTAGTATTTTAATTTAATTTTTATTGTTCATTCTCGAATTCCCTATTTTTCTGAAACTTAGTATCAGTTATTTCCTAATTTTGATTCCAGGTTTATGAATTCAATTTTTGCAGTCATTTTAACCCATTAAATACTGTTAATTGCATGTTATTAAACCCCTAATATGTTCATCTATGTATTATCTAATGGTATGAGGAATTTGGGTTGTATTTGGTGGTTGTGTGTTCAGAAATCTGAGAATTTCATAAGGGACTATTTTGAACTGTTTAGAATGTTTTTTATGTGTAAACTGAGAATTTCAATTAGGCCAGTTTGGGACTGTTTGAACTAATGTTGGGTTCAATACTGTAAACTGAAATCTGAATTGTAATGTGGGGACTGTTGAGTGAATTTTTATGTGTAATCTGAGTTGTTTTGTCACTGTTTTTACCTGTTTCACTCACTGTTTTACTCATTATTCACTGTTTCATGCTTCACTTCACTCACATCATCACTGTTATATACTCTTCACTCATGTATCACCACACTCCTTGACACTCTAGCTTAGTACACACACACTCTTGTATATACACACATGCCTATGTCTCATGACACACACACACATACACTTGGACACATGTTCATGTGTCCCTCTCTCTCTACATATGCATATATATAGGTATTATCATATAGAGTTGTATGGTATACACATATAGCCTATAGGTTTATATATTCTAGTTATATTATAACACATCATGTGTATGTATCAATATATATATGTATATATATATATATAAAAAAAAAAAAAAAAATATATATATATATATATATATATATATATATATATATATATATATATATATATATATATATATATATATTGCCATATAATGTATATATCTTATATGTGATTAGGAGCCTATATATATCAATATAGATATCCTATATTAGATTGTGTGGTATGTATATATATGCTTTGTTTTAGATATAGATATTGTATATGGTATTGCCTATTGGCCCATGGCCTAGTCTCTTAGCCTATGGCCTATGGTTGTGCCTGCTTGTCAGTATAGAGCCTAGAATAGACTAGTGTACTCTTGTTAGACTTAGAATAGCCTTGTCAGCCTAGTGTAAACTAGTTTGACTTAGGTTTGAATTGGTTGACCTAGTTTAACTTCTAGGGTTGACCAGAGTTGACCAAGAGTTGACTTTGGTCTAGATTGACCTAGATTCATGTAGTATGCATCGTAGTGCATCTTATTACTATTCTGGACTTGTTGTGACTTGTACTGTTCTATAGGAGACAGACACCACTCCTTGGACAGTATATATTCTCCAGATTCATCGGATACAGGCGAGTACATTCTCTGATTATTTTATATCCTGTATCAGGAGTATATTTCCTGCTTTAGATTACTTTACATGATGCTGACACGTTGGAAACACGGATTAGTACTATATGGATCTTGTTGGGCGATGTTATCCCCTTAGCGGATACATCGGGTATTTCGTGTTCGTGTACTTTATCGTGAACATCGTGTACTCCTTGTATTTGTGACATTCGTGTACGAAATGTGTAAAATCGTGTATAATCATGTATTCACATGACCTTCATGTACAATAACATAACTTAGCCAGATCCTTGTGTATTGATTGGGGCGGTGGAGTAGAAGTGGTTATGTATTCAATCCAGTAGATTACTCGTGTACAAACCTCTGTAGATTACTCGTATATAACATCGTGTCGTTTACATAACCATCTTGTACTCTGAATCACTAGACACTATTAGTTCTCTATATACTGTAGCTATTTATTTACAGTCTTTCCTGTTTATCATATTATTCTTCAGTTTCTTGAATCTTACTCTCTAGCATGATTATATATCCTGACCTGCTATGATTTGTTGAGATGTACTGTGCTCGCTCCTGTCCTGACTGGACCTGTTGAAATATTATAGAGGACGAGGCTGAGACGTTTTGCCCTACTTACTACGGTGCTACACTAGACGAGTGCCTGGACTTGGACCAGCAGCAGGATCCACTAGCAGTAGATGACACTCCCTTAGACTAGGATTGTCTTTACTTTACTTGGATTACTGTATTTGGTTTTCAGAGATATTTGAGACATGTATTTATTTATAGACACTTAGAATTCTGGATTGTATCTCTGTGATGTTTCTTCTTGGATATTATCTATCTTTATCATTCTATCTTATCCTGTTCTACCTTAGCCGTGATTGAGATATATTCTGTTATGTTACCCCCATTCGGGGAGTATAACTGTTTATTACCTTTAACTGTTAGATGTTGTGACCTAGGACAGCGTTCTACCGCCGACACTGCGGCGTAGGCTGGACGTACCCACGTCTCGTGCCCTTACTCTAGGGTGAGGGTCGTGACACGTTTTTAGTGGTGGCCCATGCAGGTCTAGGTTGGAAATGTAGTGGTATTCGAACTAGAATATCACTGCAGCCTGCAGTAGGAATTAGTATATTTTGAAGGTACTCAGTCACAATAGGAAAAATTCCTTATCAGATTCCGTATATCTATTTTGCTTCTTATTGTCTTCCTTAGAACTTTAAACTATCCTCCTTTGATTTTTCGACTCATTCTCAGTAATTGTTTCTTGTTTGATCTGTGTCTCCAGGATGGTTGAGATGAGATCGTATCGCCCGCGACGGGAGAGGCTGGAGAGGGGTCTGCCACCTCTCGTGTCCAGCAGCCAGCTCCCAGTACCATAGGGCCAGTGTTTCCCTCAGGAGTCGGTGTCTCTGTGACTTTTGGAGGAGCACCTCCAGCAGCCAGGAGGCATAGCCCTGTGATTCCAGAGATCCTTCCACTGCAGCAGCCTCCGCCTGCAGGGATGGTCGATGCTGCACATCTCTTGTCCTTCGTGGAGAGGATTCTGGAGTCCCACCAGCAGCAGCAGACGAGGTAGACTACCGATTTTCGTCAGTGGATCGACGAGACACACCAGCTGGTTCGCACCACAGTGGAGATGATTACTGCTCAGGGGGCCCAGCAGCAGCCCCGTCGAAGGGAAAAGGACATTCAGGGCTTCCAGAAGATGCATCCTCGGGAGTTCTTCGGCACAGAGGGCATTCACATTGCAGACGACTGGATAGAGCATATTAAGGAGATCTTCCGACTGGCAGAGATACCAGATCGACTCCAGATCGAGGCGGCGGGCAGCCAGATGTAGGACTTATCCCGTGTGTGGTATCAGGCAGATCCCAGGGAGGGAGTTGAGGGCCAGACTTGGGCCCAGTTCAAGGAGCTGTTTAAGGAACAGTTCTTTCCTGATGTTGCCTTGGGAGGTATCGAGGCACAGTTCGAGGGTCTGGTTCAGGGGAACCAGACGGTAGCTGAGTATGCCGGGGAGTTCTGCAGATTGGCCCGGTTCATAGATGACTTGACTGAGAAGATGAAGGCGAGGAAGTTTCGCCGGGGTCTGATTAGAGAGATTCGGTCGCTGACTAAGAGCGACTGGAATGCCACGTTTGCTGAGATATTTTCTGGGGCTATGTCGGCGGAAGACGACCTAGGGCCGAAGCAGAAGAGGGGTCGTGACTTCCAGGGTGGCAGCAGCAGTCAGGGGCAGGCCAAGAGGCCTCACTTCCAGCAGCACTTTCAGCAGCAGAGGCCAGTTCAGCAGCACCAGCATCAGGGCCGTGCACCTTTCCAGCAGGTACAGCACCAGCAGCAGAGAGGACAGCAGGTACCCAGGCAGCAGGCTATTAGTTGTACTTTCTGCAAGAAGCCTGAGCACAAGTGGGACGAGTATAGGAAGAGACTCGGTAGATGCTTGATATGTGGATCAGCAGACCATCAGATGCGAGAGTGTCCAGTTGCGTAGATACGTCCGATACCAGAAGGAGCTGGGGCAGCCAAGGCTCCAGCAGGCTAGCAGAGGGGACCAGCCCTGCAGACCCAGCAACAGAGGTTCCAGCAGCACCAGCAGCAGGCACGAGGTGGATAGCAGGGACGAGCTTTCGCCATGGCAGCTGAGGATGCCGAGGCCATAGGAGAGCTGATAGCAGGTTCGGTTCTTCTCGACTCCCTTCCAGCATTTGTGCTATTTGATTCCGGGGCTTCCTACAGCTTTGTGTCAGTATCGTATGCTATTAGACACAGTTTGGTTTTTGAACCATTGCCTAGGACCTGAAAGATCACGACCGGGGGTGGGGTCATCCTCGTGAGTGATGTTTGCAGAGGGCAGAGCGTCTTATTGGAAGGCCGAGAGTTGGGAGTGAGTTTACTTGTCATGCCACTACCGAACTACGATATAGTATTAGGTATAGACTGGCTGAGTAGACACCACGCCCGCATTGATTGCCGTGGAGGCAGAGTTTTGTTCGGGGCACCAGAAGAGCCAGATTTTGAGTACACCCGACGGCAGGCAGAGCAGGACGACGGAATCTTCTGTGGAGCTTCAGTTGAGGAGCAGGTGGCTCCGTATCCCTTGATCACAGAGTTTATGGACGTATTCCCAGAGGAGTTGCCAGGGCTTTCACCGGATAAAGATGTAGAGTTCTCGATAGACTTGGTTCCCGGTGCGGAACCGATCTCCCAGCATGTCTATCGAGTGAACAACAGCGAGTTGGTGGAGCTGAAGAAGAAGGTGGATGAGCTGCAGCACAAGGGCTTCATCCGATCTAATTCTTCACCTTGGGGTGCACCAGTACTCTTCGTACCCAAGAAAGATGGGTCGGTACGGATGTGTATCGACTACAGGGCACTTAACAACCTGACAATCAAGAACATATACCCACTGCCGCGGATCGATGATCTGTTTGATCAGTTGAGCGGAGCTCTGGTGTTCTTCAAGATTGATTTGAGGTCGGATTATCACCAGGTGAAAGTGAAGGGGGAGGATATTCCCAAGACCGCTTTCAGGACGCGGTACGGGCAGTTTGAGTTTTTGGTTATGCCATTTGGGCTAACCAATGCACCAGCAGTGTTTATGAATCTAATGAACAAGGTGTTCCACCAGTACTTGGACAAGTTCGTAGTGGTGTTCATTGATGATATCTTGGTATATTCTAAGACAGAGGAGGAGCACGAGGAGCATCTGCGGATAGTGCTAGAGACTCTCAGGAGGGAGCAGCTTTATGAAAAACTCTCCAAGTGTGAGTTTTTCTTGGACCGGGTGGACTTCTTGGGGCATGTAGTGACTGGAGATGGTATCTCAGTTGACCCCAAGAAGATTGTAGCAGTTGAGGCTTGGACAGCGCCGACTTCAGTGGCAGAGATCAGGAGTTTTCTGGGGCTGGCAGGATACTATAGGAGATTTGTGCAGGATTTCTTCCGGGTTGCAAAGCCGTTGACACGGTTGACCCGGAAGGATCCTGAGTATGTTTGGTCAGAGGAGTGTCAGGCAGCTTTTGATGAGTTGAAGAAGCGGCTTACGACAGCTCCGATTCTGACATTACCTTCAGGATCAAGTGGATTCACTATTTATAGTGATGCTTTAGGGAAGGGGCTGGGTTGTGTCTTGCAGCAGCATGGAAAGGTGATTGCCTATTCTTCCAGGCAATTGCGTTCCTATGAGAAGAACTACCCTACCCATGACCTGGAGCTGGCGGCGATGATTTTTGCTTTGAAGTTGTGGAAGCACTATCTGTATGGCGAGAGGGTGGAGATGTTCACAGATCACAAGAGCTTGAAGTATATGTTTACACAGAAAGAGATCAACATGAGGCAGCGCAGATGGCTAGAGTTGATGAAGGACTTTGACATCTCACTTCAGTATCATCCAGGGAAGGCCAACGTGGTTGCCGATGCCTTGAGTAGGTATCCGACAGCCATGTGTTTGACTATGGATCGACACTTGCTTGCAGATTTGGAGAGTCTTGGAATTGAGGTGATCGTGCCCGGAGTACAGATGCAGTTATGGGGCCTTCAGATACAGTCGGACTTGATGGACAGGATCAAGGCGACACAGTTCGATGATGTGGCTCTGCGGTGTATCCGAGAGCAGATCAGTGCAGGATTGGAAGATGATGAGTTCTCACTTGCAGAGGATGGTGCCCTGAGGCACGGTTCCCGGTTATTTGTGCCCAGCGGGGAGCTCAGAGAGCAAATTATGCAGGAGGCTCACAGATCACAGTACTCTATATATCCTGGTACCAATAAGATGTACAGGGATCTGCGAGAGCATGTCTGGTGGTACGGGATGAAGAGGGAGGTATCCCACTTCGTAGCTAGATGCTTGGTCTGTCAGCAGGTCAAGGCAGAGAGGCAGAGGCCCGGAGGATTATTGCAGCCGTTGCCCATTCCAGAGTGGAAGTGGAAACATATCACCATGGATTTTGTATCCGGGTTTCCGCGTACACCAGGAGGGAAAGATGCAATTTGGGTCATCGTTGACAGGTTGACCAAATTGGCCCACCTCTTGCCATTCAAGGTGGGTACGTCTACAGAGAGGCTCGCGGAGTTGTATATGAGGCAGATAGTCAGGATTCACGGAGTTTCCATCAGCATAGTCTCAGATCGGGATAGCCGCTTTACTTTCCATTTCTGGAGGAGTCTGCAGACTAGTTTGGGCACTCAGCTCAAGTTTAGTACTGCATACCACCCCAGACGGACGGACAGTCAGAGAGGAATATTCAGACACTTGAGGATATGCTGCGGACGTGCGTCCTGGATTTTGGAGGTTCCTGGGAGGATCATCTACATTTGGTGGAGTTTTCTTACAATAACAATTTTTAGGCCAGCATTGAGATGTCACCGTTTGAGGCTCTGTACGGGTGTAGGTGTCGTACACCCTTATCTTGGGATGATGTTGGAGAGCGAGCTTTATTGGGACCAGAGATGGTTGTTGACGCAGCCAAAAAGGTAAAGCTCATCAGGGATAAACTTCGCGTGGCGCAGGACAGACATCGGCACTGGGCCGATAGCCACCGGAGGTCGCTGGAGTTTGAGGTACAGATTTAGAGATAGGATTAGAAGTAGGTTATTTTTTTTTGATTGATCATGTTTAATTTTTAGTAACTTGAGACCTTGCTTGTGATTATGTTGGAGACATAGTTTTTCTGCGGATATCTTCGACTCGTGGTACGATACGTTTTGGTGGAGGTGGAAAGCTTAGCCCGTGCTTTATCGGCCCTTTCGTTATCAGCGGGAGAGTCGATGACGTGACATACAGGCTAGACTTGCCACCTGCACTAGTGGAAGTTCACAACGTATTCCACGTGTCACAGTTGAGACGGTACGTGGCTGACCCTAGCCATGTGCTCGATCATTCGGAGATTGAGGTTGGGCCTACTCTCAGTTATCCAGAGCAGCCTGTGGAGATTCTGGATCGCCGAGAGAAGGTATTGAGGAACCAGGTGATACCCTTGGTACGCGTCGCATGGAGGCATCATTCTCCAGGAGTGTCTACCTGGGAGCGGGAGGATGAGATGCGCGAGTGGTACCCCTATCTTTTTGGACCTTGAGTTATACTTTCTATCCTTCTCAGCAGTTTAGTTTCGCCTTTAATTTCCAGGACGAAATTATTTTAAGGAGGGTAGATTTGTCACTACCACTTTTCTAGCTTGGGGGTATTTTGGTAATTTTAGTCATTTTTGAGATTTTGTGAATTATTTGGAATTATTATTAATTATTTAGATTTATTATAATTAATATGATTTTTAGTGATTTTTAGTTATTTTTAGTATAATTGATTTTGGCCCTATAGTTGACTTTGACTAGTGTTGACTAGGAGACTAACCTAGTGACTAACCTAGGTTAAGACCACTTGGTTAGGTTAAGTAACCTTGGTTTGACTTAAGTTAGTGAGGTTTAAGTCATTGAAACTTCTTTGGCGAGATTAAGAATTGATTAGGCTAGAATGGCTTATGATTTCATAAGTCATGACTAATGACTTGAGACTTAAAGCCCATAGGCCCACACCATGTAGCTAACCCTAATTCTAATCAGCCCATGGCTGGACATGATAGTCTCCCCCATCCTATTTAATACTCCTCAAAGTTAGGGCAAGCCTCCATTAGGATTTTTGCCAAGTTTTAGAAAGAGGTAAGCCCCCATCTTCAATAAATCATAGTAAATCTATTTTAAATCCTTTTTCCCCCAAACCAATTGCATTGAGTTCTAATTTTACTCCTCTTGCTGTTGGTTATGAGTATTCTCAGCTTGGGAGCACTTTGGAGGAGTTTGGCCATCAAGAGGAGCACCTCTCTTTGAAGTTTTTTGAGGATTTTGACACACATAGGTATATTTCAATTCCCTCCATAGAATCTTGATTTTATTTCATATTTAGGGAGCCCTAGACCTAATCTAACTGTAGGAATAGGAATCCCTAAAATTTGTGTCCATTTCGTGTCCTTTTTGGACACGTATCAGTGTCACTTGGCACGTATTTGTTGAAATGCCTCAATGGATATTTCGTATGATTTTTGAGATTGTGTTTGAATAGAAAATTAGTTTTAGGTCTCGCTTACATGTTTCTGGAGTTTTTGTGGAGTCTTTGTGTCGTGTCGAGTCCACACGGACACGCGAACACGTGGTCGCGCGTGCGCGTGCACAGGCGCTGTGCATGCCCTGCTGCTCGGGCGCGATTGCGACACGGATACGGCTCCTCGACACGCCAAATTTGACATATAGCAAGGGGCCGACACTGACACGGGGCTCCCCAAGTTTCAGAGCCCCATGTGTCGTATCGTACATGCACGAACGCGTGCACCATTTCTTGCACTGTTGCCGTCTGCTGTCACTTGAGCACTGACACGCGTGTCTTGTGTCGCGTACACACGACGTGGACACGTGGCAGGGTGTCCTATCCCTAGCCCTAGTCTAGGTCGACCCTTGGACACAACCACGTGGGTTGTGTCGTGTCGTGTCGTGCACACAGACACCGTGAACACGTACACGACAATTGGTCTGTTATTGCACTGTGTTTCCTATTTTTGGTTTTTAAGTGATTGGACACGTTTGTGTCCACTTTTGTGGACACAAACACATCACATAACACGTGTGCAACATGTTTTAGCATTACCAACCCCTATTTTAGTATTTTAATTTAATTTTCATTGTTCATTCTCGAATTCCCTATTTTTCTGAAACTTAGTATCAGTTATTTCCTGATTTTGATTCCAGGTTTATGAATTCAATTTTTGCAGTCATTTTAACTCATTAAACACTGTTAATTGCATGTTATTAAACCCCTAATATGTTCATCTATGTATTATCTAATGGTATGAGGAATTTGGGTTGTATTTGGTGGTTGTGTGTTCAGAAATCTGAGAATTTCATAAGGGACTGTTTTGAACTGTTTAGAATGTTTTTTATGTATAAACTGAGAATTTCAATTAGGCCAGTTTGGGACTGTTTGAACTAATGTTGGGTTCAATACTGTAAACTGAAATCTGAATTATAATGTGGGGACTGTTGAGTGAATTTTTATGTGTAATCTGAGTTGTTTTGTCACTGTTTTTACCTGTTTCACTCACTGTTTCACTCATTATTCACTGTTTCATGCTTCACTTCACTCACATCATCACTGTTACACACTTTTCACTCATGTATCACCATACTCCTTGACACTCTAGCTTAGTACACACACACTCTTGTATATACACACATGCCTATGTCTCATGACACACACACACACATACACTTGGACACATGTTCATGTGTCCCTCTCTCTCTACATATGCATATGTATAGGTATTGTCATATAGAGTTGTATGGTATACGCATATAGCCTATAGGTTTATATATTCTAGTTATATTATAACACATCATGTGTATGTATCAATATATATATATATATATATATATATATATATATATATATATATATATATATATATATATATATATATATATATATATATATATATATATATATATTGCCATATAATGTATATATCTAATATGTGATTAGGAGCGTATATATATCAATATAGATATCCTATATTAGATTGTGTGGTGTGTATATATATGCTTTGTTTTAGATATAGATAATGTATATGGTATTGCCTATTGGCCCATGGCCTAGTCTCTTAGCCTATGGCCTATGGTTGTGCCTGCTTGTCAGTATAGAGCCTAGAATAGACTAGTGTAGTCTTGTTAGACTTAGAATAGCCTTGTTAGCCTAGTGTAGACTAGTTTGACTTAGGTTTGACTTGGTTGACCTAGTTTGACTTCTAGGGTTGACCAGAGTTGACCAAGAGTTGACTTTGGTCTAGATTGACCTAGATTAATGTAGTATGCATCGTAGTGCATCTTATTACTATTCTGGACTTGTTGTGACTTGTACTGTTCTATAGGAGACAGACACCACTCCTCGGACAGTATATATTCTCCAGATTCACCGGATACAGGCGAGTACATTCTCTGATCATTTCATATCCTGCGTTAGGAGTATATTTCCTGCTTTAGATTACTTTACATGATGCTGACACGTTGGAAACACGGATTAGTACTATATGGATCTTGTTGGGCGATGTTATCCCCTTAGCGGATACGTCGGGTATTTCGTATTCGTGTACTTTATCGTGAACATCGTGTACTCCTTGTATTTGTGACATTCGTGTACGAAACGTGTGAAATTGTGTATAATCATGTATTCACATGACCTTCGTATACAATAACATAACTTAGCCAGATCCTTGTGTATTGATTTGGGCGGGGGAGTAGAAGTGGTTATGTATTCAATCCAGTAGATTACTCGTGTACAATCTCTGTAGATTACTCGTGTATAACATCGTGCCGTTTACATAACCATCTTGTGCTCTGAATTACTAGACACTGTTAGTTCTCTATATATTCTGTAGCTATTTATTTATAGTCTTTCCTGTTTATCATATTATTCTTCAGTTTCTTGTATCTTACTCTCTAGCATGATTATATATCCTGACCTGCTATGATTTATTGAGATGTACTGTGCTCGCTCCTGTCCTAACTGGACCTGTTGAAATATTACAGAGGACGAGGCTGAGGCGTTCTGCCCTACTTACTATGGTACTACACTAGACGAGTGCCTGGACTTGGACCAGCAGCAGGATCCACTAGCAGTAGATGACACTCCCTTAGACTAGGATTGTCTTTACTTTACTTGGATTACTGTATTTGGTTTTCAGAGATATTTGAGACATGTATTTATTTATAGACATTTAAAATTCTGGATTGTATCTCTCTGATGTTTCTTCTTGGATATTATATATCTTTATCATTCTATCTTATCCTGTTCTACCTTAGCTGTGATTGAGATATATTCTGTTATGTTACCCCCATTTGGGGAGTATAACTGTTTATTACCTTTAACTGTTAGATGTTGTGACCTAGGACAGCGTTCTACCGCCGACACAGCGGCGTAGGCTGGACGTACCCACGTCTCGTGCCCTTACTCTAGGGTGCGGGTCGTGACACAATTGCACCAATCATGAATTAGACGAGTCCCAGCGGGACGCCCGTCATCAATATACAATATATAATAAATAATATAAGCAGATACTACTGCCCGTGTGGCAGACTTGCAGTATCTGTGGGAACCAGCAGGCCTGTCGGGCACGAATAGTCCCAAAGAGGGCTGCCATGTAAGAACTCGGGAATCCTTTCTCTCCATGCAATCATTATTTTATTTAACTTAATAGCCTCTATATTAAGTAAAATCCCATGTCGTGGATCATGGTCATCCAAAATGAGCACTTTCGTACAAGCACGACATGCAAAACTCTACAACGATACCCGTACGATTAGGTTGTAGGTCTTACATAGCGTAATGCGACAATCAAAACTAACCACGGAATAATCATGCCTTGACCATAAAGTACACATACTGCTTCTATAAAATAAATAAATAAATAAATAAATAAATAAATAAATAAATAAATAAATAAATAAATAAATAAATAAATAAATAAATAAATAAATAAATAAATAAATTGAAGCCTGCATGTGCTGTATGCTAATATTTGGGATCAGCCAGTCGATTACAATAGTTCATAGTTAATATGAACGTGTCTCATTCATTCACTTTAATAAGACGACAAGCCAGTCTCTTAGTTCCAACTAGGAATGCATGATCAAATATAAATCAAGATAACCATCAATGCTAATTAATGTCAAGATAACAATCAATGTTAACTTATGTCAACTCGGGACAAAAATCAGCCCAAAGGCATTATGGCCTAGAGTTCATGCGGCCGGGAATTTATTGATTCATGCGGCTGAGAAAAACATGCATATGCGGCTAAAAAATAACAAGTTTATGCGACTGGGGGTAGGGACCCTATGCGGCTTGGGAAAGTAACTCCATGCGGCTAAAATATCATGCGACAACATAGAATACCGGGCCTATGCGGCTCGAGTTCATGCGGCCAGGGTCTGATCCTTATGCGGCTCAGAATAACAAATCCCATGCGGCTGAGTAAAACAAATCCCATGCGGCTGAGTAAAACAAATACCATGCGGCTGAGTAAAACCAAAGCTTATGCGGCTGAGTAAAACCAAAGTTTATGCGGCTGAGTAAAACCAAAGCTTATGCAGTCAAAAATAGGCGGCGGAGCCATGCGGCTCGAGAAACTTGGGTTTTATGCGGCTGAACAAAATGATTTCATGTGGCTGGAACGAAATAGTCCCATGCGGCCACGAGAAGTTCATGCAGTTGCAAGATCCACGCGCTTATGAGGCTCGGGATGCTCATGCGGCCATGTTTATGTGGCTGAGGCGTTCATGCGGCTGGAAATGCATATGCGGCTAGCAAAGCTCATCCGGCCAAGAAATTATTCGGCCAGAACTGTTCTTCTTCTTCGAATTTCTGTAAACAACACTATGGCAGCCATTGCTTTCAGGCTCTCTAAATCCTTCATTCCAAGCCCAAATCTGGACTTCCATAGGTCAAAATAGGGTAGAACGAAATTCTCTACAACATGGAACCATCAAAACTTGAAAAAAAAACAAAGTTACTAGATCAAAACCTATGAAATCCGAAAATATATTAAACTTAGATCTACATGAAATGAGCCATAGAAATTGAAAATGCTAAGTACTAAAGTATTTAAGAATCTTGAGAGGAAGACAATAGAACAACAAAAATGGAGATCCATCAAGAAGTAAGTTGGCACTTGCCTATGCGGCTGGGTAGGTGGGAGGGAGAATTTATGAGGAAGAAGAAGAGTAATGGTGAAGTAATGAAGAGAGAGAAAGGAAATGGGGCTTTAAATGAAGGAGTGGTGGTAGGTGGGGAGTTGGGTTCGGTTCATGATGAATCAACAAAAATCGAAAACAAACCAATCTAGGCCGAACCCAAAAGCAAAGTAGAAAGCAGAAATAAAATGCAAAAAATAATCAGCATGAAATTAAAAGAATTTAAATACAGAACAATACATAATGATATTATATAAATACATTCCAGCAGTACATGTATTTAAAATACATATTTTGGGGACGGGGAGTGACAACCGATCTGGACACTACCATCGGGCCCTGGAGGATTTGTGATCTACAGCGACGCATCCGGGAAAGGATTAGGATGTGTATTGATGCAGCACGGTCGTGTAGTAGCATATGCATCGCGACAGTTGACGGTGCACGAGAAGAATTATCCGACCCACGATCTAGAGCTCGTAGCGGTTATCTTTGCATTAAAGCTATGGAGACACTGCTTGTACGACGAGAAGGTTGATATCTACACTGATCATAAGAGCCTCAAGTACGTGTTCACACAGAAAGAGTTGAATATGCGACAGCGACGTTGGTTGGAGTTGATGAAGAATTACGAGATCGAGCTACATTATCATTCGGGCAAGGCTAATGTCGTGGCAGACGCATTAAGCCGTAAGCCCATGGCACACTTTTTGACCACGCAGAAGGAATTGATTAAAGACTTGGAGCAGCTTGGTATTGAGGTATTGCCAGGAGCAGACGGCGTATTAGCCAACCTCCAAGTTCAATCATCATTGGTAGAGCGCATCAAGGCAGCATTGCCCAATGATGCTAGATTTAGACGGCTCAGAGAGAGGACTGAAGCAGAAAAGTAGACGGGATTGAGGATCCACCCCGATGGGACATTGCGATGTGGTGATCGCATTTATGTTCCTAATGGAGAGCTACGGTAGGAGCTGATGGCAGAGGCTCACAGTTTGACTTACTCTATTCATCCCGGAGGAACCAAGATGTACCGCGACTTACGACAGTATTATTGGTGGCACGGAATGAAGCGATAAATAGCTCGTTTTGTTGCTAAGTGCTTAGTATGTCAACAAGTGAAGGTGGAGCACCAGAGGACGGCCGGATTATTGTAGCCACTACCCATTCCCGAGTAGAAGTGGGAGCACATTACTATAGATTTCATCACGGGTTTTCCTCGGAGTCCTAAGGGACGTGACACAGTATGGGTGATTATTGATAGACTTACAAAGTCAGCCCATTTCTTACCTTTTAGAGTGGGCCAGTCGACAGAGGTATTGGCAGAGATATATATGGAACAGATTATGAGATTACACGGTGTGCCAGTTAGTATTGTGTCGGACCACGACTCAAAATTTACTTCGTACTTTTGGAGGAGCATACAAGATAGTTTGGGCACACGGTTGAAGTTTAGCACGACATACCATCCGCAGACAGACGACCAGTCGTAGCGTACCATTCAGACGCTAGAGGATATGTTGAGAGCTTGCATGCTTGACTTTGGTGGATCATGGGAGGACCATCTTCATCTTGTTGAGTTTTTCTACAATAATAGCTATCAAGCGAGCATTCAGATGGCTCCGTTTGAAGCATTGTATGGTAGGAAGTGTCGATCTTCTGTTTGTTGGAGCAACATAGGAGAGCGACAGTTATTGGATCCCGAGTTGGTCTTGAGCACAGTGGAGACAGTAAAGAAAATTCAGGGCCACCTGCGAGCAGCGCAGGATCGTCAGAAGCAGTGGGCAGAGAATCGTCACCGACCCATGGAGTTCAAAGAGGGCGTATCACCTCTATTTTTGATATACGTATTTTCAGTATACGTGTACGAAATTCTGACCCATAATCAGACTTGTCTAGCTTAATCTTGCATGACATGGTTTATTTTGGTTTATTTTGACTTAAGTTCAGCTTGGGTTGGTTGTTTTGGTTTAGGTTGGTTCATCATGAACCCATCCCCCTACCTACCACCATCTCCATTTAAAGCCCAACCCTTTCTCTCTCCTCATTACTTTATTACTTTCTCATTTGCTCCTTCTTCCTCATAACTCTCTCCACCTACCAAGAGAGAGGCTTAGGCAAGTGCAACTTGCTTCATGGAGGAACTCCATTTTGGTTGTTCCTTTGTCTTTCTCACGAGATTCTAAGATACTTTAGTACTTAGCATTTTCAATTTCCATGGTTTATTTTTTGTAGATCTAAGTTTATTGCATTTTCGGATTTCTTGGGTTTTGATCTATTAAACTTTATTATTTTCAAGTTTTGGTTGTTCCATGTTGTAGAAAATTTCGTTCTACCCCACTTTGATCTATGGAAGTCCATTTTTGGCTGAGATTGAAAGTTTCATGGAGTTTTGTGTTCTGGAGGTTCCCTACGCTCACGTTTATACGTGTCCGCGTAATATCAAGCCCTATGCTCACGTTTATACGTGCTCGTATTATATCAAGCTCTACGCCCATGTTTATTCGTGTCAGCGTGAATCTGTTTTACATGTAAAACAAGTCTACCCTGCCTTGGCATAGTACAAGCTTCACGCGTACTCTTTTACGCGTATTCTATTTTACGCGTACAAGCTTCAAGCGTACACTTTTACGCGTACAAGCTTCTCGCGTACTCTTTTACGCGTATTCCATTTACGCGTACTTCCTTCACGTGTACTCTTTTACGCGTACTTCGTTTACGCGCGTACTCATTCACGCATACTTTATTTACGCATACTTCTTTATGCGTACCTTCTTTACGCGTACTCCCCTTGGTGTACTCCTTTGGCATACTTCCCTGCCCGGAGGCTTCTTAGCACTAGCATATCTTACCCCACATTGCCTGGCGCAGTATGGTTCTGGCATCCATTGCCCTAGATTCTCCTTTATTGGGTGCGTGGCACCCCTTATTATATCCTTATGCCTTTTTGACATGAACTCGATATAATCATGATATGTTAATATTATAATGATAATCTGTACACGGCATAATTTTGTGACAACTCATGATAGTGGCCCATCGTGGCGCGCTCCTAACAAGTAACAAGTAACAAGTACAAGTAACATGACATGATGGTGACCCGTTGTGGTGCACCCCGGACAAGTAATCCTGACATGAACTCACGAACACCGTTGCGACGGTTATCTTGACCTTCTAAGTAATCTTGACATGTAACCTTGAATGCTGTTGTGACAGCTACCTCGACTCGCTAAGTAAATTCTAGTCTTGACACCGTGGGTGCTTGCTTGAAACTTGTTTGTACAAGCTACTAGTCCAGTCTCGTCTTGCATCATGTCTAGGACATGAGTCCCTGGTTACAACGGTCAGGGATTCATACTGAATCTGATTAAGGTTAATAACTAGATTGATCAAGTAGTTCATATTGAGAGATGTTTCCAGTTACAGGCGATCCCGTTATCCCGGCCACACCTGAGGGACTTGTAGCCTGCTGTCGAGTAGGGCACATTTCCAGCCCACTGTTATATGGGGTACTTCATAAAACCAGTACAAGGCACACTGTCATGTGTTGCACTCTAAGCCATCTAATAATTCTGGATAACTTTGATAATCAACCTCGCCTGGATAACCTGGATAGCTGTAGGGCCTATGACTGCTGGAACATCTTATTGCATCTTGCTAGTAACTAGGCTTGTGATAACCCTAGCTAGTTAAAGTATCAAGCTGTACTCTATGCTTGGCCGTGATTGATAGATGTTGTCGAGTCTAGTCTTGTCTAAGCAATGCCAGTCTATGGTTATTTCAGCACATGCTTGTTCATGCTTTACTCTTGTCGATAATTGGTTGGAGACTAAGCTCCGTTCAGGTGAAGGGTTACAACCCCGGTCCTTGTTTGGTTTATGGGTTGTAACTTGGTTACCGGAATAGCCCTTTAGATATCTTATCGTTTATCACCCTATTTTCTCTAACTCATGTCTTTTGTTATTTCATTTATGTTCTCATGTACTAATGTGCTTGTTTTAGTTCTGAAGTGAAGCCTTCTTTTGTGGCACTTGCTCTTCCTGGGGCCTGACCCAGCTGGTTTTGTATGGCCAGATTTCGGAGTAGGACCCGAGGATCCTCCAGCTTTCCAGCCAGATGGTGACCATTAGGCCCAACCCTGGCAATGAGTGGGTTCTTATTTTGCTCTCCCACTCTCTTATAAAATATTCATTTGAGGCGTTTAGCCGTCGAGCAAGTGTTAGCTCATTTGCAACTTTACTTATTGTCTGCCTACTGGCTGTAACATGATTGACAAATCCTAGGATTGATCATGTATGACTGAAACTCTTGCTAGTCTTCACATTTTGTATGACTAGCTTCATGATCATCTGAATATGTAATGTATGAGATGCCTTACTTTGTATGTCTGATGATCTACCATCTTGTTATATTTACTTGCTTGCTTGAGTTTGAGACACTAGGCTTATTCTTGACCTTAAGAGACTATTGGCTTGTAGTTAAACCCTCATGAATCTAGACAGCCGTGATCGTATATCGAGGTGGAATTCACTTTAGTATACGTAGCAGGCTGTGTTTGTCCCCCGTTCTCCAGTATTCTGGTTTCGGGGCGTGACACGGTTTAAGTGGTGGCCCATGCAGGTCTTATAAATCAAGATATGTGAGGGTTTCACTAGGCAGATGTCTCAATCAACACTCGCCCTTGATCTCTACTCGTGTCTTCTAATCTTTCCGAAGTCTTGATCTGATCACATGCTTATATCCTTGATCTATCATGGTCCTTCCTTATTGTTCCCCAGTTCGTTTCTTCAGCGGCATTGTTCCTGGTCCTACCGATCAGCAAGGCGGAGCACCTACAGTGAACCAGCAGCAACCTGGAGATCAAGCCCAGCATTCAGGGGTAGCCTCCAGAGTCATGCCTACTGGGGGTCGAGAGCCACTAGTTCAGGCCGTCCAGCCTGCAGAGCCTGATAATGGGACCCTAGTGGGGCTTATTAGAGAATTGCTTGCATCTCAAGATCGTCGAGGTGACGTCCTGCACAAGACAGTACAAGATGCCATTGGCAGAGTTGGTTACCAAGGGAACAACGCGGCCAACAGCTTCAAGCGCTTGAACCCTCCTTTCTTTGATGGCAGTGAAGATGCTATCGCTGCTGATGCTTGGCTTTAGGAAATAGAAGTTATCTTAGAGGCAGCTAGGATTCCCAAAGGAGAGAAGGTGGCCGTTGTGCGCCTGTAGTTATTAGACTTAGCCCGCAGCTGGTGGACGATGCTAGCAGTTGGATTGGTAATACCTGTCCCATGGGCGGTGTTCAGTGACAAGTTTTAGATCAAGTACTTCAATGTTGTAGCTCGGTACGACCTATAGACGAGGTTCACCAATTTGAGGCAGATGAGCAGGACGGTCGATGGATATGCGACTGAGTTTTAAAGACTGAGTCGGTTTGCTCCCACCATGGTGGCGATCGAATTGGACCGAGCTCAGCGGTTCCAGTAGGGACTTCACCTAGAGATTATTCTAGCTGTGGAGCAGTTCGAGCACCAAACATTTCATGCTGTCTTGCGAGTAGTGAAGAGGCATGAGTATACTTCTTAGAGGATAGTGGACCGAACCGGGGGTCGGAAGAGGTCCCATGGGCAAATGTACCATTCATCAACTCCAGCCCCGACAGCTAGGACTTTGAATATAGGAACTCCAAGGCGGACAGCCTCAGTTACGTCGGTTCACCATTCAACCCCGACGTATCCTCAGCAGCAGAAGCAGAAGCTGTCTTCCGCAATAGGTTGCTCTCATTATGGGAAGCCCGGTCACGTTGTTTCAGAATGTCGCAGAGCATAAGGATTGTGCTTGGCTTGTAGGACGACGGATAACATGATAGGGTCCTGTCCGCACAGGGCTAGTTCATCGTCATCGAACCTAACCAGTCTATCGGTTAGGGGTCCAGCACCAGTACAGCAGCAGTACCAGCCTCCGAGGCCATTACCCGCCTCAGGCCCAAGCTTTCCAGCAGCAAAGGCCGTAGCAGTATGCCCAGGCCCAAGCTCAGAACCAGAACATGCAGAGAGGTTTCCAGCAGAGGGGACCAGCACCAAGAGGATAAGGTCAGGCTATGGCTTTGACGATAGAAGAAGAGTTGGCTTCAGGTGAGGTGGTGGCAGGTACCATTCTCGTCAACTCTTTTTCTGCATCAATATTATTTGATTCGGGAGCATCGTATTCATTCATGTATGCATGATTCGCAACACGGATAGGGCTGGAGCCCAAGTCCTTATCAGTGAGGCTTAATATACTTACTGGTAACGGTCTTGTGGGTGTAGATAGAGTCTTTTCTTTGTATCTAATCGTAGTTAGCGGTAGAGAGTTTTTCGCTAGATTGATAGAATTTTCGATGGCCGACTATGACATGGTCCTAGGAATGGATTGGTTGAGGACCAGTATGCTAGAATAGATTGCCATATCGACAAGATTATTTTTAGTATTTCCGGTGAGCCAGAGTTTTCATTTTTCTGAGGTGGAGTAGAACCTTCTTCCCCAGTGTTGCGGATGGCAGTAGCAGTTCAGTTTCCCAGAATTGTAGAAGAATTTCCTGACATTTTTCTCGAAGAACTCCCAGGCATGCCCCCAGAGAGAGAGATCGAGTTCATCATTGATTTGATTCCCGGATCAGCACCAGTGTCAGAGGAAGTTTATAGGATGGCGCCTTCAGAGTTAGAGATCTTGTACAAGATGATTGAAGAACTTAGAACCAAGGGATTCATTCATGCTAGCGGATCACCTTGGAGAGCTTCGATACTTCTTATGAAAAAGAAGGATGGTACGTCAAGATTATGTGTTGATTATCGTACCTTGAACTCTGTAATAATCAAGAACAGATGCCCTTTACCAAGGATAGATGATTTGTTTAATCAGCTCAAAGGAGCAGCAGTATTTTCGAAGATTTACTTGCGGTCAGGGTACCATCAGATCAGAGTCAGAGAGCAAGACATCTCGAAGACAGCGTTCAGATCCAGATATGGATATTGGGAGTTCCTTGTTATGCCATTTGGAGCGACCAATGTGCCAGTCGTATTCATGGACCTCATGAATCATATTTTTATGCCTTATTTGGACCAGTTTGTGATAGTGTTTATAGATGATATTCTGGTCTATAGCAAGAATAAAGTGGGGCATGAGCAGCATCTTCGTATAGTTCTTCAGATTCTCAGAGAGCACCAGTTATACGCGAAGCTTAGTAAGTACAAGTTTTGGCTGGACCGTATCTCGTACTTGGGTCACATCATTACCAGAGGTGGAGTGGAAGTGGATCCCCAGAAGATAGTTGCCATAGAGATGTGGCCAGTACCCAGAACCGTAGCAGAAGTTCGGAGTTTCCTAGGATTGGCTGGTTATTACCGACGATTTGTGTCAGACTTTGCTCGAATTTCAGCACCACTGGCACAGTTGACTCGTAAGAATGTACAGTTTGATTGGACAGCAGAGTGTCTGAGTTCATTTGAGAAGTTGAAGCAAGGATTGATGACGGAACCTATTCTCACGCTTCCAGATGGGACAGGAGGATTTTCAGTTTATTGCGACGCATCCGACAAAGGATTATGGTGTGTCTTGATGCAGCATGGTAAGGTAGTAGCTTATGCATCACGTCAGCTTCGTCATCATGAGAGGAATTACCCAACCTATGACTTGGAGTTAGCCGCAGTAGTTTTTTGCATTGAAGTTGTGGAGGCATTATTTGTATGGAGATCGGGTAGAGATTTTTACCGACCACAAAAGTCTTAAGTATGTGTTTACCCAGAAGGATCTTAATATGCGTTAGAGAAGATGGCTAGAGCTGCTTGTGGATTATGACATCAACCTGCAGTATCATCCTGGGAAGGCCAACGTAGCAGCAGATGCATTGAGCAGGAGAGCCGGAGTTTATTTTCTAATAGTACAGCCAGAGTTGTTAGCAGATCTTCAGAAGATGAAAATAGAAGTGGTGCTTCCTACCAGTGTGGCATTGATGGCCAGTATGCAAGTTCAGTCCAGCATAGTTGAGAGGATTATGTTAACTCAGTCAGCGGATTCTAAGCTTCAGCGGCTTAGGGCAGAATGTGTAGCAGATCGAAGACCAGAGTTATGTATTCATGAAGACGGTACACTTTGACATGGAAGGCATCTTTGTGTACCTAGTGGTGATATTAGACAGGAGATCATGGCAGAGGCTCACAGTTCTCAATATTCCATTCATCTCGGTGGCACAAAGATGTATCGTGATATTCGTCAGTATTTCTAGTAGAATGGCATGAAGAGGGAGATAGCCCGGTTTGTCTCTCGTTGTTTAGTTTTGTAACACCCAGTTTTCTGAAATTGGGGTATTTTTGAAAATTATTATTTTTAATATTTATTAGTGGTATTTTAGTCATAATATGATTTTTGGGTGATTTTAGTTAAGTTAAACTATTTCTAAGTCACGACTTGTGACTTTGTGACTTTACTAGCAAAACCTTAGTGTAAACCCTAGCTATTCCTTAAACTAGGAGTTACCATGACCATGAGAGCCTAGCCATAGGCTTAGAACACCAAATTAGTGATTTTAGCCTAAAGGGTATTTTGGTAATTTTCTAGGATTTATTTAAAATTATTTGGATTTATGTGATTTATTGTTATTTAATTAGTTGATTAGTGTCATGTTAGTCCCTAACCTAGTTTAGCCCTAATCTAGAAGTTAGCCACTAACCTAGAATGTTAGAGGATAGATATTCCAATGGTTAAAGCCATGAAAATATCTTGATATCTACTTTATGGATATTTTCCACAAAATATCCAAAATATCAACCCTTTTGCCATGAAAGTCTTTCCCTTAGCTTGGAAGCAACCCAAGGACACCCCCATGCCATGGCCGGCCAAGGGTACCCCCTAGCAGCCACACCTTGCTATATGATCCCATTGCATCATTCATGAACATTTTTTTACATGAATTTAAACCTAGAAAAATCCTTTTTCTTCAAACACCCATAACTTGATCAATTTTGATCTAAATTACCTCTAGTTTCTTGCATTGGACTCCCCTACACTAGAGGGTACTAGTTAGGGCCTGCTATCAAGGATTTGAGGGGCTTTTGGTATTACAAAGTTGAAGGACACACCCCCCTCCTTATTGATTTTTCATTGGATTTGCACAAATAGGTAAATGCTCTCAAACTTAGTTAAAACTCAGATTTTTCTTCATATTTGCATGCATCTAGGTACTAGGGAACTGTGGGTCAAGTTTGGTGAAAAATAGGATTGGTTTGGTGTCCGTATCGGACACGTATCCTAGACTAGGAAACCTTGTTTGATGAAATACCTCAAAGGAATGGTTTTTGTTAAAATGTAAAACAAATTATGTTTTCTGGTAGCCCTAGACTTCTAGGTCACAACCCAAGTAGATTGGACACATTTCCGAGTCGTGTCCATGTCCAAATCGGACACGAACTCACTGCACGATATACGCGCACAGTGCCCTGCTACCACACCCTTCGTGCGCACTGCACAGGCCACTAGGACACACCAAAATTGGTGGACACGAGGGGGCAATGTCTGCGAACATGCCCCCAAAGTTTCACGACGTATCGTTTTGTATCGGACACGAAATCGGGGCCGCACTGGCCATACACGCGCACAGTTTCAGTCGAAATCCGACTTGGACACGGCCTTCGTGTCACATGGACACGAGTCGAGGATACCTCGTGTTTGCACGAGTGTGTAGCCCTACACGTGGGCTACACGTGGGCATGATCACGAGGCCCCACGTGGCTCGTGTCGTATCCATGAGGCGCGTGAACACGTGCACGACGTGGTGCCAAACACGCGTATCAGTCGTATTTTCAATACTGATACGGGCTTCCCATTTGGACACGACGACACGTGGGTGCGTGTCAGGGTCCTAGGTGTGTAGCCTGACCCTAGGCGAACCTAGGGACACGAGCACGACACTTCACGTGTCCTGTGTCGTGAGCACGAGACACGTGAACACGTGCACGAAGCTGTGACACTGCACAGTGTCTGTGCTTACCCGATTTCATTTGTTAATCTCTGGACACGCCGTGTCGTGTCATGGTGGACTCCCATCGACACACACGACACGTATACCCATGGGGCATTAATTACCAACCTTGGGATTTGGGTCTCAGCTCGATTTTGTGTGTGAATTTGGAATTACCCTATCTCGAGTACACTGTTCTCAGTTTCCAGATTTTTAGATTTATTCCAGTTTTCAAAAGTGAATTTCAAACCTATTTTTATTATGTTTTGTATATGTTAGTGTATTTTTAGTATATATAGGTAGTATATATGTATGTGTGTGTGTGGGTGAGTTTTTAGGTTGAATACATGTATATACATGTATGTGTATATTGTGTGTGTGTATGCTTTTGTGTGTGGGTGTGGGGGCCTGTTTCCTGTTCTCAGGAAAACTGAGAACAGCCCCCCCCCCATTTCCTGTGTGTATGTCTCTCATTTCCATCTCTCTCTCTCTATTTTACCCTCTCTATGTATATGTATTATATATATGTTTCATATATATATATATATATATATATATATATATATATATATATATATATATATATATATATATATATATATGCATATATTGATATATATATATATAGTGTATTAGTTTATATTTGTGTCATTATATATGGTATCTATATATGGGTACCTATATGATATATGAGTATACTTAGTCTATAGGCCTATATAGCTATGTGTATATATGGGTTTATGTATATAAGTGGGTACTATATATACATTGGGTATTATATATATATATATATATATATATATATATATATATATATATATATATATATATATATATATGTATTGAGGTGGTTAGGTAAAGTTTGATATATATATATGGTTATGTATATATATAAATGACCTTTTAGATATAGGTTTACATAGAACCTATAAGTTATGGCCTATGGGTTATAGATACAAGCCTATGGCCTAGGTTACAAGCCTATGGCACAGAGGCTAACCCTAATTGACCTAATGACCTAAACACCTACAAATTGACCCTTGTTGACTAAAGGTTGACCAAAGTCAACTATAGGTCAACCATGACCTAATTGACCAAGAAATGGCTTGGATAGACTTAAGAGGACTTGTTGACTAAGTTTTGACTAAACCCTAGGCTATTAACTAGTTGGTTTAGGGTTGACCTATATATGAGTATACTATTGTGACTTAGGTTTTGTGGAAGGACTTATGTAGATTAAGATATGTATGGGTTAAGTTAGATACTTAGAGTCAAGTCATGACTTGAGATGGAATATGGGATTAGCTTGAATGTAGGATTAAGGTTGGTATTATATATATATGTATATATATGTGTGGTATACTTGTATAGGTATTGGTTATACCTTAACCTTGTGGTATTGACTTAGATAGTTGACCATTGACCTAATCACCTTGCTGACTAGTCTTTGTTTGACCCAAAACCTTAGTTGGTCTAAGTTTGACCTAGACTTGACCCAGATTGATCATGTTGACTAGTATTTGACTAGTTTGATTAGAATATTGACCAAGAGCTGACTTTAACCTAGATTTGACTAACCTTGACTTGTTTGACCTTGTTTGACTTTATTTGACTCAGTTTGATCCCCTGTGACCTAGTATGACTTTCTGTGACCCAGTTTGACTATTGAGTTGACCAAGAGTTGACTTTTGATCAGATTGACCTAGAATCATGTAGTATGCATTGTATACTTTATTTTTACCATTGTGGATACATTGTGACTTCTATTGCTCTGATTAGGAGCCATACATCTCTCCTCAGACAATATATCCTCTTCAGACATTCAGTTATCAGGCGAGTACATTCTCTGACCGTTTCATACTTGTTCAGGCTTTACTTCTCGCTCTAGATTACTTTACTTGATGCTGTCACGTTGGTAACACAGATTGGTACTATATGGATCTTTACATGAGATGTTATCCCCCTCGGGAGCATCGGGTACTTCATGTTACGTGTGTTTCACTTTCATCATGTACTCCTGTGCTTCCATCATGCATGTATACTCATGTGATCATGTACTCTCATGTTCACTGAGCCCTTATGCATACTATCATGTGTACCCTTTCATGGGCCCCATGTGATATCATGTATAATAACGTAACTTGTATAGATCCTTGTGTATTGATTGGGGTAACGAGGGAGTAGAAGTGGACATGTGAATAATTCCAAAGTAGTGTAATCATGTGCAAAATCAGTAGTGTAATCATGTATAAATTCTAACCATTCACATGCCTATCTTGTACTCTCCATCACTAGTCACTTATAGTTCTCTATATACAGTAGATATTTCATTACAGCTATCTCTTTTACAGCGTACATTTCCTTTCAGCAATTCCTGTATCTTACTCTATTGCCTGTATCGTATTTCCTAACCTGTTATGAACTGTGTGAGATGTTTTGTGCTCGTTCCTGTCCTGACTGGACCTGTTGAAAATATTACAGAGGATGAGGATGAGGCCCTGGTGACTACCTATCATGGAGCAGGACTAGATGATACTTATGTTGTGGACCCTCAGCAGGATCCACCTGCAGCTGAGGATGTTGCCCCAGTAGTCTAGGCTAGTTTAGCTAGACAGTCTTTCGGTATTATCTTTTGTCTCACATTCTAAGTTGTATTTTGAGATGTTGAGATATATAGACTCTTAGACTTATTGTATTATGAGTTGACATTCTGGTGTTATGTTATCCTAGACACTTGAACATTTTTATCTATTCTACTGTTCTCTTTGAGTTACTGTCTATCTATCTATCTTTCATTCTTCTACCCTAGATGTGATTGAGATGTATATTGTTATGTCACCTCCATTCGGAGAGTATAAACTGTACAGGTACTTTTATATTGTTAGTTGATTGACCTAGGATAGTGTTCTACCGCCGACACTGCGGCGTAGGCTGGGCGTTGTTACGTTCTCGTACCCTAACAGTGGGTACGGGTCGTGACAAGTTTGCCAACAAGTTAAGGCTGAACATTAGAGACCTGCTGGACTTCTTCAACCTTTACCGATCCCAGAATGGAAATGGAAGCACATTACCATAGATTTTGTAACTGGATTACCTAGATCCCCGGCTGGAAGAGATGCTATCTGTGTTATAGTTGACAGACTCACCAAGGTAGCTCATTTTCTTTCTTTCAGGGTTAGTCAGTCAACGGATTAGCTTGCAGAGATGTACACTCAGGCAGATAGTCAGATTGCATGGAGTACCAGTCAGTATTGTATCCGACAGAGATCCAAGATTCACATCGCACTTTTGGCAGAGTCTTCAAAAAAGTTTGTGGGCTCGTTTCAAGTTCAGTTCAGCCTACCATCCGCAGACAGATGGTCAGTCAGAACGCACGATCCAAACGCTTGAAGATATGCTGCGGTCATGTACACTCGACTTTGGTGGTTCATGAGAAGATCACCTGCATCTCGTGGACTTCTTCTATAATAACAGTTTCCAGGCCAGTATCCAGATGGCACCCTTTGAAGCCTTGTACGGTAGGAAGTACAGATCTTCTTTAGCTTGGGATGATATCGGTGAGAGGCAGATGCTTGGACCAGAGATGGTAACACGGACTACTGAGGTGGTCAGACAAGTCAGAGATTATCTTCGAGTTGCACAAGATCGCCAGCGTCATTGGGCCGATTCTCATCGGCGTCCCATCGAATTTTCTTTCGACGACCACGTATTCCTTAGGATCTCGCCTACCCGTGGCGTTATTCGATTCGACGTGTGGGAAAAGCTTAGTCCTAGGTATATAGGGCCGTTCGACATTTTGGAGCGGGTGGGTGATGTGTCCTATCGTCTTGCTCTTCCGCCGTTATTATGTGAGGTACATGATGTCTTCCATGTATCCCAATTGTGACGATATATCTCGAATTTGAGTCATGTCCTAGATCATTCGGAATTGGTTTTTGGTACCAACCTTTCGTATAAGGAGAGACTCGTATCCATATTGGACCGAAGAGAGAAGATACTCAAGAACAAGACTATCAAGTTAGTTCGTGTTGCTTGGGGTCATCACTCTTTGGGTGAGTCAACGTGGAAGCGTGAGGATGATAACCGATCGCGATATCCCGACCTGCTTGACTCGTAAGGTATAATGTCTTCTTATGCCTTCAACTTTATTGCTTGCATGAATGATTGCTTGATTGATTACTTAGTTATAACTTGCCTGTGATCAGTATAGCTTGACCTGACATCTCTAGCCTCTTGATTAAAATTCTGAGGACGAAATTCTCTTAAGGTGGGTAGAGTTGTCACCTCTGTTTTTGTTATACGTATTTTTAGTATACGTGTACGGAATTCTGACCCATAATCAGACTTGTCAAGCTTAATCTTGCATGACTTGGTTTATTTTGGTTTATTTTGACTTGGGTTCGGCTTGGGTTGGTTGTTTTGGTTTAGGGTGGTTCATCATGAACCCAACCCCCAACCTACCACCATCTTCATTTAAAGCCCAACCCTTTCTCTCTTCTCATTACTTTCTTACTTTCTCATTTACTCCTTCTTCCTCATAACTCTCTCCACCTACCAAGAGAGAGGCTTAGGCAAGTGCAACTTGCTTCATGGAGGAACTCTATTTTTGTTGTTCCATTGTCTTCCTCACGAGATTCTAAGACACTTTAATACTTAGCATTTTCAATTTTCATGGTTTATTTCTTGTAGATCTAAGTTTATTGCATTTTCGGATTTCTTGGGTTTTGATCTATTAAACTTTGTTATTTTCAAGTTTTGGTTGTTCCATGTTGTAGAGAATTTTATTCTACCCCACTTTGATCTATGAAAGTCCTATTTTTGGCTGAGATTGAAGGTTTCATGGAGTTTTGAGTTCTGGAGGTTCCCTACGCTCACGTTTATAGGTGCCCGCGTAATATCAAGCCCTACGCTCACGTTTATACGTGCTCGCGTTATATCAAGCTCTACGCCCACGTTTATTCGTGTCAGCGTGAATCTGTTTTACGCGTAAAACAAGTCTACCTTGCCTTGGCATAATATAAGCTTCACACGTACTCTTTTACGCGTATTCTATTTTACGCGTACAAGCTTCACGCATACTCTTTTACGCGTATTCTATTTTACGCATACAAGCTTCACGTGTACTCTTTTACGCGTATTGTATTTTACGCGTACAAGCTTCACGCGTACTCTTTTACGTGTATTTTATTTTATGCGTACAAGCTTCACGCGTACTCTTTTACGCATATTCCATTTACGCGTACTTCCTTCACGTGTACTCTTTTACGCATACTTCGTTTACGTGCGTACTCATTCACGCGTACTTTATTTATGCATACTTCTTTATGCGTACCTCCTTTACGTATACTCCCCTTGGCGTACTCCTTTAGCATACTCCCCTGCCCGGAGGCTTCCTAGCACTAGCATATCTTACCCCCCTTGCCTGGCGTAGTATGGCTCTGGCATCCATTGCCCTAGATTCCCCTTTATTGGGCGCGTGGCACCCCTTATTATATCCTTACGCCTTTTTGACATGAATTCGATATAATCATGATATGTTAATATTGTAATGATAATCTGTACACGGCATGATTTTGTGACAACTCATGATAGTGGCCCCTCGTGGCGCGCTCCTAACAAGTACCAAGTATAAGTAACATGACATGATGGTGACCCATTGTGGTGCACCCCTGACAAGTAATCCTGACATGAACTCACGAACACCATTGCGACGGTTATCTTGACCTGCAGAGTAATCTTGACAAGTAACCTTGAATGCTGTTGTGACAGCTACCTCGACTCTCTAAGTAAATTCTAGTCTTGACACCGTGGTGCTTGCTTGAAACTTTTTTGTACAAGCTACTAGTCCAGTCTCGTCTTGCATCATATCCAGAACATGAGTCCCTGGTTACCATGGTCAGGAATTCATACTGAATCTGACTAAGGTTAATGACTAGATTGATCAAGTAGTTCATATAGAGAGATATTTCCAGTTACAGGTGATCCCATTATCCCGACCACACCTGAGGGACTTGTAGCCTGCCGTCGAGTAGGGCACATTTCTAGTCCACTGTCATGTGGAGCACTTCATGAAACAAGTACAAGGCACACTGTCATGTGTTGCACTCTAAGCCATCTAATAATTCTGGATAACTTTGATAATCAACCTCGCCTAGATAACCTGGATAGCTGCAGGGCCTGTGACTCCTGGAACATCTCATTGCATCTTGCTAGTAACTAGGCTTGTGATAACCTTAGCTAGTTAAAGTATCAAGCCGTACTCTTTGCTTGGCCGTGATTGATGGATGTTGTCCAGTCTAGTCTTGTCTAAGCAATGCCAGTCTATGGTTATTTCAGCACATGCTTGTTCATGCTTTACTCTTGTCGATAATTGGTTGGAGACTAAGCTCTGTTCAGGTGAAGGGTTACAACCTCGGTCCTTGTTTGGTTTACGGGTTGTAACTTGGTTACCAGAATAGCCCTTTAGTTATCTTATCGTTTATCACCCTGTTTTCTCTAACTCATGTCTTTTGTTATTTCATTTATGTTCTCATGTGCTAATATGCTGGTTTTAGTTCTTAAGTGAAACCTTTCTTGTGGCACTTGCTCTTTCTGAGGCCTGACCCAGCTGGTTTTGTATGGCCAGTTTTCGGAGTAGGACCCAAGGATCATTCGACTTTCCAGCCAGATGGTGACCACTAGGCGCAACCCTGGCAATGAGTGGGTTCTTATTTTGCTCTCCCACTCTCTTGTAAAATATTCATTTGAGGCATTTAGCCGTCGAGCAAGTGTTAGCTCGTTTGCAATTTTACTTAATGTCTTCCTACGGACTGTAACATGATTGACAAATCCTAGGGTTGATCATGTATGACTGAAACTCTTGCTAGTCTTCATATTTTGTATGACTACTTCATGATCATCTGAATATGTAATGTATGAGACGCCTTACTTTGTATGTCTGATGATCTACTATCTTGTTACATTTACTTGCTTGCTTGAGATTGAGACACTAGGCTTGTTCTTGACCTTAAAAGACTATTGGCTTGTAGTTAAACCCTCATGTATCTAGACAGCCGTGACCGTATATCGAGGTGGAATTCCCTTTAGTATACGTAGCTAGCTGTGTCTGTCCCCCGCTCTCCAGTATTCTGGTTTCGGGGTGTGACAGGGCGACCATGTGTTCATGAAGATATCCCCCACTACAGGCACGATTCGATTCAGAGGACGTGGCAAGTTGAGTCCAAGGTATATCGGACCTTTCGATGTCTTGGAACGTGTTGGAGAGGTTGCCTATCGATTGGCCTTGCCACCATCGCTAGAGCGAGTGCATGACGTATTCCATGTATCTCAGCTGAGGAGGTATGTGGCGGACGACAATCATGTGCTTGATCACTCTGAGATCACAGTTGGACCGAGCTTGTCATACGAAGAGCAACCGGTAGGCATTCTTGATCGTCGAGTGAAGGTGTTGCGGAATCAATCTATACCATTGGTTCACGTGGCACGGAAGCATCACTCACGAGGGGAGTCTACATGGGAGCGCGAGAACGACATTCGAAATCGCTACCCGCAATTGTTCGATAACGAAGGTATGTCCTGCATGTGATAGCCTTTATAGTTCTTGTATGGCATAACATTGCATTCTGACCCCCCTACCCGAGTTTAATTTCGAGGACGAAATTTTTCTTTAAGTTGGGTAGGATGTAAACCCACATAATTTACACTGATTTTTTTATAATTATTTATATTTGTTATACAATTATATTATTTTATGAAATTTATTATTTCTAGGTTAGTAGTATAATTAATGAATGAGTATATATATTATGTGTGTCCATGTTTGAAATTGTTATTAATTGTAGTCTACTAAAAATCTATAAATTTTAGATATTTATTGATAATTTCCTTATATTTTTCTTGCATAAATAAATGGCTTAAAATGGATTAAGCATATAGATGTGGATATATCAATATCAATATATATATATATATATATATATATATATATATATATATATATATATATATATATATATATATAAATATATATATATATATATATATATATATATATATATATATATATTATTTTATGAAAATTATTATTTCTAGGTTAGTAGTATAATTAATGAATGAGTATATATATTATGTGTGTCCATGTTTGAAATTGTTATTAATTGTAGTCTACTAAAAATCTATAAATTTTAGATATTTATTGATAATTTCCTTATATTTTTCTTGCATAAATAAATGGCTTAAAATGGATTAAGCATATAGATGTGGATATATCAATATCAATATATATATATATATATATATATATATATATATATATATATATCTATATATCTATATATATATATATATATATATATATATATATATATATATATATATATATGAAAAAAAAATATATATATATAGTATATATATATATATATATATATATATATATATATATATATATATATATATATATATATATATATATATATATTTATATAAAAAAATATATATATATATATATATTTATATATATATATATATATATATATATATATATATATATATATATATATTTTTATATATATATATATATATTTTTTTATATATATATATAAATCCCTATAGTAGTAAAAAAAAGGGCCCGGCCCACACCCCAGTAAAGGGGCGGGCCAGGCTGAGTTATTGGCAGCCTAGGAATGCATTTAGTTAACATGTACGTTTAAGTAAAAAAAAGCAAGGAGGAAGTACTGTTCCTGTGAACAGTACCCGCTCCCACCCGCAATTGAGCGGAGCAACATAGAAGAATTCGAAAAAAGTTCAAATTCAAACTTCTTTGTTTCTACATCAAATTAAGTCAAATTTTTTTTTTTTTACAAAAACTTAAACCAGATTCTCCTCTATCTAGTTGACCAAACCCCGATCAAATCCTAGCACCCTGCGGATTAAGATCGGATTTAAAATAGGAATTTAAACTCTCTATAAAAATCAGACGAAAATAGGGTTCTTGGGATTTCATCGATAGAACTTCATCATCAGCCCAAAACTCTAACTCCAGGACCTCCCCCACACCCTCGCACTCATCGTCGGCCACCTGTTCGCCGTCGCCGACGACCAGATCGTCGGCCAACCGCTCGAAGCCGACAGTGAAACAGAGAATACTCTGTTTTTTGAAGAACCCAGGTACCCTATTTGGAATCCAAATATTTTTGATTCTGTTCAACAAAAAGTCGATCTATCGAATTCTGTGCGTAGACAACATACCCATCTATAAACCCTAGTAATTAGAAATTTTTTTAATGCATTGGAAGTCCCATAAAAGATTCAGGAAAGTAGAGGAAAATTCCTCGAAAACGAACCCGAGAAAACATACCAACCCCTGACTTTGGAAGGGTAATTTCGACCAAGATATTGAGAATTTGTGGGAAACAAATTAAACAGTCCTAGTTAACATATACAAGATGAAAACCCATTTAGTAGATTCAACTTTTATTTATTGTACAGGAAGTTACGGATCGATAAACTTGTGGGAAAAACTGCTTTAAAAACATTAAAAATTTTAAAATTTTGTCCGATACGGCGTGCGCCCTGACAAACCGGATGACGTGGTCGCACACTATATGCATCAAAAGGCGCGTATGGACGTTGCCGACGTGTGGGAACTGACGGAACTCAGTTTCGTCGTGTGTGTGCGACGAAATCAGTCCGTATCCGTCAAGATACCCCCGTATCGCCAATTTGCAAACTTCGTGTACAGTCGTCGACTCGAGACAAAACTTGTGCCAACAGGTCCGGATCAAAATTTTGGTCCTGTGTGCCAAGTTTGGTTCGATTCTGAGAAGGTCGAATCGGAACCCCTTTTTGGCAGGCCCGCGACGCACTCAAACGAATAATTTTGTACGCGGCTCATCGAAATCCAAAACTGGACATACCATTGAGTTACTCTCCTCAAACTGAATCCATAGACATGTAGTTTGACGACTTTAGAGACCATAGACTTTGGCACGCATTTTGGTGCAAAACGGGTCCAACGACGGACATCGTTTTGACCCGAAATTACGATTTTGCCCCTGTTCCAGAATTAAACTTTTGGATAGGCATTTCCTAGGTATATCTTTTACACCGAGTAAGTTTTTGATGTTTGTTTCAGCATCCGAAGTTGTTTGGAGATTGTGACATTTTTTGGCTGATATTGTGATTTTCTGGACTTGCCATTTTGCACCATCAGGCAAGATACCTTGCCACCTTACTCTGTGATTATTATATTCTTATTTTCAGTTATTATTTTCATCATTTCTTTTTCTTGATATTATAAAACTGTGCGTCCAAGTCACACTTGGGTGCAAGCGACTCTATCGGTCATTTTTCTCGCTTTTATTTATTTCTCTTGCATTGACTTAGTCTAGTGACCACCCATTGATGTTGAGGTATTGGTATATCTCATACGGCCTTCACACTTGCTTTACCATATGATGTTAGTCACATGTAGGACACGTATTCGCGTAGTCGACTGGCCATCGATACGTTTGGAGCGTGCGACGGATAGGAGTAACTGCCAATAGAATTGCATGCTAGAAGACTTGGCGGTTACTAGAGGTACATGTCAGTCATGGAGATGATGATACTAGGCATTGGGTGGGGGGAACAATACCTGACGTATGACCGTCGATTGCACTTCCCTTGTAACCCGAAAGCTCCGCTGGAGATATGGGTATGATTAGCCTCTCAGGTTGGCCACTGTCGTTCTTGGAACGTCATGCGCTTGGTCACTGGTGCCCAAGAGGGGACTATACCAGATCCTATATTCAGCCAGGGCTCATGCGTCGAAGGATTATATCTCAACTGCATATTCACAGTAGAATGGTCAGGAACCCGTTTGCATGCATCCTTTTTCCTTCTTATTATATTATTACAGTTTATATGGCATGGTATTTTCTTGTATCTTGCTACGTCCCTCTGAGGACCTGGTTATCTCTCCAGGGTTTGACGATTTCCACAAGAGTATGGAGTGGTGTTGGAGCTATCCTACATCGATGACGAGGCAGTCCCTACTAATTTCTAGTCTATTCTTTATTTGAGACATTAGTGGACATTATTTTTATATCTCTTTTCTTTCTATTTTGCGGAGGTTGGACTCCGATCTTGTGAGACTATTTTTTATAACTGTTTGGAGTGAGCATGTTCACCCGGCTATCTTTTGATACACTTATTTATTATTTGGACTCTATATTCTTCTGTGTTGAGCTGTGATGAGATTAGAGTATATATTTCTGGCCTGTGATTATTTTTATTTATAGCTTATGTGCATATATGAGGATTCCATATATTGGAGTATTCTTCGTACATGTGCAGCTGGCATGTTCACATACTTGGTCCTACGTATTTTAGGACTGGAGCGTTACATGGGGTGCCACCACAACCATCATGGAACGGGGGTGATATGACATTGACGAGGGTTACCTGACCATTCCAATGTATTTATACAGTTAAGAACAAACATTCAACACATAGGCACTATGGCTACAGTAGCAGGAAACTCAGGTATGGTTCCACCAGGATACCAGGGACCTCAAAGCATAACATTCATCGGATGTCAGAGGCTAGCAGAAAATCAGGTATCAGGATCCAGGACCGTATCTCTAGCAGAGATAACCGACAATAATAGGAAAGTGCATACGTGGCCCATACATTAAGGAACTGTTCTTCCCACCCAATGCCTAGTAGAGTCACATCCATGACTCCTATACCTCTACTAACTGCCAAGTCTCCTAACATGTCTCTATTAGCAGTTAGCCCTAACGCATGCACACAAGTGATTAGTCATCACACAAGTACCTCTACATGCTATTTATCTCACACATACCTCATGGTACAACTGTGTCATGGTTTATGCTATACACTACAAATGGTAGTCCCTTAACTCTAGGTCCATATGTAATCAAAGGATTATAAGTAAAGTAAAGCTAATATCACTGAGCAGGCAATGAATCAGGAACTGTAATAATGGTACAGCTACAAGAACTGAAAATAAATAAACAATGATATGCAATAACAAAAATGCAGACTAAATATGAGCAGTAAATATGGCAAGGTATCTTGCCTGAGGTTGTGTACAAAAGGGCGACGTCCAATAGCTCAGACCGTCAGAATAGTGAAGCGATGAAAGCCAAATCTCGCATACGTCACAGGGGCAAAATCGTAATTTTGGATCAAAACGATGTCCGCCGTTGGACCCGTTTTGCACCGAAACGCGTGCCAGAATCTACGGTCTCTAAAGTCGTCAAACGACATATGTACGGGTCCAGTTTGATGAGACAAATCCAGTCGTATGTTCAAAGATGAATTTCGGCGTGCCGTTTACAATTTTGCCCGTTAGAACGGGTCGCGGGCTTGCCAAATAGGCATTCCGGACGACCTTCTCAAAATTGGACCAAACTTGGCATACAGGACCAGAAAAATGATACGGTCCTGCTGGCGTAGGTTTCGTCTCGATTTGACGAACGTGCACAAAGTAATTGGAAAATTTACAAATAGGCCGACATGATAAATTTCGACGGATACGCATCAAATTCGTCGCGCACACGCGACCAATTTGAATTCCGTCAAAGCCCACACGTCCGCGAAGTCGATACGCACCTTTCGACGCTTTCGATTCGCGACCATGTCGTCCGGTTTGTCGGGACGCACTTCGTATCGATGATTTTTCTAAAATTTTGTGGTTTAAAAACTGATTTTTTTTCTAACTTTACCAGTGAATTAATTTATGTACAGTACATGAAAACCTATTCTACAGGAAGGGTTTTGAAGTTCTATAAGTGATCTAAAATTTTGTTTAATTATTTTTAGAAAAATCCTACTGGGTTGACGGGTATCACTCTCTAAACAGAGTTATATTAAACAGTTTAAAACTGTTTCTAAAACAGTTTTTGGGGAAAATTTTGAATCAAATTTTGATTCGATGGATCGACATTATTGGGAACTAATTATTGGGTCATCTAGAGCGTCATGTGGACTCTCCACAACATTTTACAGAATAGAAAATAGATGAACGTGCGCAAAGATATGAGAAGGAGAGATCGGGTACCTTATGCTGTGAAATAGAGCGGGAAGATGTTCTCGTGCGGTTGCTGCTGCCTGCTCAGCTGTGCTACCACGCCGACGGTGGCCAGAGGTGGTGGCACCGACGCACGCATGCGCGGGGAAGGGTGGCGCGAGGTCATGGGTGAAGAATTAGGGTTTCCAAAAAAAAAGTTATATTTGTGGCTTCTTGTTGCGATCATATAGGGTTGAAGGAGGAGCGCGGGTTTGGGCTTAGTTTAGAGCTGTTACTGTTCCATAGGAACAGTAGCGAATTGGCTTTTTTTTCCTTCTTTTTTTCTTTTCTTTTTCTTATATATATATATATTTTTTTTTCTTATATATATATATATATATATTACTCTTTTTTAAAAATCTTTAAAAAATCAAAAATATCTTTTAAATGTATAAATATATAATTCTACCCCAATATAGCATTATTTTGGTACTAGATATTACCAAATGTTAAATTCTTTTCAACAAACATTCCAACTGTCAAAATATAAAAGTTAAATAAATTTCTTAAATATTTTCTAAAATTTAAAATCTATTATTTTCTAAATATTTGGGTGTAAGGTTTTGTACTGAATACCTATATGGGCACAAAGCGTAGAATTACTTGTGACCTTCGATATAAAATAAACCTAAATAAATTTATTCAAGTGTATTAGAATAAAAAATACTATGAAAAGTAGTAATTTAATTTAATAAAATCCTTTAAACTTTTGGGATTTTACATTCTATCCAATTTATAAAAATTTCGTCATCGAAATTAAAAATAATCTGAATCTCTAAAAATATAAAATTAACGATCTTTAATGCAAGGGAGACAGGTTCGTCATATTGTAACTTGGTTTTTGAAACGGTGGAGGAGGTGGTTATTATAGGAATCCAAATTGACCTCATATCTGACAAGATGAGGTATATGCCTTCAAGACTCTACCCAACTTATAGGAGTTGACCAACCGTGAAAATTTGTTGTTACAAAACTTCTGAGAAGGATAATTTCTAAGGAGGACATGAGAATATTGGACACTATTGACGGTAGTCACGGTTTCTAAGTGCAGCTAGATATTGTCATGGCATTTTTGGCCAATAACTCTATAGAGGATTGTTACAATCTATCATTGTCCCTACCGGCCATGCTTCCAATAAAATGGTAGGAATCTCTTGTTTGAATATAACTAACACATGTTGGTTCAAAAGGATTTCGTTCTTCGCCTAACATGAATTACTAAGAGATGGGAATGAAGAAATCTAGGGGAGGAGGTGTAACGCCCCAGTCCCAAAATACGTAGGACCAAGTACGTGAACATGCCAGCTGCCCATATACGAAGATCACTCCAATATATGGAATCCTCATATATGCACATAAGCTGTAATTAAATAATCACAGGCCAGAATAACATATCTAATCTCATCACAGCTCAACACAGAAGATAATGAAGTCCGAATAAATAAATCAGAGTATCAAAAGATAGCCGGGTGAACATACTCACTCCAAACAGCTATAAAAAATAGTCTCACAAGATCGGAGTTCGACCTCCGCAAAATAGAAAGAAAAGAGATGTAAAATAATGTCTACAACTGTCTCAGATAAGAAATAGACTAGGAATCATAAGGCACTGCCTCATCATCAATGTAAGATAGCTCCAATGCCGCTCCGTATTCCTGTGGAAACTCGTCTAAACCTGGAGAGATAACCAGGTCCTCAGGGGACATAGCAAGATACAAGAAAACACCATGCCATATAAACTGTGATAATATAATAAGAGAAAAAGGTATGCATGCAATCGGGTTCCTGACCATTCTACTGTGAACATGCAGTTGAGATACAATCCTTCGACACATGAACCCTGGCTGAAAATAGGATCGGCATAGTTCCCATAGAGGGTACCAGGGGCCTACGTCCACAACGCTCGGAAAAAGTCAGAGGGCACCATGTGAAGGGCTGCATCCATAACGCTCTGGGAAACGTCAGAGGGCACCTGGAGCCTGCGTCTCCGGAGGAGCGCACAGGTAATCATGGAAGTGTAAATAAGCCCATACGTCAGGTATTGTTCTCCCCACCCAATGCCTAGTATCATCATCTCCATGACTGATATGAACCTCTAGTAACCGCCAAGTCTTCTAACATGCAATACTATTGGCAGTTACTCCTATCCGCCGCACGCTCCATACGTATCGGTGGCCAGCCGACTACGCGAAAACATGTCCTACATGTGACTCACATTACGTGATACAACAAGTGTCAAGGCCGTATGAGATATACCAATACCTCAACATCAATGGGTGGTCACTAGACTAAGTCAATGCAAGAGAATAAATAAAGCAAGAAGAACGACCGATATAGTCGCTTGCACCCAAGTGTGACTTGGACACGCAGTTAAAATATCATGAAACAAATACTGAAAAATAACAACTAAAAATAAGAATATAATAGTCACAGAGTAGGGTGGCAAGGTATCTTGCCTGGTGGTGCAAAGTGGCAAGTCCAAGAGTAGCAAGTGACAGCACCAAAACTCACAAATCATAGATGACTCAAAACGCTGAAACAAACATCAAAAATGATCTCGGTGAAGAAGATATACCTAGGAAATGCCTGTCCAAAAGTCAAATTCTGGAACAGGGGCAATATCGTAATTTCGGGTCAAAACGATGTTCGCCGTTGGACCCGCTTTGCACCGAAACGCGTGCCAAAGTCTACGGTCTCTAAAGTCGTCAAACTACATGTCTACGATTTCAGTTTGAGGAGAGAAACTCAACGGTATGTCCAGTTTTGGATTCCGGGGAGCCCGTACAAAATCGCCCGTTTGAGTGGGTCGTGGGCCCGCCAAAATTGGGTTCCAATTCGACCTTCTCAGAATCGAACCAAACTTGGCATGCAGAACCAGAATTTCGATCCGGACCTGTTGGCGTAAGTTTTGTCTCGATTCGACGAATATACACGAAGTTATGGGCAAGTTTGTAAAACGTCGATACGGGGGTATCTCGACGGATACGCGTTGGTTTCGTCACGCACACGCGACGAAACTGAGTTTCGTCAGTTCCCACACGTCCGCAACGTCCATACGCGCCTTTCGATGCGTATAGCGCGCGACCACGTCACCCGGTTTGTCGGGGCGTACGTCATATCGGAAAAAAATTCTAAAATTTTATATAAATTAACACAGGTTTTTCTCCAACTTCAACATCAGTTTATTTCTTACACGTTAATCGAAACAACGATCCAGAAGATGCGTTGTGATCTCGGTTATGTTTTCTTTTACTGTTTTTAATTAGTTCCTACATTAATTTACTGTATAACAAGAAAATTGGCCGACAAGTTGTCATTTTTAAAACAGTTTTATAGTAGTACAGAAAACAGATTTTTGTTCAACTTCGTCCCGATTTTTCAAGCAAGTCGATGGGTTGTTTTCGAAATCCACCTAGAGGATCTCGAACAGGGTCAAGTCTACTTTCCAGAAAATTTTACGGATCGAAAATCGGTGCTACGAGTAAAAAGTTACGTCATAGGGAAGTAGGGTACCTTGAGTGGGAAAACTGCTCCGTGGGTGACGCGGGGCTGACTTCCAATGCTCCGTTCGTCGCACACAAAGCTCCGTTGCTAGTGAATCGAACTCGTAGGCGAAGGGGGTATGATCAGCAGCAACTTTCGTTTTGGGAGATTAGGGTTTTGAGGCTTGTAGAAAAAGTTATATTTATAAAAACTCGTAATCAAAACCTAATACTAATAGGTTTAGTATTAAGGGTGCTCGGTTGGGTTGAGTCTACTAACGTGTGTTTGCTGCTTCAGCAGCAAACTAAAAGGTGGTGGAGCCCGCCTACTAAAGTGGGTGGGTTATATATATATATATATATATATATATTTTTTTTTTTTTTCCTTTTCTTTTTTCTTTTTCAAACCATTTGTTAGCTTTGACTCATGCTGTGGCCGCCCCCCCCTTTGGCTGGGTGTTGGCCGGGCCCACTTGGTCTTTTTTTACTAATTATAACTAATACTTATATATATAAATATATATATTTATATCATTTAAGCCACCAAAAAATATCTAAAAATCACAATAAATTCCTAAAAATTTATAATTAATACCCAAAAATCCTAGAATTTATATTATTCCTAATTTAATGAGAATACTAACAAGCACACATATAATAATGTATATATACACACATACTTTAATTTTACCAACAACTTAATAGTAAATAAATCCATAACTACTGAAATACGTAACAAAAATTAATTTAATTTTAAAAAATCAATTATAAATTATGGGGGTTTACATCCTACCCAACTTAAAAAAATTTCGTCCTCGAAATTAAAATAAGGTCGGGGGATTAAATGCAATGCATGAAAGTATAATTGCAAGACATACCTTCGCCTTCGAACAACTGCGGGTAGCGATTTCGGATGTCGTCCTCGCGCTCCCAAGTAGACTCCCCTGGAGAGTGATGCTTCCATGCCACGCGAACCAATGGAATAGATTGATTCCGTAACACCTTTACTCGGCGATCGAGGATACCTACTGGTAGCTCTTCGTACGACAAACTCGGTCCAACTGTGATCTCGGAGTGATCAAGCAGATGATTGCTGTCCGCCACGTACCTCCTCAGTTGAGATACATGGAATACGTCATGTACTCTCTCTAGTGACAGTGGCAATGCCAATCTGTAGGCAACTTCTCCAACACGTTCCAAGACATCGAAAGGCCCGATGTACCTTGGACTCAACTTGCCACGTCCTCCGAACCAAATCGTGCCTCTAGTGGGGGATATCTTCAAGAACACATGGTCACCCTCTTTGAACTCCAAGGGTCGACGCCGATTATCTGCCCACTGCTTCTGACGATCCTGCGCTGCTCGCAGGTGGCCTTAAATTTTCTTCACTGTCTCCACTGTGCTCAAGACCAACTCGGGACCCAATAGCTGTCACTCTCCAATGTCGCTCCAACAAACAGGAGACCGACACTTCCTACCATACAACGCTTCAAACGGAGCCATCTGAATGCTCGTTTGATAGCTGTTGTTGTAGAAAAACTCAACAAGATGAAGATGGTCCTCCCACGAACCGCCAAAATCAAGCATACACGCTCTCAACATATCCTCTAGCGTCTGAATGGTACGCTCCGACTGGCCGTCTGTCTGCGGATGATACGATGTGCTAAACTTCAATCGGGTGCCCAAACTCTCTTGCATGCTCTTCCAAAAGTGTGAGGTGAATCTCGAGTCACGGTCCGACACAATACTAACAGGCACACCGTGTAATCTCACAATCTGCTCCATATACATCTCCGCCAATACCTCTGTCGACTGGCCCACTCTAAAAGGCAAGAAATGTGCTGACTTCGTAAGTCTATCAACAATCACCCACACTGCGTCACGTCCTCTAGGACTCCGAGGAAAACTCGTGACGAAATCCATAGTAATATGCTCCCACTTCCACTCGAGAATGGGTAGCGGCTGCAATAATCCGGCCGTCCTCTGGTGCTCTGCCTTAACTTGTTGACATACCAAGCACTTGGCAACGAAATGAGCTATCTCTCGCTTCATTCCGTGCCACCAATAATACTGTCGTAAGTTGCGATACATCTTGGTTCCTCCGGGATGAATGGAGTAAGTCGAACTGTGAGCCTCTGCCATCAGCTCCTGTCGTAGCTCTCTATTGGGAACATAAATGCGATCACCACATCGCAATGTCCCATCGGTGTGGATCCTCAATCCTGTCTGCTCTCCTACTTCAGTCCTCTCCTTGAGCTGTCAAAATCTAGCGTCATTAGGCAATGCTGCCTTAATGCGCTCTACCAATGATGATTGCACTTGAAGGTTGGCTAATACGCCGTCTGCTCCCGGCAATACTACCTCAATACCAAGCTGCTTCAAGTCTCTAATCAACTCCCTCTGCGTAGTCAAAAAGTGTGCCATGGGCTTACGGCTTAATGCGTCTGCTACGACATTAGCCTTGCCCGGATGATAATGAAGCTCGATCTCATAATCCTTTATCAACTCCAACCAACGTCGCTGTCGCATATTCAACTCCTTTTGTGTGAACACGTACTTGAGGCTCTTATGATCAGTGTAGATATCAACCTTCTCACCGTACAAGTAGTGTCTCCATAGCTTCAAAGCAAAGATAACCGCTGCGAGCTCTAGATCATGGGTCGGATAATTCTTCTCATGCACTCTCAACTGTCGTGATGCATAAGCTACTACACGACCATGCTGCATCAATACACATCCTAATACCTTTCCGGATGCGTCGTTGTAGATCACAAATTCTCCTGGGCCCGATGGTAGTGTCAAGATCGGTGCTGTGGTCAATCGCTTCTTCAACTCGTCAAAAGCGGCTGGACACTCGTCTGTCTATATAAACTCCTGATCCTTGCAAGTCAATCGAGTCATAGGTCCCGCTATTCGAGAGAAATCTTTCATGAACCGTCGGTAGTAACCCGCAAGTCCGAGGAAACTTCTCACCTCAGAAGCTGATGTGGGAGCGGGCCATGATTTGACTGCTGTGATCTTCTCTGGGTCCACCGATATACCAGCGCCCGTTACAATATGACCAAGGAATGATACCTCCTTGAGAAAGAAATCACACTTGCTAAGCTTCGCGAAAAGTTACTCATTTCTCAATGTTCCCAAAACTATCCGTAGATGCTGCTCGTGCTCCTCTTGACTCTTGGAGTAAATCAAGATATCGTCTATATAGACTACTACAAATTTGTCCAAGTACTGGTGAAAGATCTTGTTCATTAAATTCATGAAAACTGCGGGAGCATTGGTCAAACCGAACGGCATGACCAAGAACTCGTAGTGTCCATACCTCGATCGAAATGCCATCTTGGCAATATCTTCCTTCCGAACCTTCAATTGGTGATAGCCCGATCGTAAGTCAATCTTGGAGAATACTTTTGCTCCACTCAGTTGATCGAATAAATCGTCTATATGCGGCAAGGGATACTTGTTCTTCACCGTCACCGCATTCAACGCTCTGTAGTCAATGCACATGCGTACTGTCCCGTCTTTCTTAGGCACATAAAGAACGGGTGCTCCCCATGGTGACGCACTTGCACGAATAAATCCCTTCTCTAATAAGTCATCAATCTGCATCTTCATCTCTACCAACTCCTTTGGTGCCAGACGATATACTCGAGATGAAATAGGCTCGGCTCCGGGAATAAGCTCAATAGAAAACTCAATATCTCGGTCAGATGGTAGTCCTGGCAACTCTTCGGGGAACACATCCTCGAACTCGGTGATAATAGGGTGCTGTGGGGTGTCATGCATCATCATATGAGTCCCCGATGTGGGTGCATCACAACTCTCTCTGTCTTCTTTGGTGAACCCAAACTCTGCTGCATTCGGTGGTCTAAAGATAATACTGCTCCTATGGCAGTCTATGAGAGCGAAATACTGGCTCAACCAGTCCATTCCAAGAACCACATCAAATGTCGGCATAGGGAATACAAGAAGTCGTGCCATCATCTCTCTGCCATTTATCACTACAGGACAAGGTCTACAAACACCACTAACAGATACAACTCCTCCTCCAGTGAGGATTTTAACATTCTTAGCTAAGGGTGTGATGAGAATGCTGTGTCTAGTGGCAAAACTAGTGGCTATAAATGAATGAGTGGCTCCAGTATCAAATAATGTAATAGCAGGAAAAGATACAACTAGAACCATACCTGCTATAACTTCCACCTCTGTCTCTATATCCTCGACAGCAAGTGAGAATGCCTGCCCATAGTTCTGTCCCGGGCCCTGAGCTCTGGCTTCGTTGTACTGTGTGCCTTGGGGAGGCAATGGTGGACGAGATGCTCCTGCTCTAGGCCGTGGTGCTGGGAGAGCTGGGGCTGTGGGCCTCGAATTTTGTCGAGCTTGTACTATTGCATGTTGCTCCGGACATTCCTTGAGCATGTGCTGATTAGATCCACATCTCAAGCATAATCCAAGGCGAGTCCTGCAGTCGTTCTGGATATGTCCTTGTTTACCACAGCAATGGCAAACAGGCTTCTGATAAGGTGAGGGCCTCTGCTGAAACTGTCCTGTGGTCCTCCTGATAGGTCCACTCTGAGTGGTTCGGGCTGGTGTAACTGCTGGGGTATGGCGCCTCGATGTCTGCTGCTGTTCCTTGCGAAGAATCTCTTGAGCACGAGCTTCTTACAAGATAGCTGAATGGGAGACTCGAGACTGAGTAGTCGTATAAGACTTGAGCTCTGGTGCAAGCCCCTGGTGAAATCTTCTTGCCTTCTCTGACTCGGTCGGAATCAATCCCGCACCAAATCGACTCAGGCGGTTGAACTCTGAGTCATACTCATCAACTGTCATATTCCCTTGCTTCAGATGAAGGAACTGGTCATAGAGACCATCTCGAACATGTATAGGGAAGAATCTCTCATAAAATGATCATAGAACTGCTTCCAAGTGATCCCAGTGCCTAACCGTCTCTCTTCCGCCTTCCACCAGTGGTAAGCATTGTCTTCTAACAGTAAGTCCACTGCTGTCATCCAATCTTGAGCTGGCAACTGGTATGCCTTCAGTAGCTTCTCGGTACTAATAAGCCACTGTGACACCTCTAATGGCTTCTCCGTCCCTCTAAAGGCCTTGGGGTTCATATCTGTGAAATTCTTGATAGAGCCTTCATAGGGATACAGAGCCGGTGCTGGTGCTGGTGCTGGTGGTGGAGGTCTAGCCATAGCTGCCACCATCGTCTGTCTTATCAGCTCAGTCTGCTGCCTCTGAGCCTGCATTATGGCATACATAAACTGAGTAGTAGGGCTCCCATCAGTCGGTGGTGGTGGCATCTGAGGTCTCGACTGTGGGGGAAACTGCTAAAGGAATGGTGGTGGAGGAGACAGTGGTACATTCCCTCCCGGTGGCATAGTAGTAGTCTGCCCAGCCTGGCTACTTGGAGGTGCAGCAGTCCCTGGGTATTCCGTCGTCGGTGTCGTAGTAGGCTACGACAGTTCTGGCTGGTAGGGTGTTGCTGGAGTCATGGGAGGATTCTGTCCTTCCGGAGTAGTCTACTCACCAGATGTGAGGGCCAAGGCAGAAGTGCGTCCGCTTCGTAGATTCATACTGTAGGCACGAGGAAGATAAGTTGATATTAAGAAAGATTAGATATGAAGTAAATCGAATAATCAAGGAGGTTTCAAAAAAGATTGGAAGTCAAGGGATAGTAGTAGTTCTGGACGAGATATTCCTATTCCTATATGCAGGCTTGTTGGGCACAGTCATGTAACCCAACAATATTAAATCTGACCTGCATGGGCCACCACAAAAACTTGTAACGCCCCAGTCCCAAAATACGTAGGACCAAGTACGTGAACATGCCAGCTGCCCATATACGAAGATCACTCCAATATATAGAATCCTCATATATGCACATAAGCTATAATTAAATAATCACAGGCCAGAATAACATATCTAATCTCATCACAGCTCAACACAGAAGATAATGAAGTCCGAATAAATAAATCAGAGTATCAAAAGATAGCCGGGTGAACATACTCACTCCAAACAGCTATGAAAAATAGTCTCACAAGATCGGAGTCCGACCTCCGCAAAATAGAAAGAAAAGAGATGTAAAATAATGTCTACAACTGTCTCAGATAAGAAATAAACTAGGAATCATAAGGCACTGCCTCATCATCAATGTAAGGTAGCTCCAATGCCGCTCCGTACTCCTGTGAAAACTCGTCTAAACCTGGAGAGATAACCAGGTCCTCAGGGGACATAGCAAGATACAAGAAAACACCATGCCATATAAACTGTGATAATATAATAAGAGAAAAAGTTATGCATGCAATCGGGTTCCTGACCATTCTACTGTGAACATGCAGTTGAGATACAATCCTTCGACGCATGAACCCTGGCTGAAAATAGGATCGGCATAGTTCCCATAGAGGGTACCAGGGGCCTACGTCCATAACGCTCGGGAAACGTCAGAGGGCACCATGTGAAGGGCTACATCCATAACGCTCTGGGAAACGTCAGAGGGCACCTGGAGCCTGCGTCTCCGGAGGAGCGCACAGGTAATCATGGAAGTGTAAAGAAGCCCATACGTCAGGTATTGTTCTCCCCACCCAATGCCTAGTATCATCATCTCCATGACTGATATGAACCTCTAGTAACCGCCAAGTCTTCTAACATGCAATACTATTGGCAGTTACTCCTATCCGTCGCACACTCCATACGTATCGGTGGCCAGCCGACTACGCGGAAACGTGTCCTACATGTGACTCACATCACGTGATACAACAAGTGTCAAGGCCTTATGAGATATACCAATACCTCAACATCAATGGGTGGTCACTAGACTAAGTCAATGCAAGAGAATAAATAAAGCAAGAAGAACGACCGATATAGTCGCTTGCACCCAAGTGTGACTTGGACGCGTAGTTAAAATATCATGAAACAAATACTGAAAAATAACAACTCAAAAATAAGAATATAATAGTCACAGAGTAGGGTGGCAAGGTATCTTGCCTGGTGGTGCAAAGTGGCAAGTCCAAGAGTAGCAAGTGTCAGCACCAAAACTCACAAATCACAGATGACTCCAAACGCTAAAAAAAAATCAAAAATAATCTCGGTGAAGAAGATATACCTAGGAAACGCCTGTCCAAAAGTCAAATTCTGGAACAGGAGTAAAATTGTAATTTCGGGTCAAAACGATATCCGCCGTTGGACCCGCTTTGCACCGAAACGCGTGCCAAAGTCTACGGTCTCTAAAGTCGTCAAACTACATGTCTACGGTTTCAGTTTGAGGAGAAAAACTCAACGGTATGTCTAGTTTTGGATTCCGAGGAGCCGTGTACAAAATCGCCCGTTTGAGTGGGTCGCGGGCCCGCCAAAATTGGGTTCCAATTCGACCTTCTCAGAATCGATCCAAACTTGGCATGCAGAACCAGAATTTCGATCCGGACTTGTTGGCTCAAGTTTCGTCTCGATTCGACGACTGTACACGAAGTTATGGGCAAGTTTACAAAACGTCGATACGGGGGTATCTCAACGGATACGCGTTGGTTTCGTCACGCACACGCGACGAAACTGAGTTCCGTCAGTTCCCATACGTCCGCAACGTTCATACGTGCCTTTCGATGTGTATAGCGCACGACCACGTCGCCCGATTTGTCGGGGCGTACGTCGTATCGGAGAAAATTCTAAAATTTTATATAAATTAACACTGGTTTTTCTCCAACTTCATCATCAGTTTATTTCTTACTCGTTAATCGAAACAACGATCCAGAAGATGCGTTATGATCTCGGTTATGTTTTCTTTTACTGTTTTTAATTAGTTCCTACATTACTTTTCTGCATAACAAGAAAATTGACCGACAAGTTGTCATTTTTAAAACAGTTTTATAGTTGTACAGAAAACAGATTTTTGTTCAACTTCGTCCTGATTTTTCAAGCAAGTCGGGGGGTTGTTTTCGAAATCCACCTGGAGGATCTCGAAGAGGGTCAAGTCTACTTTCCAGAAAATTTTACGGATCGAAAATCGGTGCTACGAGTAAAAAGTTATGTCGTAGGAAAGTAGGGTACCTTGAGTGGAAAAACTGCTCCGTGGGTGACGCGGGGCTGACTTCCAATGCTCCGTTCGTCGCGCACAAAGCTCCGTTGCTGGTGAATCGAACTCGTAGGCGAAGGGGGTATGCTCAGCAGCAACTTTCGTTTTGGAAGATTAGGGTTTTGAGGCTTGTAGAAAAAGTTATATTTATAACAACTCGTAATCAAAACCTAATAATACCAATAGGTTTAGTATTAAGGGTGCTCGGTTGGGTTGAGTCTACTAACGTGTGTTTGCTGCTTCAGCAGCAAACTAAAAGGTGGTGGAGCCCGCCCACTAAAGTGGGTGGGTTATATATATATATATATATTTTTTCCTTTTCTTTTTCTTTTTCAAACCATTTGTTAGCTTTGACTCATGCTGTGGCCGCCCCCCTTTGGCTGGGTGTTGGCCGGGCCCACTTGGTCTCTTTTTTTTATACTAATTATAACTAATACTTATATATATAAATATATATATTTATATCATTTAAGCCACCAAAAAATATCTAAAAATCACAATAAATTCCTAAAAAATTACAATTAATACCCAAAACTCCTAGAATTTATATTATTCCTAATTTAATGAGAATACTAACAAGCACACATATAATAATGTATATATACACACATACTTTAATTTTACCAACAACTTAATAGTAAATAAATCCATAACTACTGAAATACGTAACAAAAATTAATTTAATTTAAAAAATCAATTATAAATTATGGAGGTTTACAGGAGGAGTTCATGGGCCAAGGGATGAGAGTCTATAATAAGTACATAAACCTTGCTATAGAATATGATTAGGTAAGTGTTTGGAATCATTAGGTCATAATGACTAGTGGGTACGGGTTGGTGTTTGGAGTTATGCAGGAGGCATGTGTTTGCTTGGGTAGAATACGTACGTCATAGGTGTGATGCATCTTGCATGGATCATGAGCACACAGTCTAGTTAAGGGGAGGGGTCAATATTGGCATGGTTAAAATCAAATGGAACAAAATAGGTATCCATGGTTTTTTCTAACGTAATTGTGCCATACATGTGGGGTAATTGGAATAGGATTCAGGAATGAGCATTTATGTGGGTCATGCATATCATGTGTGTAGCTTGACTTGTCTAGTTCATGAGTGTGACCTTGTGGAAAAAAGCTAGTATTGTGCTTCAAACATCAAGTCACGGTCGAGGGTATCAAATAATATAGGTTGGAGTGGACATTCTGAACGTATTGTTTCACTAGTTTAATTAGAACCAATCTATCCTAATCATTGCTGACTTTTAGAGAGGCTTGTCTATGAATTTCAGAAGTTTCGTTCTTGAAGTTGAAACTAAGATTTGATTCTATGATAGAACGAAATTGGAGAATCAAGGTTGCGATCGTTTGTCGCGGTTATCTATGAGCAAAGGATATAAAATACAATACAAATATCGTAACACAACTTATATCAGATGAGAGAACGGTTACAAATGAAATACAAGTTTGGCATCTCATTCTAAAAGGTAGAGGACACTAAGTTCAAGGTTCTACCAACTTACATAAATTAGGTAATCTTGGAAGCAGTTTAATAGGACTTCTAAGAAGATCAAATTTCAAAGAGATATATGAAAATTGTTGTACTTCGGATTGTAGTCATAGACCCTATTACTTATTTAACATTGCTCCTATATTGACTATGTCTAATCAAGGAAGTATGAGAGGTCTTGGTCAACCATAACTGAAAACAAGTTGGTTCAGCGGAGCTCCATTCATCTTATAACATAGGCTACAAGAGATATGGTTACAAAACTTATGGAAGGAGAATTAGTGGACCAAGAGATGGGGACTACAGGATAGGTATAAGGATCTATTTTATCATGTTTGGTTTTATAGTCCAAATATGGCGATGGGCTATGATGGGTTTAACTGAGCCTCAATAGGTTCCCTAATTGGACTTCAATCTTTGATTGCATGAACTTTAGATTTTAATCTATAGTGGCTAAATAAAATCTCGTGGAATTAATTTAAACCATCCATATTAGGTTACGGTAATGTAGAATATGTTCAAATTCAAGTGGTTGGCCTAATTGTCAGTCGGGTTGGTAGAATAGGTTCTGTAATTCATGAAGATGTGCCTTCTGTGACTTTTGTGTTTAAGTAGCACAAGGGGCCTCTATCGTGTGGCACACTAGTAGCATGTGCATAGAGGGCTTCGAGTAAATCACAACCATATATTGGGCCAAAAGATTTGAGTCAAGGTTGGTTCTCTAATTGCATTCGAAAAGTACATCGGTGTTATGGCAAGGGTTATCGCTAGTCCTTTCTGACCTGAAAGTCGTATCATAAAAATAGGGTACAAGGAGACGTGTTTTAGAGGGACATGATATGTCTACTTGAAGGTGGACTTGTCTAGGTCTTGCATATGAATTATGTTGGGAGGTAATAGCTGGTCTCGTGCTCCGAATGTTAACTCACGGTAAGAGACATCAAAAGATCTAAATAGAAAGTGGGAGTTTATGAGGCACTAATTTATCATCCTATCATAAACCAATTTATTCTAATCAATATGTAATACTAGTATATCCTAAATGTAGAAGGCCTACACTCCATTCACTCTATATACTAAGGCATGGTTTTTTAGGAATAATGAGTTTAGGAATATTTGAGTCGCGATATCATACCTTGACCTTTTGTAATAATAAGTCACGATGTGATCGATAACGTGATATGGTAGTTATGAATTAATTTCGAGGATCATACCACAATTTCTAATAAATAGAAAATAATTGCGTACAACGATACACGAGTCGATAAAATAGAATGATCCACTCGTCCATAGTATACAAAAGTTATCGATGGGGGTAACAAAAGATCTCAGCAAATAGGTCATAAATTTTTATTTGTGTTAATTCGGTCAGGCTATAGTTGTCACGATCTGCACCCGCTTTCCGGATACGAGACGTGTCCAAGCCAGCCTACGCCGCAGAGTCGACGGTAGAACGCTGTCACGGCCAAGATGCTCAAAATCATAAAATATAACAATTATTTCTCATTAATATTTCTAGATTTATTACAACATTTACAATATTTACATTTAAAGTAAAATACAAAATTTTACAATTAATGAAAATGATATAACTTATATCTAATTTTTAGGTTTCTTTCTGCAAGTACACTCGTATCTCCCAAGCTAAGTGAAGCCACAGCTAACCTGAAAAATGTTGGTTTCCAGTCAGGAATTGAACAAGTACACAAACCGACGGCAATGCGAGAACATAATAGAATTAACAAGACATGAAAATAACATATGAGATATGAAAGCTAAAAAGTAACTGATGACATGGCAGGTGGTGAAGAAGATAAGGAAAATAAATAAAAAACAACTGCCTATGTGGTGTGAAATATCATTTTTAATATGTGAACGGCTAGGGGGTAAATACGGTACCCTGCACGTGTCGTGTGCAGCTGCTATCAGTCAAGATTAGACATATTGGGATAGTTCTGGGTAGTCCACATGTCTACTAAGATATTTCCTCTCCCGACTACTCCGTGTGACGAGCGTGTCAACAAGCAGCAAGATATATGTATAAACATGAAAAAAAGACTACTATGAGTCAAAAGCAATCAGAAAGTGCACTTGCCTGAGGTCCTTAGCTGGAGAAATCGATAGTTCAACCACATCAGATGAGTCACTAAAGTCAACATATGCACAAATTCTCCATATGCTGAAATAAACATTACCAACGTTCTCAGAATAGTCAAATTAGCTAGGATTGCCTGTCCTTAAGTCCAATTCTGGACACAGGGGTAAAACGATAATTTTGGGTCAAAACGGTGTCCGCCGTTGGACCAGTTTTGCACCGAAAAGCGTGGCAGAGTCAACAGTCTCTAAAGTCGTCAAACTATATTTCAATAGGTCCAATTTTCTGATACGAACCCAACCGTATATCCAAAGTTGGATTTCGGTAGGCCGTGCACGAAATCGCCCGTTGAGTCAGACCGTAGGGCCCGCAAAACGGCGTTCCGATTCAACTGTCTCAGAATCAGACCAAACTTGGCATACAGGACCAAAAAAACGATACGGTCCTATTGGCGCAAGTTTCGTCTCGATCTGACGAACGTGCACAAAGTAATTGAGAAGTTTGCACAGAGGCCGATACGGTGAATTTCGACGGATACACATCAAATTCGTCGAGCACACCGACCAATTTGAATTCCGCCAAAGCCCACACGTCGACGAAGCCGTTACGCACCTTTCAATGCTTCCGGTTCGCGACCAAGTCACCCGGTTTGGCGGGACGCACGTGGTATCGGAGCATTTTTTTGAAATTCTACATTTTTTAAAAATTATTTTTCCTGATTTTTAGCAATGAATAATTTCTTGCACAATAACACAAAAATAATTCTATCAGTGGCATTTCGATCCTGTATATGTTATCTAAAAAGTTGTTCAAATATAATTTCTAATACGGTACGGGATCGATCGGGATCGATCTCCGAACGTGGATGATTGGACTGAATTAGTATTCTATTTTTATAGGTTTTCGACTAACTTCGGGTCGATCTCATGGACTGGTCGTACATCCTATACGAAATTAATTTACTGGGATTTCGAGACGGTTATGTTGGCTTTCCAAAACATTTTACGGTTATTGAAATGGTTGTGTGTCGAGAGAGGGATCTTACCGTAAAGACGGGGCTTGCAATCCGCTGCTGTTGTACCATCCTGTGCATGTGCGCGCGGTGCGGCCGTCCGGCCTGCCGTCGGCGACTCATAGCCGGTCGTTGGCCACGTGGGGTAGCTCCAGTGGGTCGCCAGGTTGGGGTCGGCAGAGGGTGGTTAGGGTTTTGCTCGATTCCTCTCTCATTCATTCTCGTTTAATTATATATGTTCGCTCGGTTATTAACAGGGGATGGTCGGGCATGCTGTGCTGGGGAGAATGGAGCTAGGCTGGGCTCAGCTAAAAGCTGGGTTGGGCCTCTTACTAAAGGCTGGGTTGGGGTTTATTAGGATCGGTTTGGGACTGCTTAGTCGGGCTAGGATTTATGGGCCCGGGTTGGCTTGGGATTTAGTTCGGCTGTGGGGGAGAATTAGTATGGGTTTTCTTTGGTTTATCCATTCTATTAACCAAAGTTTATTAATACCTATATATGTCTATATATATATATATATATATACATGAATCTAAATCACAAAATCTAATAATAATTTAAGTACAACTATTATAATTAATATCAATTGTAATATTTACATAGAAAGACATCTATATACATATAGTAAAATATTTCTATATATAGAAATATTATTTATATAAAATATCTATATTTACTATCTTTCCCAATGAATAATGAATTCATATAATCAGTTAGAAAATATCCATACATATGAATATATATACCTACACTTATATATATAATCTTTATAAACTCAATTAAATCCCAATAACATTTTGTTTGACTAAAATAATATAACCAATAATAATACTAATATTATATAATAATCACCTCAATAACTTAATAATAAATAATAATAATCAAATACAATAAATTTATAATGGTGTATATACCCTTTATGTACAGTCTAAAAATAACCATTTAAATAAAATAAAAAAAAACATTTTATAATTTCCGGGAAGGGGAGCTACAAATCTACCCACCTTAAAATAATTTCGTCCTCGAAATTCTAATTCGTAACTATTTCTTAAAATTCAATAAGAAGGTCTACCTGAACCTTAATCTCCTTAAATTTAATTTCTCAAAATATTTTATAACTTTCTCTAGCCATTTCGTAATTCCGAATACTGGAGGACTTCTACCCACCTTTGGTCACACTACTCCATCAAATTTTCTGTCGCTAAAACTTTATAATCTTCCAACTAACTGTAAAATTTCTACCAATAGATATCTATGTACATGGCATCTATAATCCTGTCTTACCTATCAAGCAATCCCAATATTTAACGAGCGACAAATTTACACCAGTAGCTAAGAAATATTGATAAACTCTTGTAAGCATGACTATTCGTCGCTCTGAAGTGGGGAGGTCAGGAAGATAAGGCAGAATAATCGGGAGCAACTATGAAGTTTCAAGAGTAGTGGAGAGTATCCAATGTTACAGATAGAAAGGGAGTTTATGAACCACTGTCTTATTTGCTAGATTGGGCTACTCTAGTTCAGTCACTTGCTACTTCGAAGAGCCCTTTGTTACATAGAGTGGCCTGCAATCTGTGCAATACAGAAGTCTCGTTCTCAAAATTCTAATTCAAACAAGGTTCCATAATAGAACAAAATTTGAGAAATCAAGATTGTGATCTTTTTTGTGGTTATTTAAACACACGAACAAGGGATATAAATGCAACACAAGATCGTATCGCGACTTCCTGGTAGATGGAATAAGGGTTACGAATGACTACACATTCTAAGAGGTGGAGACTACGTAGTAGGTATAGGGGACCTATTTCAAACAGTTCGGTTTTATAGACCAACTATGGGGGTTTATCTGGATGGGTTTTACTGGGCCTTAATGGATTTCCTATTTGGATATCACTCGTTGGTTGGATGAACCTTGGATCTCAATCTATATGGGCTGAACAAGATCCCAAGATAAACTATTTCTACTAGGTTAGAGTACCCTAGAATAGGTTTCCACCCAAGTGGTTGAGCTAGTTGTCAGTCAGGTTGGTTAGCTAGGTTCCTAAAGTCCAAAATGCGTCTTCAGTGACTTTTGTGTTTAAGTATCACTTGAGGCCTCGGTTGTATGGCACACTAGTGGCTTGTTCGTAGTAGGCTTCGAGTAGATCACAACCATATATTGGGTCGAATGAATTGAGTTAAGGTTGAGGCTCTAATGGAAGTCGGGAAGTCTACCGGCATTATGGTAAGGGTTATAGCTAGTCATCTTTACCTGAAAGTCGTACCATAGATATAGAGTACAAGGGGATAGATTTGAGTGGGATATGATATACCTAGATGAAGGTGAACTTGTCTAGATCTTGCATATGAAATTTGTTGGAAGGTAATGGCTGGTCTCGTGCTCCGAATATTAATGACACGGCCGGGGACACAAATGATCTAAATGAAAAGTGGGAGTCCAAGGGCACTAATCATCATCTTAATGGAAGTTATTCTAATCACTCGGTAATCCTGGTATATCCTAAAAAAATTTAGAAGGCTTACAGTCTACCCACCTTAGAAGCTAGGATATGGTTTTAGGAATACTGAGGTTAGAAGAATTCTAAAGTCCGGATATTATACCCCGACACTTGTTAATAAAGAATAAGGCTCGACGTAACGGGTTATGGTAGATATAAGTTAAGTCAAGGATCATTACTCAATAAATAGGAAAACGAGTGCGTGTGCAATGACACATGATCGATAAAATAGAATGACCTACTCGTCCATAGTATACATGAGTTATCGACGGGATAACCAACCCTAAGGCACATCATATGAAAAGATTTCTACAAACTGAGTCGTGAATTTCTATTGGGGCAAACCTGCCAGACTATTGTCACAAGGGTTCTAGTTGAAGCAAGCTTCAAACAAATGATTAGAGGCTCACAACATTTGGTCCCTGGAGAATAGGTAGTCTGCTAGGTTGGCATTTGGTCAAGGGAAAGATCCTAATCATCCTCGGACTCCAATGACTAGAAGATCATGATAGTAGGTTTAGGGTCGCAGAGAGGACGAGTAACTTAAGGCAAGGTTTTAGTCACATGGTTGGCCGATGGTAGTTACCCTTGTGTATGCAACCATCATAGCCATGGGGATACCCTGTACCTCTCTACCAATTATAAGCTTTCGTCTTCCCAAATCAGTAAAAGACAAAACAATTGGGTTCAAGGAAGATGTCACTGAACACAATTACGTGATTCAAAGGCGGATGTATAATTCAAGAGGAATTGTCAAAGTAGTCGCGGATGAGATCCTGGAGACATCAACATCCCAATCCACGTAGGGTAATTAGATGAAGAGCGAACCAATTGCATCATGGTTGATCAGACCGTAATACAATGATTCTGATTAGACAATATGTTAGCGGGCGTCCCCAATAAACATGTCTCGAATCAAGCTCGATAAAAGAACAAGCTTGCAAAAACTAGGCTGTAATAGCAGCGTTGGTCAAGATAGTCAAAATACAAGTGTGCGAGATTTTTGAAAAGAGATACAAGTAGTTCGAGTTTTGAGAGAATTGAAACCTTACCTGGTGTTCTTGCTTATACAGTCATCCTACTATCCTCTATCCATAAGGCCTTGGTCGACTAATGGGTTAAGGACTTCTGAATTCTATATTCTAAGTAAACCTATTAGTGTCAGTCGTGTCACGACCCGCACCCACCGTGAGGGTACGAGTACGTAACAGCGCCCAGCCTATGCCGCAGTGTCGGCGGTAGAACGCTGTTCTAGGTCATGAACTATGACTAGCTAACATGCATTACTCTCCAAAGGAGTCCAACACAGAGGAACAACTCAATCATAAACTAAGGTAGAAAGTAGCACGATGGAAATAGATAAGAAACTCCTCAACTGAGGCACAACAGAATGAATACAATCTCAACATCTACTAGTTTCAATATCTCTAAGAATATACAACTCTAAAAATAAGACAACAACTAAACATGAAAAAAGAATAGACTGAGCTATCTATATTAAGCAAGGGTGCCATCCTCAGTAGCTGCCTGAACCTCCCCAGGGGTCCAGGTCGCGGGTGTCATCTAGGCAAGCTCCAAGGTAAGGGGTGCAGGGTTCCTCATCATCCTCTGTAAAATTTTCAACAGGTCCAGTCAGGACGGGAGCGAGTACAATACATCTCACGCAGATCATAACAGGTTAGAAAATATAAACATGCAAGAGAGTACGATACATGAAACTAAAAGAAGATACATGATGTAAACATGAAGAGAACTGTAATAGAAATATCTACTATACGTAGAGAGCTACCAGTGACTAGTGATTTAGAGTACAAAGTCGACATGTGAACGGCTTGATTTGTACATGGCTATACTAAAGAGGTGTACATGGCTATTCTACTTTGGAATTGTTCACATGACTATTTATACTCCCCCAAGCCCCAATCAATACACAAGGATCCAGACAGGTTATGTTACGCACATGATTTTCACATGGAGCCCATAGATGGGTATACATGAAGTATTCACGAGGCTTAGAGAACTGAGTGCACATGAATTCCACACGAAGGCCCACGAAGGGTGCACATGAAGTATAGGTTATACATGAGATTCATGGGAAACACGACCGATCATGATAGCACATGAGAGTACACAAGCAAGCACGAACGAGCATGAAGCACATGATAAACATGGATAACAGGAGAGCGAGGAATACACGATGTACATGAAACAAATGGCACAATGTATCCGATGCTCCTGAAGGGGATAACATCTCAAGCAAGGATCCATATAGTATCAATCCGTGATAATGTCGTGACAGCATCAAATAAGGTAAACTAGAGCAGGAATATAATTCTAAGCAAGTTATGAAATGATCAGAGAATGTACTCGTCTGTATCTGAATGTCTGAAGTAAATGTACTGTCCGAGATGAGGCACCTGACTCCTAGTTAGAGCAACACAAGTCACAACAAGTCCAGAATGGTAATAAGATGCACTACAATGCGTTCTACATGAATCTAGGTCAATCTAGACCAAAGTCAACCTTTGGTCAACTCTTGTCAACCCTAGAAGTCAAACTAGGTCAACTAAGTCAAACCTAAGTCAAACTAGTCTATGCTAGGCTAACAAGACAATTCTAGGTTATACCATGTCAAGCCTACCAATACACATCTACCAAGACATCCTCTATAGCTAATCAATACACATATTGATATATATTATAATCTAATTAGAATATACCCATAGGCTATCTATACATATCACCACACAACCATATATATAATACATTATTTCATATGTATCACCCATACACTATATATATCTAAAATATATATATAGGCACATACACTCATTTATATATATAGGAAACTAATATATCTATCTCAACACATATATATTTACATATGTAAAGAGAGGGGGCACATGAATTCAAATGTGTGGCAAGAAAACATGGGTGTGTGTGCTATGAATGTTTGTGTCAAATACATAGGAAAATAGTGATAGGTGCTCTGCAAAACTAAAATCAGTGTGATACAAGAAATTTTGGACAGTGATGTATAATGGAAAACAATGGCTAATCCTGAAAACAGTGAATGCAGGAAATAAGAACCAATACATTTCAATTCAGTTATAATGCAAACTAAAAACTCAGTTTTTTTTCCAATACAAGATTGTGTGTGTGCTCACATTGTTTGTGTGAAAGTGTGTTTCCTGAAAACAGGGTGTGAGTGGCAGGTATGAGAGCTAATGGTGGCTGATTTGTGCTGTCCTTTAGGGACTGGTATGTGGGGAAAAATAAGGACTGCAATGTAGGGTGCTCAAGGGGCATACCAAGGCTGCTATGGTGGTGGTTAAGGGGACTGGTTAAGGGCCTGTTAACAGTGGGTTCAAGGGACATAATGGATTAAGTTTTAGACAGGCTATGGGGGATATATATGGACTGAACAAGGTTAATATAGGACTGAAATGTGAGGGTGTGTCTGGTTTTACTCATGTGTGTGTGCTCAGTTTTTTGTGACTGTGTGTCAAGATACTTGTGTGTATGTGTGGTGTAAGGAGTGGGAAGGAAAGTGACAGATGTGTGTTTGAAACATGTGGGTATGTGAACATGTGTGATCTTAAAACAAGGATGGCAGTAGCAAGAATCCAAAGCCTAAACTAAAAGAATGACAGAAATTATGGAAACCAATCCTCATGTGTGACAGTCCTATACTCTTAGGTTCACATCAACAGTTTAAATGAACACAATACATTTCAGGAATGGTGATGTGCAACAGTGCAAGGCAATGACAGTGTAGTATCACAGATTTATAGGAATCATTCGCAGGTTATATAGCATCACAGAAATCAAGAGTTGCTCAATGAAGTTTACAGAATTAAGAGATTAAAATCTCAGTTTTTACACAAACCCATCCAATTTCCAAATTCAGTCATGCATATATATATGAACCCAATCCTTTGTAAACAACTAACACAGGTACAAGTATGAAATGATCATAATCAAGTTAAACCTACTCGAAATATCAGTTAACATCTAACTGAATCTCAGGTATTCATATTCAGTCTAATATTCAACAATCTCAGCTTAAAATTGAACATTCAATTTCAGTTTACAGTAAACAATCCTATAAATATCAATCCTATGCCCAAATCTCATATTCAAAACACTTAGCAATGCTAAGTTAACAAATGGGAAATCTGGAAATCTCAGATTCAAAAGCCAAATCGAAAAGGAAGGGAAATCCATTCAAGATGATTTAAAGAACTATCCTTAGGCAAAACCAATGTATCCACTGTCATTTGAGAATCAACACCAAATCCAAAATCCCATTTAAAACCCAAAAGTCAAATTCGAAGCAATACCTCATTAATATATACAAACAAACATGTAGGGAGGATTTAATCAGTGAAAACCATAAGAATCTGGGATTAAAATGTTTGGAAAATTCTAAAATAATCAGTGTATCAGGAATAACAGAGAATAGGCAGTTCAACTATATTTCGAACCAAAATTCACATTACAAACCTAAATTAACATGTAACTAAACCTAACATATATAATACATTATATTTAGGATCAAAATAACAATTAAAACACTCTTAAAAACATTTAAATCGAATAAACAGGAAACACAAACGGACACACTGAACCCACCATCGTGCACACGTGCACGTATGTCCCGCGTGTGACATAGGCCACGTGGTGACACGTGGCCTTGCATACACGTGCGCCAGGGGTAGAGCTACCCCTAGGACCGCCTACACAGTATCCACGACACGTGTCGTGTCCGATACGAATGCGTATGAGTAAGCCGCTGTCGTGCGTGTGCAAACAGTGCGTGACCCGTGCGCGTGCGATATCTCCGCGTGTAGTGAACCATATGCTCCCAAATTTTGGGAGCATAGTGTCAGTGAGTGCCCCAACAACTCCCCAAAATTTTGTGTCCCAACGTATCCTACACAGTGAGTTATAGGACCCGAGATGCAGGACACTGCACGCTGTCCAGAACAGCAAGTTCGTGTCCCCGTGTGGACACGACACAGCATAAAAATCATAGGTCAAAGACACGAAATCAAACACTACACCTAGCACTACAAATTCATTCAAACACATTTTAAAAATAATAATAAAATTACGAGTGTGGCATTTCATCAAACACCTACACTACACATAGACACGTGTCCGATACGGACACCAAACGGACACGAAACGACACAAATCTAATACCTACTGCTAGGAGACACCTAGGGCTTCCTAATGATGCAAAAATAACAGAGTTCTATGGTGTGGATTTGAATATACCTATGAGTATCAAAAGCTCCCAAAAAGCTCCACAAAGAGTGCTCCTCTTGATGGCCAAATTCCTCCAATGAGCTCCAAAGCTAAGAAGACTTGGTATCAATAGAAAGTAGAGGAAATTTAGGACTCAATGCAGTTTGTTTGGGTTAAAAAGGAATTAAAATAAATTTACTAGGATTTATTGAAGATGGGAAATACCTCTTTCTAAAACTTGGCAAGAAAACCTAAGGGAGGCTAGCCCTAACATTGAGAGACATTAAATAGGGTGGAAAACCTTATGTTGGCTGCCATGGGCTGATTAGGGTTATTGTTTGGCTACATGGTGTGGGCCTATGGGCTTTAAGTCTCAAGTCATTAATCATGACTTATGAAGTCATAAGCCATTTTAGCCTAATCAACTCCAAAACTCTCCAAACAAGTTCTAATGACTTAAACCTCACTAAATTAGGTGTAACCAAGTTTACTTATCCTAACCAAGTGGTCTTAACCTAGGTTAGTCACTAGATTAGTCTCCTAGTCAACACTAGTCAACCCTCATCCAAACAATTCAAAAATAAATTCTAAAAATTCCTATAAATTCAAATAAATTATAATAAAATCAAATAACCCCAAAAATGTCTAAATACCCTAATCACATGGCTAGGCTCTAGGGTAGGCAGTCTCTACTGTTCACTAGCATAACACCAAATCATAAGTCATGATTTAAATAGTTCTAAAAATTATTAAAAATCACCAAAAATTATATTAAAATTTTAAATACCATAATTAAATAAATTAAATACAAAATTTCAAAATTACCTTCATCTGGAAAACTGGGTGTTACAATCCTACCCACCTTATAAAAATTTCATCCTCGAAATTAAGATAGTAGCAGGCCTTTTAGGTCAAACACCCCACAAATAAAGTCTCAAACATACCGTCAGATAATCATATGCGTCTGTCCAAAATCATGATACTCAGAACCTTCGTCATGCTAGCGAGCAAGGCTACGATAATCACAGAGTCCTTGACTAAGGCACATACCTCTAGAATCATGGTATTTAAAATTTTTGCATTGCCGCATGCTTGGCAGCGAAAACCTTAAATTCCCACACCCGAGAAATACATCCTAAATCTGACTATATGTCCTCACTATGCCAGCTAAACACGACTATCAAAGATTCTAGATATCCATAACTGGGTGACCTAGCCCATATGATTTATCTCAGAAGAAAATCAAACATAACTTAAGAACAACAGGACAAAATTGATAAACCAACAAGGAACAGAAGGAATCGAAATTTCAAGACAGTATGAGAGGCAATTGCGGAAAGAAAATTGAATAGATCGAAACCTGCAGCAAGATCTCTACTGGCCTGAGCATCCTCGACTGTCCTAACGAAGGTTCGCCCTTGCTGGCCGCCTCTGGCCTGCTGCTGATGCTGCATATACCTCTGCTGCTGAGTCGGTAAGGGTAATCACGTCTGCTGGTCTACCGGAGCCCTAGCTCCTGCTCCCTGAACTGTCTGTCCTGATGACTCGGGACACTTTCTCAGACGATGATCGGATCCTCCACAAAGCAAACATCTGCCCAACCTCTTCCGGCATTCGCCCCAACCATGCCCTGGTCTCTTACAGAAGGGACAAATAATAACGAGCTGCTGTTCCGGGGCCTGCTGCTGCCTCTGTGGCTGCTCCGCCTGCTGAAAGGGTACACGGTCCTGAAACTGCCGCTGTTGAAGGTAGACCCTCGGCTGCTGATACTGCTGCTGAAACTGCTGCTGAATCTGCAAACGGGGCACCTGCTACTGAATCTGTAGGTGGGGCCTCTTAACCGGTCCCGCACTGCCACTAGCTCCCTGAGTATCTCGCATCCTCTTCTCCTTCAGCCCAAGATCGTCCTCCGCTGTCATGGCTCCTACCAGAATCTGCTCGAAAGTGGCGTCGAGGTCGCTCTTGGTATATGACTTGATCTCTCCGATCAAACCCTTGCGGAACCTCCTCGCCTTCCCGACCTCGGTAAGATCCTCGATGAATCTGCTCAAACGGCTGAATTCTCCAGCGTACTCCTCAACGGTCTGGTTCTCCTGGACCAAACTCTCGAACTGCGCCTCCAAAGCACGGAGTGCGGTATCGGGAAAGAATTTCTTCTTGAACAGTTTCTTGAACGCTGCCCAAGTTTGACCGGCTGTACCAACCCTCGGGTCCGTCTGGTATCAGGTACGGGCCAAGTCCTGCATCTGACTGGCGGCTGCCTGGATCTGTAATCCTGCTGGTATCTGTGCCAATCGGAATATCTCCTCAATGTGCTCTATCCAATCGTCAGCGTATATGATGCCCTCTGTACCCTTGAAGTCTCGGGGTCCCATCTTCTTGAAGGAATGGATGTCTGGAGTTCTCGGCTGATGCGGCTGCATCTGACCTCCCTGTGGCTGAGCAGCCATCAGCTCTACTGTCGTCCTGACCAACTGGTGAGTATCTTGTATGCTCTATTGGATATCAGCAGACTGGCTCTGCTGTATCTGCTGCTGAAACTCCATGAATCGCTGGAAGAGGGTAAACATCTGAGCCGTATCTACTGTCCCTAAAGGTAACTGCTGCTGAGTCATATCTGGAATGACGGTGGAAGACCTCCGGACAGGTGGAGGTGCACTCCCAAAGGCTGCAGAAGCTCCTATATGAGCAGAAATAGGGGGTGCTGTGGTCCCAGCGTCCACGATCAGGCGAGGGGTGGTAGGCCTCTCACCAGCGTCTGCTGGGCCAGAGCGATGCGATCGTGTCTCAATCACCATCCTGGAGACAGATCAAACAAGGAATCAATACTGAGATAGAATCGATAATTCAAGGGAGGACAGTTATTCAAGAAAGTATCAGGAATTTAGATAGCAGGAATCCAGTTAGAGTTTTTCCTAATGTGATTGAGTACCTCAAAATAACTCCTAATCCTACCGCAGGCTGTAGTGGTACTCTAGTTCGAATACCACTACACAAACTCGACCTGCATGGGCCACCACTAAAAACGTGTCACAACCCGCAGCCACCGTGAGGGTACGAGTACGTAACAGCGCCCAGCCTACGTCGCAGTGTCGGCGGTAGAACGCTGTTCTAGGTCATGAACTATGGCTAGCTAACATGCATTACTCTCCAAAGGAGTCCAACACAGACAAACAACTCAATCACAAACTAAGGTAGAAAGTAGCACGATGGAAATAGATAAGAAACTCCTCAACTGAGGCACAACAGAATGAATACAATCTCAACATCTACTAGTTTTAATATCTCTAAGAATATACAACTCTAAAAATAAGACAACAGCTAAACATGAAAAGAGAACAGACTGAGCTATCTATACTAAGCAAGGGTGCCATCCTCAGTAGCTGCCTGAACCTCCCCAGGGGTCCAGGTCGCGGGTGTCATCTAGGCAAGCTCCAAGGTAAGGGGTACAGGGTTCCTCATCATCCTCTGTAAAATTTTCAACAGGTCCAGTCAGGACGGGAGCGAGTACAATACATCTCACGCAGATCATAACAGGTTAGAAAATATAAACATGCAAGAGAGTACGATACATAAAACTGAAAGAAGATACATGATGTAAACAGGAAGAGAACTGTAAAAGAAATATCTACTATACTTAGAGAGCTACCAGTGACTAGTAATTTAGAGTACAAAGTCGACATGTGAACGGCTTGATTTGCACATGGCTATACTAAAGAGGTGTACATGGCTATTCTACTTTGGAATTATTCACATGACTATTTATACTCCCCCAAGCCCCAATCAATACACAAGGATCCAGACAGGTTATGTTACGCACATGATTTTCACATGGAGCCCATAGATGGGTATACATGAAGTATTCACGAGGCTTAGAGAACTGAGTGCACATGAATTCCACACGAAGGCCCACGAAGTGTGCACATGAAGTATAGGTTATACATGAGATTCATGGGAAACACGACCGATCATGATAGCACATGAGAGTACACAAGCAAGCACGAACGAGCATGAAGCACATGATAAACATGGATAACAGGAGAGCGAAGAATACACGATATACATGAAACAAATGGCACAATGTATCCGATGCACCCAAGGGGTATAACATCTCAAGCAAGGATCCATATAGTATCAATCCGTGATAATGTCGTGACAGCATCAAATAAGGTAAACTAGAGCAGGAATATAATTCTAAGCAAGTTATGAAATGATTAGAGAATGTACTCGTCTGTATCTGAATGTCTGAAGTAAATGTACTGTCCGAGATGAGGCACCTGACTCCTAGTTAGAGCAACACAAGTCACAATAAGTCCAGAATGGTAATAAGATGCACTACAATGCGTTCTACATGAATCTAGTTCAATCTAGACCAAAGTTAACCTTTGGTCAACTCTGGTCAACCCTAGAAGTCAAACTAGGTCAACCAAGTCAAACCTAAGTCAAACTAGTCTATACTAGGCTAACAAGACTATTCTAGGTTATACCATGTCAAGCCTACCAATACACATCTACCAAGACATCCTCTATAGCTAATCAATACACATATTGATATATATTATAATCTAATTAGAATATACCCATAGGCTATCTATACATATCACCACACAACCATATATATAATACATTATTTCATATGTATCACCCATACACTATATATATCTAAAATATATATATAGGCACATACACTCATTTATATATATAGGAAACTAATATATCTATCTCAACACATATATATTTACATATGTAAAGAGAGGGGGCACATGAATTCAAATGTGTGGCAAGGAAACATGGGTGTGTGTGTGCTATGAATGTTTGTGTCAAATACATAGGAAAATAGTGATAGGTGCTCTGCAAAACTGAAATCAGTGTGATACAAGAAATTTTGGACAGTGATGTATAATGGAAAACAATGGCTAATCCTGAAAACAGTGAATACAGGAAATAAGAACCAATACATTTCAATTCAGTTATAATGTAAACTAAAAACTCAATTTTTTTCCCAATGCAAGATTGTGTGTGTGCTCACATTGTTTGTGTGAAAGTGTGTTTTCTAAAAACAGGGTGTGAGTGGCAGGTATGAGAGCTAATGGTGGCTGATTTGTGCTGTCCTTTAGGGACTGGTATGTGGGGAAAAATAAGGACTGCAATGTAGGGTGCTCAAGGGGCATACCAAGGCTGCTATGGTGGTGGTTAAGGGGACTGGTTAAGGGCCTGTTAACAGTGGGTTCAAGGGACATAATGGATCAAGTTTTAGACAGGCTATGGGGGGTATATATGGACTGAACAAGGTTAATATAGGACTGAAATGTGAGGGTGTGTCTGGTTTTACTCATGTGTGTGTGCTCAGTTTTTTGTGACTGTGTGTCAAGATACTTGTGTGTATATGTGGTGTAAGGAGTGGGAAGGAAAGTGACAGATGTGTGTTTGAAACATGTGGGTATGTGAACATGTGTGATCTCAAAACAAGGATGGCAGTAGCAAGAATCCAAAGCCTAAACTAAAAGAATGACAGAAATTATGGGAACCAATCCTCATGTGTGACAGTCCTATACTCTTAGGTTCACATCAACAGTTTAAATGAACACAATATATTTCAGGAATGGTGATGTGCAATAGTGCAAGGCAATGACAGTGAAGTATCACAGATTTATAGGAATCATTCACAGGTTATATAGCATCACAGAAATCAAGAGTTGCTCAATGAAGTTTACAGAATTAAGAGATTAAAATCTCAGTTTTTACACAAACCCATCCAATTTCCAAATTCAGTCATGCATATATATATGAACCCAATCCTTTGTAAACACCTAACACAGGTACAAGTATGAAATGATCATAATCAAGTTAAACCTACTCGAAATATCAGTTAACATCTAACTGAATCTCAGGTATTCATATTCAGTCTAACATTCAACAATCTCAGCTTAATATTGAACATTCAATTTCAGTTTATAGTAAACAATCCTATACAATATCAATCCCATGCCCAAAATCTCATATTCAAAACACTTAGAATGCTAAGTTAACAAATGGGAAATCTGGAAATCTCAGATTCAAAAGCCAAATCGAAAAGGAAGGGAAATCCATTCAAGATGATTTAAAGAACTATCCTTAGGCAAAACCAATGTATCCACTGTCATTTGAGAATCAACACCAAATCCAAAATCCCATTTACAAACCCAAAAGTCAAATTCGAAGCAATACCTCATTAATATATACAAACAAACATGTAGGGAGGATTTAATCAGTGAAAACCATAAGAATCTGGGATTAAAATGTTTAGGAATTTCTAAAATAATCAGTGTATCAGGAATAACAGAGAATAGGCAGTTCAACCATATTTCGAACAAGAATTCACATTACAAACCTAAATTAACATGTAACTAAACCTAACATATATAATACATTATATTTAGGATCAAAATAACAATTAAAACACTCTTAAAAACATTTAAATTGAATAAATAGGAAACACAAACTGACACACTGAACCCACCAACGTGCACACGTGCACGCATGTCCCGCATGTGACACAGGCACGTGGTGACACGTGGCCTTGCATACACGTGCGCCAGGGGTAGAGCTACCCCTAGGACCGCCTGCACAGTATCCACGACACGTGTCGTGTCCGATACGAATGCGTATCAGTAAGCCGCTGTCGGGCGTGTGCACACAGTGCGTGACCCGTGCACGTGCGATATCTCTGCGTGTAGTGAACCATATGCTCCCAAATTTTGGGAGCATAGTGTCAGTGAGTGCCCCAACAACTCCACAAAATTTTGTGTCCTCACGTGTCCTACACAGTAAGTTATAGGACCCGAGATGCAGGACACTGCACGCTGTCCAGAACAGCAAGTTCGTGTCCCCGTGTGGACACGACACAGCACGAAAATCATAGGTCAAAGACACGAAATCAAACACTACACCTAGCACTACAAATTCATTCAAACACATTTTAAAAATAATAATAAAATCACGAGTGTGGCATTTCATCAAACACCTACACTACACATAGACACGTGTCCGATACGGACACGAAACGACACAAATCCAATACCTACTGCTAGGGGACACCTAGGGCTTCCTAATGATGCAAAAATAACAGAGTTCTATGGTGTGGATTTGAATATACCTATGAGTATCAAAAGCTCCCAAAAAGCTCCACAAAGAGTGCTCCTCTTGATGGCCAAATTCCTCCAATGAGCTCCAAAGCTAAGAACACTTGGTATCAACAGAAAGTAGAGGAAATTTAGGACTCAATGCAATTTGTTTGGGTTAAAAAGGAATTAAAATGAATTTACTAGGATTTATTGAAGATGGGAAATACCTCTTTCTAAAACTTGGCAAGAAAACCTAAGGGAGGCTAGCCCTAACATTGAGAGGCATTAAATAGGGTAGGAAACCCTATGTTGGTTGCCATAGGCTGATTAGGGTTAGGGTTTGGCTACATGGTGTGGGCCTATGGGCTTTAAGTCTCAAGTCATTAATCATGACTTATGAAGTCATAAGCCATTTTAGCCTAATCAACTCCAAAACTCTTCAAACAAGTTCTAATGACTTAAACCTCACTAAATTAAGTCTAACAAAGTTTACTTAACCTAACCAAGTGGTCTTAACCTAGGTTAGTCACTAGGTTAGTCTCCTAGTCAACACTAGTCAACCCTCATCCAAACAATTCAAAAATAAATTCTAAAAATTCCTATAAATTCAAATAAATTATAATAAAATCAAATAACCCCAAAAATGTCTAAATACCCTAATCACATGGCTAGGCTCTAGGGTAGGCAGTCTCTACTGTTCACTAGCACAACACCAAATCATAAGTCATGATTTAAATAGTTTTAAAAATTATTAAAAATCACCAAAAATTATATTAAAATTTTAAATACCATAATTAAATAAATTAAATACAAAATTTCAAAATTACCCTCATCTGGAAAACTGGCTGTTACAAGTCAATTACCTCGTCGATAGATCACAATGACCACATAATGCAAGGTTGGGAGACATGCTACTCAACTTACAGAACTTACACTAAATTTGGTTTTGGATCTTAGGGTCATACAGGGAAGTCCCTATCCTCTATAGTATCCTAAACTTGTAGTCACGTCTGAAATCATTTTACCAAGAATTATACCTTGCCCATATACTCTGGCTGTGGTAAACCCTTGGTTCCGTGATTCGGAGGTGATATATTATCAGGTACTCTATCTTATATTGACTCAAGGGTATCTAAGATCTAAAGATGTCAATGAGGACATAGTTTTAGCAATGTTCCATATACTATGATTATTCGAAATGATTTCAATTCTATGTGTTGTGCCTTGCCAGTGAGCTACTGGCTGCAGTGAACCCGCTCTCAGGTAATTGGCGACAATGCGCTGCTATCTAGTCATCGCAGTCGGTAAAATGCTCCAACTATATTCCTAATAATGTCAAAGAGCTGCTAGGGATTCAACTTAGTTGACTATGGTAGAAAGCGTAAACACCTGCCTGTAAGTCTCAATCCTTAAAGTAAAAGGTTGACCGAGGGAAATAACTGACGACAAGGAAAATAAGAACATCCTAACATTTATCTCATATATATTTCAAATAGTTGAGGAAATTTTTTTGAATCAATCTACCTCGAGATTCATACAAGAATAACAGAATCAGAAATTATAAACTAACTCCTTACAGTAACTTATGATATAAGATTTATATCTAACACAACAAAAGAAAATTAAACAGTTTATCAAAATTAACGCCTTAATTCTAGGCAAGTCTAATATACCAAGCGAATAGTATATCCACATTGGATCACATTGTCATATCAAAAGTAATAGTGTACCTATAGGGATCTAGCAAGCTATCTAAATTGCATGGCCTATCTAATAACCTTAACTACCCAACGGTCAATTTGAATAAGGGACTCCTAGTCATAGTTATTCTCCTAAATTATTTTAATCCTAATTATGAATGAGCATTTCCTGGACGCAGGCTCGCAATAGTACGACTAACGTACCATCATGAGTTTGTAATCTTTTGCTAAGACGGACCTGCATGGGCCACCACAAAAACTTGTCACGACCCACACCCGCTTTTCGGATACGAGACGTGTCCAAGCCAGCCTACGCTGCAGAGTCGGCGGTAGAACGCTGTCACGGCCAAGATGCTCAACATCACAAAATATAATAATTATTGCTCATTAATATTTTTAGATTTATTACAACATTTACAACATTTATATTTAAAGAAAAATTCAAAGTTTTACAATTAATGAAAATGATATAACTTCTATCTAATTTCTAGGTTTCTGTCTGCAAGTACACCCGTATCTCCCAAGCTAAGTAAAGCCACAGCTAACCTAAAAAATGTTGGTTTCCAGTCAAGAATGGAACAAGTACACAAACCGACGGCAATGTGAGAACACAATAGAATTAACAAGACATGAAAATAACATATGAGATATCAAAGCTACAAAGTATCTGATGACATGGCAGGTAGTGAAGAAGACAAGGAAAATAAATAAAAGACAACTACCTATGTGGTGTGAAATATCATTTTCAACATGTGAACGACTAGGGTGTAAATACGACACCCTGCACGTGTCGTGTGCAGCTGCTATCAGTCAAGATTAGACATATTGGGATAGTTCTGGGTAGTCCACATGTCTACTAAGATATTTTCCCTCCGACTACTCCGTGTGACGAGCGTGTCAACAAGCAGCAAGATATATGTATAAACATGAAATAAAACGACTACTATGAATCGAAAGCAATCAGAAAGTGCACTTGCCTGAGGTCCTTAGCTGGAGAAACCGATAGTTCAACCATATCAGATGAGTCACTAAAGTCAACATATGCAAAAAGTCTCTAGATGCTGAAATAAACATTACCAACATTCTCAGAATAGTCAAATTAGCTAGGATTTCCTATCCTTAAGTCCAATTCTGGATACAGGGGCAAAACGGTAATTTTGGGTCAAAATGGTGTCTGCCGTTGGACCCTCTTTGCACCGAAAAGTGTGCTAGGGTCAACGGTCTCTAAAGTCGTCAAAATATATGTCGACAAGTCCAGTTTTTTGATACAAACCCAACCGTATGTCCAAAGTTGGATTTCGGCAGGCCGTACACGAAATTGTCCGTTGAGTCGGACCGTAGGGCCCGCAAAACGGCGTTCCGATTCAACTGTCTCAGAATTAGACCAAACTTGGCATACAGGACCAGAAAAATGATACGGTCCTGTTGGCATAAGTTTTGTCTCGATCTGACGAACGTGCACGAAAAAATTAAGAAGTTTGCACAGAGGCCGATACGGTGAATTTCGACGAATACGCATCAAATTCGTCGCGCACATGCGACCAATTTGAATTCCGCCAAAGCCCACACGTCGACGAAGCCGTTACGCACCTTTCAATGATTTTGGTTTGCGACCAAGTCGCCCGGTTTGGCGGGACGCACGTGGTATCGGAGCGTTTTATTGAAATTCTATATTTTCTAAAAACTATTTTTCCTGATTTTTAGCAATGAATAATTTCATGCACAATAACATAAAAATAATTCTATCAGTGGCGTTTCGATCCTGTATATGTTGTCTAAAAAGTTGTTCAAATAGAATTTCTAATACGGTACGAGATCGATCGGGATCGATATCCGAACGTGGATGATTGGACTGAATTAGTGTTCTGTTTTTATAGGTTTTTGACCAACTTCAGGTTGATCTCATGGACTGGTCGTGCATCCTATACGAAATCAATTTACTGGGGTTTCGAGACGGTTATGTTGGCTTTCCAAAACATTTTACGGTTCATAAAATGGTTGTGTGTCGAGAGAGGGATCTTACCGCAAAGACGGGGCTTGCAATCCGCTGCTGTTGTACCATCATGTGCATGTGCGTGCCGTGCGGCCGTCCGGCCTGCCGTCGGCGACTCGTGGCCAGCCGTTGGCCACATGGGGTAGCTCCAGTGGGTCGCCAGGTTGGGGTCGGCGGAGGGTGGTTAGGGTTTTGCTTGATTCCTCTCTCGTTCATTCTCGTTTAATTATATATGTTCGCTCGGTTATTAAAGGGTCGGGCATGCTGTGCTGGGGAGAATGGAGCTGGGCTGGGCTTAGCTAAAAGCTGGGTTGGGCCTCTTGCTAAAGGCTGGGTTGGGGTTTATTAGGATCAGTTTGGGACTGCTTAGTCGGGCTGGGATTTATGGGCCCGGGTTGGCTTGGGATTTAGTTCGGCTATGGGGAAGAATTAGTATGGGTTTTCTTTGGTTTATCCATTCTATTCACCAAAGTTTATTAATACCTATATATGTCTATATATATATATACATGAATCTAAATCACAAAATCTAATAATAATTTAAGTACAACTATTATAATTAATATCAATTATATTATTTACATAGAAAGACATCTATATACATATAGTAAAATATTTCTATATACAGAAATATTATTTATATAAAATATCTATATTTACTATCTTTCCCAATGAATAATGAATTCATATAATCAGTTAGAAAATATCCATACATATTAATATATATACCTACACTTATATATATAATCTTTATAAACTCAATTAAATCCCAATAACATTTTGTTTGACTAAAATAATATAACCAATAATAATACTAATATTATATAATAATCACCTCAATAACTTAATAATAAATAATAATAATCAAATACAATAAATCTATAAAGTTGTATATACCCTTTATGTTCAGTCTAAAAATAACCATTTAAATAAAAAAAAATATTTTACAATTTCCGGGAAGGGGAGCTACAATAGTCATAAGGTTTCTAATGGTGTTGCACATAGTGCTCCTGCATTATTGTTAATAACTAGTGAATCAATATGATGGGGCATCATACTACAGATATTGGCCAAGCTGGTGAAGGTGTTGTTCTCATGCAAAGTCACGTCTAAATGACAAAATTTACATAACTAGGATAATATCTGTTGGAATCCAATCTTAGGATGGGTGTCTACCATAGTCATGGTTAATGATTATCCTTACCTTTGTCTATTCATCTCATGTCTAAACTATGGGCTTGGACGAGAAATGGTTGGGTTAAGGCTTAAGGGTTGCTAGTTAAAGCAAGGATCAAGAAAAATTTAGAGACTACAATAATTGGTTCCTTGAGAATAGACAATCTCCTAAGTTGGTGTTTTAACCAAGGGTAAGATCCTAATCATTCTCAATTTCAAATGACTAGAAGGTCACGATATTAGCTTTAAGGTCGAGGGCAGAACGAGTAACTCAAGGCAAGGTTGTAGCTACATAGCTGGCCGATGGTAGCTATGCTGGTGTACACCACTATCAAGGCCATAGAGGATACTCTGTATCTACCTATCAAGTATGAGCGTTTTGTCTTCCCAAGTTAGTGAAAGACAAAAACAATAAAGAGTTCAAGAAGGATGTCATTGAATATAATTACATGATTCAAAGGCGAATGTATAATTCAAGAGGAATTGTCAAGGAAGTCGCGGATGAGACCCTAGATACCTTTACATCTCAATCCACGTGGGATAATCATATAAAGAGCGAACCAAGTGCATTTATGGTTGATCAAACCATATTACATTGATTCTAATTGGACAATATGCTTCCGGGCGTCCCCAGTATACATATGTCCAGAACAAGTTCGATAAAGAATAAGCTTGCAAAACTAGAATATAAATAGCAATATTATTTATGATATTTCAAAGTAATGGTACGGGAGATAACGTTGAAAGCAGTAATAAATAGTTCAAGTTTCACAAGGATCTAAGTCTTGTCCAGTGTTCCTGCTTATACAGTCGCCCTACTGGCTCTTGTATCAGGCCGTGGTTGACCAATGGGGTATGGGCTACTAAAACTCTACATTCTAGGCAAACATATCTATCTGCACTAGTATATGTTCAGTGCCACCCAGTTATACTTCATTAATGGATTATAGGAACACAGGGTGATAGGCCATGAGGCATACTACCCAACTTATAAAAATCAACTAATGGAGTGATTGAGAAATATAAAATGTGTAACTGGTATGAGTTATCTTCCTAACCTTTCTATCAGGCACGAAGGAATAGTTAAGATTTATATTGAAAGGAATCAAGCAGAAGAAAATCAATGTGACAGGACGAAAGTTCGAAATTGGAATCAAGGGAGGAGGTCAAGCATGTGGATGAGATTCTAGACTCTAACCCTATCTGCAGGCTCACATCGGTATAGTAACGTAACCGAAGTGATGAACTGACCTGCATGGGTCACCACAAAAATATGTAACGCCCCAGTCCCAAAATACTGAGGACTAAGTACGTATCCATGCCAACTGTACACATACGAAGTATACTCCAATATATGGAAATCTCGTACGTATATATAAGCTGTGAAATACAGTAAACCATGATAACTAAATCTCATCCACCAAATAAGAGAATAATAATATGAATCAACTATGAAATTTGTCATTTATAAATGTAGTTAGGCGGAGACAAATCCACTACCAACTAATTGGAATGAAAGAAAATATACAAGGAAATGATCGATTATGGCAAGACGAACCAATAGCAATCATCTTCGAAGGAATAGAAAAGATCACGACCATGGCTAGAACACTTGTGAAAAGTCATAAAGCACACACTTAGAGAGATAACCAGGTCCTCAGAGGGACGTAAAAAGATACATAAAGAACATGCCACATAACAGAATATATATAATATGTCATCAATCACAAGTAAAGTAAAATAGTCTCAATTGTAACTAGATCCAATATCTCATCATCGAAATAATGGACTACCCCTACAACCAAACAAGGACAAGGAGTAGTACACTATACCGCTATGCGACATTGTCCCAAGCTACTAATGGAACAGGGGTGATATGACATTGACGAGGGTTACCTGACCTTTCTAATGAGTTTATGCAGTTAAGAATAAACCTTCAACGCATGGGCACTCTGGCTACAGGAGGAAGAAACTCAGTATGGTCCCACCAAGATACCAGGGACCTCAAAGTATAACATTCATTGAATTTCAATGGCCAGCAGAAAATCAGGTATCAGGATCCAAGACCGTATCTCCAGCGGAGATAACCGACAATAATAGGAAAGTGCATACATGGCCCATACGTTAAGGAACTGTTTTTCCCACCCAATGTCTAGTAGAGTCACATCTATGACTCCTATACCTCTACTAACTGCCAAGTCTCCTAACATGTCTCTATTAGCAGTGAGCCCTAACGCATGTGCACAGGTGATCAGCTATCACGCAAGTGCCTATACATGCTACTCATCTCACACATACCTCGTGGTACAACTGTGTCAAGGTTTATGCTATACACTATAAATGGTAGTCCCTTAACTCTAGGTCCACATGCAATCAAAGGATAATAAGCAAAGTAAAGCTAATATCACTAAGCAGACAATAAATCAGGAACTGTAATAATGGTATAGCTACAAGAACTAGAAATAAGTAAACAGTGATATACAATAACAAAAATGCAGACTAAATATAAGCAGTAAATATGGCAAGGTATCTTGTCCGAGGTTGTGTGCAAAAGGGCGACGTCCAATAGCTCAAACCGTCAGAATAGTCAAGCGATGAAAGCCAAATCCCGCATACGTTCTCGGATGCTGAAATAAACACCACGAACGTGTTCAGAATATAAGATATGTCTAGGAAATGCCAGTCTAAAAGTTCAATTCTGGAACAGGGGCAAAATTATAATTTTGGGTCAAAACGATATCTGACGTTGGACGTTTCGCACCGAAACGCGTACTAGAACCTATGGTCTCTAAAGTCGTCAAACTACATGTCTACGGGTCCAGTTTGATGAGATGAACCCAGCCGTATGTCCAAAGTTGGATTCCGGCGGGACGTGCACAATTTCGCACATTAGAGCGGGTCGCGGGCCGCCAAATAGGCATTACAATCGACCTTCTCAAAATCAGACCAAACTTGGCATACAGGACCAGAAAAATAATGCGGTCCTGCTGGCACAAGTTTTGTCTTGATTTGACGAATGTGCACAAAATAATTGAAAAATTTACAAATAGGCCGACACGGTAAATTTTGACGGATACGCATCAAATTCGTCGCGCACACGCGACTAATTTGAATTCCATCAAAGCCCACACGTCCGCGAAGTCGATACGCACCTTTCGATGCTTTCGATTCGCGACCACGTCGTCCGGTTTGTCGGGACGCACGTCGTATCGATAAATTTTCTAAGATTCTATGGTTTTAAAACAGATTTTTTTTCTAACTTTACCAGTGAATTAATTTATGTACAGTACATGAAAACCTAGTATACAGGAAGGGTTTTGAAGTTTTATAAGTGATCTAAAATTTTGTTCAATTATTTTTGGAAAAATCCTATTAGGTTGATGGGGATCACTCTCTAAACAGAGTTATATTAAACAGTTTAAAACTGTTTCTAAAACAGTTTTTGGGGAAAATTTTGAATCAAATTTTGACTCGATGGATCGAAATTACTGGGAACTAATTGTTGGGTCATTTAGAGAGTCATGTGGACTCTCCACAATATTTTACAGATAGAAAATAGATGAACGTGCGTAAAAATATGAGGAGAGATCGGGTACCTCACGCTGTGAAACAGAGCAGGAAGATGTTCTCGTGCGGTTGTTGCTGCCTGCTCGGCTGTGCTGCCACGCCGGCGGGGGCTCCGACAAGCGCACGCGCGGGGAAGGGTGGCGCGTATTTGGAGGTGGTATTTGGATTTTTATGGATTTGGAGACAAATCCATGGAATCCTATGTTTGGTTGGAGATGGATTTGGATATAGAAAGTATGACAAAATCCAAAACTTGGATTTGGTTGGATTTTGGAGGAAAAAAATAATTATTAAAAATTAGTTCATCTTTAATAATTTCGTTAAAAATATTTATTCTTTAATAATTTCGTTAGAAATTAGTTAATTAATAAAAAACTAACTATTTTATTAGCATTATTAATTAATAAAAAATAGTATTATTAATTGAAAAAATATTTAATTTCGTTATAATCATAATTGATAATTTATTAGTATTATTATAATATTAATTAATAATTTGTTAAATAGTTAATAATCATAATTTACTAGTATTATTATATTATTATTATAATATTAATTAATAATTTATTATTATTATTGTAATATTAATTAATAATCATACCCTATGTTTAGTATTATTAATTAAAAAAATAGTTAATTAGTTAATTTTGTTATAATCATATTAATAGTTTATTAGAATTATTATAATATTAATTAATAATTTGTTAATAACTATTTTATTATAATCTTAATTAATAATATTTTAATCATAATTAGAATCATATTTTGTCACGATCTGATTCCAAATTATTGGGTCGAACCGGATCATGCCCAGCCTGCACCGTTGTGAGACGGCGGCAATAAGCTGTTCTATAATGCAGGTGTTCACAACAACATCTATACCTTCGTCACAACTCAATATACGGAAATTTTAAAACTTTATTCAACATTTGAAAGGTACAATTGGAAGTAAAAGAACTGAAATAAAATGCTGAATTCAAATTAACAAAATTTTAAAACAACAAAACTGGAAACTGGAAATAACTAGCTAAGCGTTCGGCTCGTCGGCCTCAGGTCCTGCGTCCTCCGAGGGGGACTCTGGCAACACCACAAGGTACAAAACCGGGTCATAGTAGCTATTGTATAATAGCTCTGTATCCTCAATGTCACCTAAAAATGTTGTCTCCAGTCAGGAGGGAGCAAGTACGAGTATGCATCTCATATTTTATAATAATGGAAAAGTGCAAGCTGAACAGTTTAAACAATATTTTTAAACATTCTACAATTGAAAACAATGTGATTTGAATGTGTAATCGTCTATGACCGGCTTGGGTTATACAATAGCGTCCTAGCGACGCGATACGGCTTATCCCCGTGTGTAAGAGGGGTAAGCTCGCATAATATGCAATATGAGGGGTATTGGCCATAAACGTTACACTATTCCCCCAATCCCCACAATCAATCAATCAATATCTGAACCCTAGGAGAGGGTTCCGTGTAGCAATGTGGTTTAAACATGCAGCTAGACAATTACTAAATAAAATACAAGAAAAATATAACCGTAACTTGTCTTTGTTTATGACTGGATCGGTAAAGTCGGTTCCGAGGAGGATGTCAGGTTCGTCTCCGAGATCTTACAGTTGAGAATCTTGACTTAGAACCAATATGAAACTATTCTAGGTGTGCTAGTTACAATCTCTAGAATTGGTCCTAATTTAATTTTAAGTTTATTAATTATTCTACCGGAAATTGTCTAACGTCACAATTCTACGTTCGTTATTATTTAATTAAAATAAGCCGGTTATTGATTAATTAGGAAAATGACAATTACCGGTTAATTTGACAAAACTTAGTATTTTGTAATATCATATATAAAACTAATACTTTTCTTTAGATGAGAAGAACGTGAATTTGTTTAAATAACAAACTTGTAATTTCCTAATTATTTATTTACTGTGAGGCAACCTTATTAATTTTCTATATTAAAATAAATACTTATTTTAATAATCTACGCGTTTAAAGCCAAAACAATAACTCAGAAAATAAAGAAAAGCTATGCTACACAATACAGGGTCGCAACAAAGAAAATAGAAAACTGGGCTTATGCCCTTACAATTATTTACATAAATAAATTTTAAAAATAATAATAAAACTCGGGTGAATCCTGAACGCCGGGAAGCGGTCCATTCAGCAGGCCGAAGCCCTGCACCAAAAATACTAACAACAGTACCCGTTCTAAAAGTAATAATTATAAATTAAACATAATAATTAATTGCGTCTCAGACTTGGTTCAAAATATTATTTTTAGCTGATGCCTCAACGTCCGGACAATACCGGTTTCGTTTGCATTTTGCTAGGGCCCATAGACCGGTACGGTCGTCGCCCGAAAAACAAAATCAACTAAATAATTTCTTTGCAAAATAACTAGTTTTGGAAAATATTTCAAAACTTTTTACGAAAATTTGGGCAGCATTTCCTCTATAACTGGGACAACCCAATACTGGAAAAATGCCAACAAATGCCAAAATAATTATCCCAAACCAGGGAAACCCACTGAAAATAATTTCCATCCACAAAATATATAAAAAATCCCATTCACAGAACGTTTCCGAAATACATTTCGAAAAACCCGAAAATACCACGAAAACAACTAGGAAAAAGATCACAGAACCCAAATGTACCAGTTTCGGAAATTCTGAAACTAAACTCGGAATTCTCACAGACAACAAACCACATAATCTTTTCGAAGGAAAGTTTGGAATTCGAAGAAACCGAAAACGCAACCGAATCCCGGGATGGGATCGTGAACCGTATCATCACTGACACTACGGAATGGACACGGGGACACAGAAGTATACCTCGGATTGCTCGGCTAGAGCTCTCAGATGAAAATAGGAGAAAGAAATACGCGGGCAGCGGATCGGGAGATCGGACAGTGCTGGACAGCAAAAATCGGAACCGCGGGAAGTACGGGAATGAACCGGACAGTGGATATGGAGACCGGGGACCCGCGGAAACACGGGAAGCTCGACGAGGGGACGCTAGAGACGCTGGTTGCTGGCCGATGATGGAGGGCGGCCGGGGACGCACGACCTGGGCTGGACGCGGCCGGAGACGGCACGCGGGAGGCGGCCTTGGCAGGCGGCGCACGGCGGAGTGGCGAGGCCGTCGGAGGCCGGAGGCCGGAGGGCGCGGGCGGTCGCGGGGGAGCGGGGTCGGGCGCGCGTGGGAGAGCTCTGAAAGGGGAGCGGCTTGGGAGATGGGTTTGGGAAAAAGTGAAATGGGGTGGTGGTGGTGTTGAGAGTTGGGTAAGAAGAAAGAGAGTATGGAGTAGTGGGAGAGGTGGTGGTGGTGTGTTCTTAAGGAGAATGAGGAGGAGAATGGTGTGGAAACGAGTGAGGGGGAGAAAAATTGGTATGCTGAAGAGTAGGGGGAGTTGGTTGCCCAAGAATAGGGAGAGTGGGTTGCTGGCTTGGTCGTGAGTGACCAAGCCAAAGGACTTATTATTATTTTTTTTATAAATAATAATTAATACTATATCCTAACTAGGATTTCAAAAATAAAAGAATTGGATCGGGATCGAGTTTCGGGAAATCGAATCGGGGCAGGGCCACAATAAAAAATCAACGATAATTTTAAAATAATATTTTTTCCTAAATTCGACTAAATAATAATAATAATAATAATAATAATAATATATAATAATAATATAATAATAATAATAATACATAATAACTACAAATCCTAAAATCTGGGTTTCGTAATCTTCACTCCTTAGAAAATTTCGTCCTCGAAATTAAAGGCAGGGTTAGGGGTTACCTCAATTCTCAAACAGATACGGATACTGCTCCCGTATCTTGACTTCTCGCTCCCAGGTTGACTTGCCTGGTGTTGTGCCGCCATATAACTCTGACTATTGGCGTCACAGAATTCCTGGTTCTCTTCTCTCCTCTGTCCAATATTGCCACTGGTTTCTCTGGCACTGTGAGGCTGGGTCCAATTTCCAGCTCTGAATGGTCCAGGATGTGGCTCGGGTCCGGGATGTAGCGTCTCAGCTGCAAAACATGGAAGACGTTGTGGACGCCTTCGAGACTTGGAGGTAGAGCCCCCCGATAAGCCGCTTCTCCAATCCTGTTAAGTACTTCAAAAGGACCAATATACCTGGGGCTTAGCTTTCCTGCTCTGCCGAAACGGATGGTTCCTCTGGTAGGAGTGATCTTCACGAACACACTGTCACCTTCTTCAAACTCCAACGGCCGTCGACTGCTATCTGCCCAATGCTTCTGTCTGTCCTGGGCAATCCTAAGCTTGTCTCTGATCATCTTTACCTTCTCTGCTGCCTCGGTCACCATCTCAGGTCGAAGCAATACTCGTTCTCCTACGTCGTCTCCAGCAAGTGGAGTGCGGCAACGACGTCCATAGTGTGCCTCGAACGGTGTCATACCGATGCTAGCTTGGTAGCTATTGTTGTAGGAGAACTCTACCAAGTGCAAATAGTCTTCCCAAGACCCTCCGAATTCTAAGACGCAGGATCTCAGCATGTCTTCTAGCGTCTGGATTTTTCTCTCTGATTGTCCGTCAGTCTGGGGATGGTAGGCGGTGCTGAACTTTAGTTGCGTTCCCAAACTTTCATGCAAGCTCTTCCAGAAGTAAGAGGTAAACCTGGTATCCCTGTCAGACACAATACTTACCAGAACTCCATGAATCCGGTAGATGTGCCGCATGTATAGTGCCACCAACTTCTCAGTGGATAGACCCACCTTGAAAGGAATAAAGTGGGCTGACTTCGTCAGTCGGTCCACGATAACCCAAATGGTTTCCTTTCCTCCTTAGGATCGAGGCAGTCCCGACACAAAATCTATCATTATGTGCTTCCATTTCCACTCTGGGATGTCTAGCGACTGCAACAGTCCTGCTGGTCTCTGTCTGCTAGCTTTTACTTGTTGACAAATTAAACATCTAGCTACATACCTGGATACGTCCTTCTTCATTCTGTACCACCACACTATAGTACGTATATCCCGATACATTTTGTTGGCTCCTGGATGTATGGAATACTGCGACTGGTGTGCTTCTTGCATCAGATCGTTCGTTAGTTTGCCAGTTGGTATGCACAGCCTCGTACCATGCTTCAGTGCTCTATCGCTGGCGATTGAGAATCCTTCAAGTATTTTCGCTAGCACTTGATCTCTGAGTTTGGAAAGCGTCTCGTCTTGGAATTGTGTCTCCTTGACTCTGTCCATTAGACTTGAACGCACTTGCAACTGCATTATTGTTGAATCAGCTCCTGGTACAATGGCTTCTCTTCCCAGTTTCTTTATTTCCTCTTCGGGCAGTACAATCTCCAGTCTAAGCTTTTCTATGTCCTCCAACCAATGACGCTCCTTGGTCAAGAATGTTGCCAACAGGTATCGACTAAGTGCATCTGCAACAACATTAGCCTTACCCGGATGATACTGCAGGTTGATGTCGAAATCCTTCATCAGCTCCAGCCATCGTCTCTGTCGCATGTTCAGCTCCTTCTGAGTGAAAATATATTTAAGACTTTTGTGGTCTATAAATATTTCCACTCTCTCTCCATAAAGGTAGTGCTTCCATAGCTTTAATGCAAATATCACCGCTGTAAGCTCCAAATCATGCGTGGGATAGTTCTTCTCATGAGTCCGTAATTGTCTAGATGCGTAAGAAATTACTTTCTCGTGTTGTTGAAGAACGTAGCCCAATCCCTTACCGGAAGCATCACTATAAATTAAGAAACCGCCGGTACCTGAGGGTAGCGCAAGTATCGGCGCCGTTGTAAGCCTTTTCTTCAGTTCCTCAAATGCTGATTGGCAAGCTTCAGACCAAATGAATTCTTTGTTCTTCCTACTGAGCTTCGTCATCGGTTCAGCAATCCTGGAGAAATCCTTCACAAATTTCCGGTAGTAGCCAGCTAAACCTAAAAAGTTTCTGATTTCTGTAACTGAACTTGGTGCAGTCTACTTCTCAATAGCAGCTATCTTCATTGGATCCACCAAAATTCCTTCTCCTGTGACAACATGGCCAAGAAAATCCACTTTGTCTAAGAAGAATTCGTATTTAGATAGCTTACCATAGAGTTTCTCCTTCCTTAAAGTTCCCAGAACTTTCCTCAAGTGCTCTTCATGCTCCTCTTCAGTCTTCGAGTAGATCAGAATGTCGTCGATGAAGACAACAACAAACTGATCCAGATATTCATGGAAGACCTTGTTCATAAGGTTCATAAATACTACAGGGGTATTTGTCAGTCCAAACGGCATGACCAAAAATTTATATTGACCATATTTGGTGTTGAACGCCGTCTTTGGAATATCCTCCTTCCTGACCTTGATTTGATGGTAGCCAGACCTGAGATCTATCTTCAAAAATACCTTAGCTCCACTCAGTTGATCAAATAGGTCGTTGATCCGGGGCAAAGGGTACTTGTTCTTGATGGTGATGTTGTTCAGCGCCCGGTAATCGATACACATCCGCACGGTTCCATCATTCTTGGGCACGAACAAAACTGGTGCTCCCCAGGGTGAAGCCCCGTCTCTGATAAATTTTTGTGCCTTTAGTTCGTCAATCTGGTCCTTCATCTCCTTTGCCTCCTTAAGGTTGACTCTGTAGCATCCCTGGGAAATAGGAAAAGAGCCAGGTACTAGGTTGATGGAGAATTCTATACCTCGATCTGGCAACAATCCTGGAAGACTATCTGGAAAGACGTCCATGAATTCCGCTATAATAGGGTGAGGAGGCCCAGGTTCTTCGATGATAGAGGAGTAGGTAACACTCTTCATTTCTTCCGGAGCTCGAGAGATTTCAAACTCAGGTTCTCCTGGTGGGCTGAAGATTACACATCCTCTGTGACAATCTATTAGCACATGCTGCTCACTTAACCAGTCCATCCCTAGGACTACATCATAATTGGGCAAGGGCATTACAAGCAAGGGTGTTAAGAATTTGTGGCCAGAGATAGTTTTAGGACATTTACTAGTCTCGGTGATGCATATGGGTCCACCACCGGTCATAACTCTACTAATCATCTTGCTAAGTGCCGTATCTAGGTGGTGTGCAGAAATAAACTTTGATGATATGAAACTGTGTGATGCACCCGAATCAAATAATGCCAGAGCAGGATATAAAAACACATAAATAGAACCTGTGATGACATCAGCGGTGGGTTCCTGCTCTGGTTCCTGCTCGTCTGCTGCTAGGGAAAAAGCTCGCCCGGTCTTCTTTTGATGTTGTCCGAACCATTGTTGCTGAGTGGGTAGAGGAGCTCTTTGCTGAGTTGTTCCAGTCCGGTTGAATGCTGTGGGACAGTCCCTCACTTGGTGGATGGCAGACCCACAAACTAGGCAGTGTCCCAGTTTCTTCCTGTAGATGTTTGCCTGGTGTTCTGGCCTTCTGCAGTAATCGCAGACAGGGATCTGCTTTTGAGGCATTCTATCACTGGTTCTCGTCTGATGGTACTCCTGCTGGTGGTACGAAGGCCTATTGTTGTTGTTGTTGGGCCTCTTCTGGTTACCCTGGAAGTTGATAGTTCCAGGATACTTCCTTTTTGAACGAGAAGGTTGGCTCTTCTCCACGTCCTTAGCTCGTATCAGAATCTTCTCGTATGTCTTGGTGCCACCTGCGATCACATGGGTGTGAATTTTTATCCTTAGTCCATACCTAAATCTTTCAGCACGATCCTTGGGGTCAGCAACCAAGTTCTTGGCAAAGCAGCTAAGTCGGCCGAACTCTGTCGCATACTCTCCAATCGTCATGTTTCCTTGCTTCAGGTTCTGGAACTGTCTTTCCATCTCCCGCAACTCAGATGTTGGGAAGAACTTCCTGCGGAACAGCCTCTTGAAGGTGTCCCAGTCAAGCTGCTTGTCCTGGAGTCGGAGTTTATTCCGATACCAGGTGCTTGCCACATCTTGCAGCTGGAGTCCTACTGCTTCAGTCTTGGGTCCTCTGGGAGTCGAGCGACGCTCAAGAGACGCTCCATGCTGTCTAGCCATTCATCGGCGTAGATGATTCCTTCGGTTGCTTTGAAGGGTCGAGGGCCCTGCTTCTTGAAACTCTCTATATCTCCGACCTTCATATAATAATATTCCTCTTATCAAAAGAATGACCTAAATGATACATAACTTAACTCCTAGATTTATGTTTACCTTGGCAGGTCGTGGCTCCGATGAAGTTGTTCCTCCTCTCTCGAGGGCAGCCATAGCCACGTTGTAGGCATTCTCCATGCCTTCTCTCATGATCGCGGTCTGCTCGTAATGGGCTTCAGCTTCGGATGCGGTCTGTTCACGATGAGCTTCTGCTTGGGCTCTCTGGGCTTCAAGTATTCCTCGTAGTATGCCCACTAGATCGGTAGGATCCACGGGAACTGGTGGGGCAGCTGGTGCGGGCACTACCGTAGGGGACTGCGGCTCAATTCGGGGAAGTGCCAGTTCTGCCGTTTGCGCTGTAGTAGCGTAAACGGGGCGGGGTGCTGGTGCAGCATGGGGACGGTCAGTCAGCTGCAAAGGAGGTGGGTCCCGGCGTGCTTGAGGAGGTGGTGTGTGATTGGTAGATGACACCTCATCTTCAGCAGGATCGGAACGGGTGGTCTTCCCTTTGGCCATACTCTGGAAGGTTTAGGGTGCAAATATAAGCAAGGTATCCTACCAGTCTATAATCAAACAAAAATATTTATATATATATAATTCGGAACTATGTTGTGACAAATCAATGTTCTAGTGTTCTAATTATTTCTAGGTATGTTTTTCTAAGTTGTTGTTTCAGGACCTGTATGGGCCACCACTAAAATATGTTACGACCCGATCCCAAATTATTGGGTCGAACCGGATCATGCCCAGCCTGCACTGTTGTGAGACGGCGGCAGTAAGCTGTTCTATAATGCAGGTGTTCACAACAACATCTATACCTTTGTCACAACTTAATATACGGAAATTTTAAAACTTTATTCAACATTTGAAAGGTACAACTGGAAGTAAAAGACCTGAAATAAAATACTGAATTCAAATTAACAAAATTTCAAAACAAAAACTGGAAACAGGAAATAACTAGCTAAGTGGTCGGCTCGTCGGCCTCAGGTCCTGCGTCCTCCGAGGGGGACTCTGGAAACACCACAGGGTACAAAACCGGGTCATAGTAGCTATTGTACAATAGCTCTGCATCTTCAATGTCACCTAAAAATGTTGTCTCCAGTCAGGAGGGAGCAAGTACGAGTATGCATCTCATTTTTCAAGTAATAATAGAAAAGTGCAGGCTAAACAGTTTAAACAATATTTTCCAGCATTCTACAATTGAAAACAATGTGATTTGAATGTGTAATCGTCTGTGACCGGCTTGAGTTATACAATAGCGTCCTAGCGACGCGATACGGCTTATTCCCGTGTGTAAGAGAGGTAAGCTCGCACAATATGCAATATGAGAGGTATTGGCCATAAACGTTACACTATTCCCCCAATCCCTACAATCAATCAATCAATATCTAAACCCTAGGAGAGGGTTCCGTGTAGCAATGTGGTTTAAACATGCAGCTAGACAATTACTAAATAAAATACAAGAAAAACATAACCGTAACTTGCCTTTGTTTATGACTGGATCGGTAAAGTCGGTTCCGAGGAGGATGTCAGGTTCGTCTCCGAGATCCTACAGTTGAGAACCTTGACTTAGAACCAATATAAAAACATTCTAGGTGTGCTAGTTACAATCTCTAGAATTGGTCCTAATTCAGTTTTAAGTTTATTAATTATTCTACCTGAAATCGTCTAACGTCGCAATTCTACGTTCGTTATTATTTAATTAAAATAAGCCGGTTATTGATTAATTAGAAAAATAGCAATTACCGGTTAATTTAACAAAACTTATTATTTTGTAATATCATATATAAAACTAATACTTTTCTTTAGATGAGAAGAACATGAATTTGTTTAAATAACAAACTTGTAATTTTCTAATTATTTATTTACTATGAGAAAACCTTATTAATTTTTTATATTAAAAAAAATACTCATTTTAATAATCTACGCATTTAAAGCAAAAACAGTAACTCAGAAAATAAGAAAAAGCTATGCTACACAATACAGGGTCGCAGTAAAGAAAATAGAAAACTGGGCTTATGCCCTTACAATTATTTACATAAATGAATTTTAAGAATAATAATAAAACTCGGGTGAATCCTGAACACCGGGAAGCGGTCCATTCAGCAGGCCGAAGCCCTGCACCAAAAATACTAACAGCAGTACCCGTTCTAAAAGTAATAATTATAAATTAAATATAATAATTAATTGCATCTCAGACTTGGCTCAAAATATCATTTTTAGCTAATGCCTCAACGTCCGGACAATACCGGTTTCGTTTACATTTTGCTAGGGCCCACAGACCCGTACGGTCGTCGCCCGAAAAACAAAATCAACTAAATAATTCCTTTACAAGATAACTGGTTGTAAAGACCCTAATTTTTGGGGATTTGTTTTTTATTTTATACGATTAGATGGTTTTATATTTATTGTATTGTATTTTCTTATTAGTTATAATTATAGATGTACTTTTCCGTGTCTTTGATTCTTGGAGCATAACACTTGCCCATCTCTCGAAACGTCCCTCATAAGTTTTGTAGTAGACAGGGTGACCTTCAATTTAGTATATCATGTCCCGTCCAAACTTGTCCCCTAGCATTCTTTTGTCTTCGCACAATTTTGGGTCAATTTAGGCCATTTGAGTATTTACCGTAATTCTAGACCGAACTTCCAACTTGAGTGCATGACTCGACATCAATCAAAACCAGATGACTCAATATATGATTTTGACCCATTTTGAGTCTACGACACACATGCCAAGGGTGTGCCACTCAATCGAGTCTCCATGTGCTATTTAATTGCGAATGGCACAAGTGACTTATTGGTTGACTCTTAGAGTTCGATTAAGTTAGAAAATATATTTGGACCCTAACCTAGCCAACCCCACTTGGTTGAGCCATGTTAGGTTGCCATGACCTAGTAAGATTATTTCAAATTTATTTAGGCTAAATAGATTTATATACAATTTTGTATATATATGATTATATTTATAATAGCATATTATTGTATACAAATATGGCCTTAGCCATGGATAAGTTTTGTGATATATATCGACTAGGAATTTTGGCACGGATAGTGTAGTTGTATGCTTTGACTAATGCTTTAGCGATGCTAGGAAAGACCCGGCCATAACATTGTCTCTACTAGAAAAACCAGTCAAAGTTGTGACTTGACTCCTATAAAAGATTTAATTAGTTATTATTTAATTTATTGATTTTTTAGATGACCCGGTTGTACCATATCAGTCCGAACTGGACCCAAACCAAATCTAAGCCCATGTAGGCATGTAGTGGACCAAAGACGACCATGTAGGCATATTTTAGGTGTATGCAAATATCTCTTAAATTATTTTAGAATTTGATAATATATTTCTAATTATTAAATATTTATACAATATTAGTATTATTATTGTTTAAATACTGTGTTCCAATATTTGTAAAATTTTTGGGCCGAATATGGTTGTGTAGTATAAGTTTATTAAAATAACCACTGGGTATTTTTCATTATTATTAATGTTATTTTTGTGATTAAATAATTATAATTATTATTAGGTTTCATTATTTGTTGATTTTATTTGCCAATCGAAGTTATATACATAGGCACATATATTTAAATAGATTAAAAATATGGATGGATAATATTGAATTTTTTTTGAGATTTTAATGTGTATATTTAGATACATATATATCTTTATATATATATATATATATATATATATATATATATATATATATATATATATAAAGGATATATATTAAGTTTTCAAAAGAAAAAAATAAAAATAATAAAAAACTATTCTTCAAGTGAACTTCTTCCCATTCGAACCGAAGAACAGAACCTATGTTCTGTAGCAAAGAGGAAACCCATGTTTTAAATCAAATTCAAATCTAAATCGATACTTCCCAGATTTTTCCTATATAATCTAGATAGGATTCTCTACTCAATAAACCTAAAACCTAGTTCAAATCCTAGTTTAAATCCGTAGGGAATTCAAATCGAAATTGGATATATAAAATCGATATAAACAGAATCGACCGAGCAAACTCAAACCATTTGAGTTCGTGCATCCCCAGCTATTCTCCCCTCTCCCCTGCGAACTTCCTTGGCCATCTGCACCGTCGTGGGGTCGTCGGAGCACCGCACGGCCGCCGTCGAGCAAGCGGCGCGCACAGAACCGAAGCCACAACAGTAGCAGAAATCCCCTTCAGGTATCCTTGTTTCGACCCATAGTTCTCCTTCTAGGATCAGCCAACTATTTTTCTATAAATTTTTGAGCGAATTCTAGTTGACCCTCTATAGATCTATTTGGCTAGATTATGTTAGTTGGTCCTAGATTCTTCGTGAAAAATATCAAAAGTTCGGAAAAACCCTATGTCGCGGTAACAGATTTCAGAACCCAAACGCCCAAGTTTGACATCATTTTACGACCAATGTATTGTGAGTTTTAAGGAACTACCTGAACAAACTTAAAGACAACCTATAGGCTTCTAGACGCTGTTTTTAGATTTTAATTTCGTCTATTATACATCAAGAAAAATCAATCTAAAAATTAGAAAAAAAAATAGAAAACCTATTTTCAAAAACTTTAAAATTCTCCCGAGCCAACGTGCGTCCCGCCAATCCGGGCGACGTGGTCACGAGCGGTAAGCATCAAAAGCTGCGTATCGACGTCGTGGACGTGTGTGCTTTGACGGAATTCAAATTGGTCGCGTGTGCGCGACGAATTTGATGCGTATCCGTCGAAAATCGCCGTATCGGCCCTTTTCGAAATTCTTCAATTACTTTGTGCACGTTCGTCAGATCAAGATGAAACTTGTGCCAACAGGACCGTATCGTTTTTTTTGGTCTTGTATGCCAAGTTTGGTCCGATTCTGAGACAGTTGACTGGATCGCCGTTTTGCGGGCCTCACGGTCCAGTTCAACAGGCAATTTTGTGTACGGCTCATCGGAATGCAAAATTGGACATACCGTTGGGTTCGTAGTGTCAAAACAAATCTGTAGACATGTAGTTTAATAACTTTAGAGATCATTGACTTTGGCACGCTTTTTTGTGCAAAGCGGGTCCAACGACGGACACCGTTTTGACCCAAAATTACCGTTTTGCCCCTGTATCCAGAATTGGACTTATGGGTAGGCTATTCTAGCTATTTTGCTCATTCTGCGACTGCTAAAAATGTTTGTTTCAGCATTCGGAGGTGTTTGCGGGAGTTCAGGTTTTGTGGCTCTTAATTTGCAGGACTTTTGCTACCACCAGGCAAGTACACCTTGCCAAACTCTACAGTATTTACATGCTTTTCTATATTTTTAGTATTTCTTGCTTTGTTACATATCTCTCATGTTTTCTTTTGTGATTCTTTCTAGTTACACGTGCACGTAGATTTTGATTTTTTTTCTTTACTACTTGTTCTATCTTTTCTATCTTGTTCATGTCTAGTGATAGTATTGATATACCTGTGCCATGTTTTTTTGACCTGTTTGACCTATACTGGACTTGGACATGACTAGATCGACTTGGCTTCCTAGTTCCTTAGGAGAGGATATTTTATTAGCCGTAGCTATCCTCTATTATTAGTTCCTTCCCGGGCTACGATAGAGAACCTATTATAGGACTGTTAGTGCCTCCCCGGGCTACGGTTTTAGCTACGATTAATATTATATTCTCATGACATGTCACCATCTGTAGAGTTACCTTACGTGTCATCTTTTCCTCTGCATGTTATTTCTATTTTTCTTGCATGTTATTTACTGTACAGTAGGCATTATATTATGTGTCTTGCTAGTCCTCTGAGGACCTGGTGATCTCTCCAGGTATTAATGATGGCACGGTTCACTTATGGACGATGTTTGCTACACCGAGACTTCAGGTATAACTAGTGTGTTATTATCATATCTTCCGTATTTCAATTTTGTCCTATATTTGATACTCGTTGTTATTATAGCTAGTCTTTTACAAGCTCCATTTTTACCTAGCTTGTTCATGATGAATGTGTTATTGGGGATCCACTCTAACATATTTATCTATTCTAGAATCAGTGTATTATGGTCTGATCAGCCTTACTGCACTTGATTCGTTATTGTTATCGATATTTAGTGGATTGAGATATAGTTAATCTAGAATAACCAGACAGCTTATACGTATTCGAGCTGGACTGGAGTCCTTTCGATGCGTAGCTGGCATGTATACGTTTCCTAGTCCTATACGTATTTTGGGACTGGGGCGTTACATGTTTTTGTGGTGGCCCATGCAGGTCGAGTTAGTCGTTTCGGTTACGTCACTGTACCGAGCGGGCCTGCGACATGACTAAACCCTTAGGAATCTCAATCCACAACTGCCTTGACAATTCTTTTAGAAATTTCTCTACCGCCCTTGAACTTCGTATTTGCTCTCGATTACTCTTCCCTTGCTTTCTCGTATCATTGCTTCTCGTCCCTTCCAATTTCGGAGTGACGAATAATCATGCTATATAGGATTTATCAGAAATTCTTAGATTATAGTGTAAGTTAGTCTGCTTATTGTATTGTGATTGCTTGATAGATAATGGGAATTAGAGATGCCATATGCCATATGCCATAGGGCATCATGTGTTATATGGGGTAGTTTGACCAAAGGTGGGTAGACATTCTAGAAATAGCTAAATGATGGTAGTCATTTGATCAAGAATGGAGTGGTAGATTGACCCTCTACAAGAAGAACCTAGACATAAGCCTAACCCAACCTATTTACTATTATACCTTGTTAGTTTAAAGTAAGGATTAGGCAGATTAATAGGTACCAGTTAGCTTGGTTAGGTAAAAAGGAGACTCATATAATTGAAATAATAGCATGGTTAGGAGGATCACGTCTTCAACGTGATCTTTGCAAGATCGCCAGTACCAAAAAAAAAAGAGCCACTAGAGATAACTATTTATAGTTTTACGATATAGAGGTTACAAATCCAAATTGTTTAGACTTGATTATTACTTGACTTATTATGAGACCCCGTAGTGACCTAGCGTATCCCTTAAACTATTCATAGTTATCCTAGCACGGTTCTTTGTTAGTAAGCCTTATTTTAATTTCGAGGACGAAATTCTTTTAAGGTGGGTAGCTTGTAAAGACCCTAATTTTTGGGGATTTGTTTTTTATTTTATACGATTAGATGGTTGTATATTTATTGTATTGTATTTTCTTATTAATTATAATTATAGATGTACTTTTTCGTATCTTTGATTCTTGGAGCATAACACTTGCCCATCTTTCGAAACGTCCTTCATAAGTTTTATAGTAGACAGGGTGACCTTCAATTTAGTATATCATGTCCCATCCAAACTTGTCCCCTAGCATTCTTTTGTCTTCGCACAATTTTGGGTCAATTTAGGCCATTTGAGTATTTACCGTAATTCTAGACCGAACTTCCAACTTGAGTGCATGACTCGACATCAATCAAAACCAGATGATCAATATATGATTTTGACCCATTTTGAGTCTACGACACACATGCCAAGGGTGTGCCACTCAATCGAGTCTCCATGTGCTATTTAATTGCGAATGGCACAAGTGACTTATTGGTTGACTCTTAGAGTTCGATTAAGTTAGAAAATATATTTGGACCCTAACCTAGCCAACCCCACTTGGTAGAGCCATGTTAGGTTGCTATGACCTAGTAAGATTATTTCGAATTTATTTGGGCTAAATAGATTTATATACAATTTTGTATATATATATGATTATATTTATAATAGCATATTATTGTATACAAATATGGCCTTAGCCATGGATAAGTTTTGTGATATATATCGACTAGGAATTTTGGCACGGATAGTGTAGTTGTATGCTTTGACTAATGCTTTAGCCATGTTAGGAAAGACCCGGCCATAACATTGTCTCTACTAGAAAAACCAGTCAAAGTTGTGACTTGACTCCTATAAAAGATTTAATTAGTTATTATTTAATATATTAATTTTTTAGATGACCCGGTTGTACCATATCAGCCCGAACTGGACCCAAACCAAATCCAAGCCCATGTAGGCATGTAGTGGACCAAAGACGACCATGTAGGCATATTTTAGGTGTATGCGAATATTTCTTAAATTATTTTAGAATTTGATAATATATTTCTAATTATTAAATATTTGTACAATATTAGTATTATTATTGTTTAAATACTGTGTTCCAATATTTGTACAATTTTTGGGCCGAATACGGGTGTGTAGTATAAGTTCATTAAAACAACTACTGGTATTTTTCATTATTATTAAAGTTATTTTGTGATTAAATAATTATAATTATTATTAGGTTTCATTATTTGTTGATTTTATTTGCTAATCGAATTTATATACATAGGTACATATATTTAAATAGATTAAAAATATGGATGGATAATATTGAATTTTTTTTTGAGATTTTAATGTGTATATTTAGATACATACATATCTTTATATAAATATATATATATATAAAGGATATATATTAAGTTTTCAAAAGAAAAAAATAAAAATAATAAAAAACTATTCTTCAAGTGAAAAGTGCTAAGCACTGTTCACCTTCTTCCCATTCGAACCGAAGAACAGAACCTATGTTCTGTAGCAAAGAGGAAACCCATGTTTTAAATCAAATTCAAATCTAAATCGATACTTATTCAAATTCTTCCCATATTTTTCCTATATAATCTAGATAGGATTCTCTACTCGATAAACCGAAAACCTAGTTCAAATCCTAGTTTAAATCCGTAGGGAATTCAAATCGAAATTGGATATATAAAATCGATATAAACAGAATCGACCGAGCAAAGTCAAACCATTTGAGTTCATGCATCCCCAGCTATTCTCTCCTCTCCCCTGCGAACTTTTTTGGCCACTGCACCGTCGAGGGGTCGCCGGAGCACCGCACGGTCGCTGTCGAGCAAGCGGCGCGCACAGAACCGAAGCTACAACAGTAGCAGAAATCCCCTTCAGGTATCCTTGTTTCGACCCATAGTTCTCCTTGTAGGATCAGCCAACTATTTTTCTATAAATTTCTGAGCGAATTCTAGTTGACCCTCTATAGATCTGTTCAGGTAGATTATGTTAGTTGGTCCTAGATTCTTCGTGAAAAATATCGAAAGTTCGGAAAAACCCTATGTCGCGGTAACAGATTTCCGAACCCAAACGCCCAAGTTTGACATCATTTACGACCAGTGTATTTTGAGTTTTAAGGAACTACCTGAACAAACTTAAAGACAACCTATACGGCTTCTAGATGCTGTTTTCAGATTTTAATTTCGTCTATTATACATCAAGAAAAATCAATCTAAAAATTAGAAAAAAAAACTAGAAAACCTATTTTCAAAAACTTTAAAATTCTCCCGAGCCAACGTGCGTCCCGCCAATCCGGACGACGAGGTCGCGAGCGGTAAGCATCGAAAGCTGCGTATCGACGTCGTGGACGTGTGTGCTTTGACGGAATTCAAATTGGTCGCGTGTGCGCGACGAATTTGATGCGTATCCGTCGAAGATCGCCGTATCGGCCCTTTTCTAAATCCTTCAATTACTTTGTGCACGTTCGTCAGATCAAGACGAAACTTGCGCCAACAGGACCGTATCGTTTTTCTTGTCCTGTATGCCAAGTTTGGTCCGATTCCGAGACAGTTGACTGGATCGCCGTTTTGCGGGCCCCACGGTCCAGTTCAACGGGCGATTTTCTGTACGGCTCATCGGAATCCAAAATTGGACATACCGTTGGTTCGTATCGTCAAAAAAAATCTGTAGACATGTAGTTTGACAACTTTAGAGACCATTGACTTTGGCACGCTTTTCGGTGCAAAGCGGGTCCAACGACGGACACTGTTTTAACCCGAAATTACCGTTTTGCCCCTGTATTCAGAATTGGACTTATGGGTAGGCTATTCTAGCTATTTTACTCATTCTGGGACTGTTGGAAATGTTTGTTTCAGCATCCAGAGGTGTTTGCGGGAGTTCAGGTTTTATGGCTCTTAATTTGCAAGACTTTTACTACCACCAGGCAAGTACACCTTGCCAAACTCTACAGTATTTACATGCTTTCCTATATTTTTAGTATTTTTTGCTTTGTTATATATCTCTCATGTTTTTTTTGTGATTCTTTCTAGTTACACGTGCACATAGATTTTGATTTTTCTTTCTTTACTACTTGTTCTATCTTTTCTATCTTGTTCATGTCTAGTGATAGTATTGATATACCTGTGCCATGTTTTTTTGACCTGTTTGACCTATACTGGACTTGGACATGACTAGATCGACTTGGCTTCCTAGTTCCTTAGGAGAGGATGTTTTATTAGCCGTAGCTATCCTCTATTGTTAGTGCCTCCCCGGGCTACGATAAAGAACCTATTATAGGACTGTTAGTGCCTCCCCGGGCTACGGTTTTAGCTACGATTAATATTATATTCTCATAACATGTCACCATCTGTAGAGTTACCTTACGTGTCATCTTTTCCTCTGCTTGTTATTCCTGTTTTTCTTGCATGTTATTTACTGTACAGTAGGCATGTATATTATGTGTCTTGCTAGTCCTCTGAGGACCTGGTGATCTCTCCAGGTATTAGTGATGGCACGGTTCACTGATGGACGATGTTTGCTACACCGAGACTTCAGGTATACCTAGTGTGTTATTATCATATCTTCCGTATTTCAATTTTGTCCTATATTTGATACTCGTTGTTATTATAGCTAGTCTTTTACAAGCTCCATTTTTACCTAGCTTGTTCATGATGAATGTGTTATTGGGGATCCACTCTAACATATTAATCTATTCTAGAATCAGTGTATTATGGTCTGATCAGCCTTACTGCACTTGATTCGTTATTGTTACCGATATTTAGTGGATTGAGATATAGTTAATCTAGAATAACCAGACAGCTTATACGTATTCGAGCTGGGCTGAAGTCCTTTCGATGCGTAGCTGGCACTTATACGTTTCCTAGTCCTATACGTATTTTGGGACTGGGGCGTTACACTGGTTTTGGAAAATATTTCAAAACTTTTTAAGAAAATTTGGGCAGTATTTCCTCTATAACTGGGACAACCCAATACTGGAAAAATGCCAACAAACGCCAAAATAATTATCCCAAACAAGGGAAACCCACTGAAAATAATTTCCATCCACAAAATATATGAAAAATCTCATTCACAGAACGTTTTCGAAATACATTTCGGAAAACCCGAAAATACCACGGAAACAAGTAGGAAAAAGATCACAGAACCCAAATGTACCAGTTTTAGAAATTTCGAAACTAAACTCGGAATTCTCACAGACAACAAACCACAGAATCTTTCCGAAGGAAAGTTCGGAATTCGAAGAAACCGAAAACGTAACCGAATCCCGGGATGGGATCGTGAACCGTATCATCACTAACACTACGGAAGGGACACGGGGACACGGAAGTATACCTCGGATTGCTCGGCTAGAGCTCTCAGATAAAAATGGGAGAAAGAAATACGCGGGCAGAAGATCGGGAGATCGGACAGTGCTGGACAGCGAAAACCGGAACCGCAGGAAGCACGGAAATGAACTGGACAGCGGATCTGGAGATCGGGAACCCGCGAAAACTCGGGAAGCTCGGCGAGGGGGCAATGGAGGCGTTGGTTGCTGGCCGGCGATGGAGGGAGGCCGGGAACGCGCGGCCTGGGCTGGACGCGGCCGGAGGTGGCGCGCGGAAGGCGGCCTTGGGAGGCGGCACGCGACGGAGTGCCGAGGCCGCCGGAGGCCGGAGGGCGCGGGCGGTCGCGGGGAGTGGGGTCGAGCGCGCGCGGGGGAGCTCTGGAGGGGGAGCGGCTTGGGAGATGGGTTTGGGAAAAAGTGAAATGGGGTGGTGGTGGTGTTGAGAGTTGGTTAAGAAGAAAGAGAGTATGGAGTAGTGGGAGAGGTGGTGGTGGTGGTGTGTTCTTAAGGAGAAGGAGGAGGAGAATGGTGTGGAAATGAGTGAGGGGAAGAAAAATTGGTATGCTGAAGAATAGGGGGGAGTGGGTTGCTCAAGAATAGGGAGAGTGGGTTGCTGGCTTGATCGTGAGTGACCAAGCCAAAGACTTATTTTTTTTATAAATAATAATTAATACTAGATCCTAACTAGGATTTCAAAAATAAAAGAATTGGATCGGGATCGGGTTTCGGGAAATCGAATCGGGTTCGAACTCGGGTTCGGAGTCCGGACTCGGGATCGGGACAGGGCCACAATCAAAAATCAACGATAATTTTAAAATAATATTTTTTCCTAAATTCGACTAAATAATAATAATAATAATAATAATAATAATAATAATAATAATAATAATATATAATAATGATAATAATAATAATATAATAATAATAATAATAATAATAATAATAATAATAATAAATAACTACAAATCCTAAAATCTGGGTTTCATATATTTTATAATAATTTAATTAATAATTTACTAATCATAATAATATTAATTTATAATTACTATTTTTAAAATATTTAATTTATAGTTAAATAATCATTAATTAATAATTATTAATCAATAATTATAATTTATAATTATTAATCGTTAATAAAAATTTATCAATTGTTAACTATTAATGATTAAACATTAATTATAATTTATAGTTATTAATTATGAATTATTAATCATTAATTATTAATCTTTAATTATTAATTGTTATTTATTTAAAAATTAACTAATCATTAATTATTAATTTTATAATTAATAATAACTAATCATTAATTATTAATATTAGTATTATTATAATATTAATTAATAATTTATTAATAACTATTTTATTATAATCTTAATTAATAATATTTTAATCACAATTAGAATCATATTTTATAATAATTTAATTAATAATTTACTAATCATAATAATATTAATTTATAATTACTATTTTTAAAATATTTAATTTATAGTTAATTAATCGTTAATTATTAATTATTAATCAATAAATATAATTTATAATTATTAATCGTTAATAAAAAATTATCAATTGTTAATTATTAATTATTAATCTATAATTATTAATCGTTATTTATGTAAAAATTAACTAATCATTAATTATTAATTTTATAATTAATAATAACTAATCGTCAATTATTAATTACTAATCATTAATTATTAATTTTATAAATAATAATAACTATAATTAATCATAATTAACTAATAGCTTAATTATTGATCATGACTATAATTTAATTATTAATTATAAATCCAAATCCTATGTTTGGTTGGAGTTGGATTTGAATCTTGAAATCCATGATTTGGATTTGGAGGATTTCCAAATCCAAATAGTGAAATCCGGTTACCAAACAAGCCCATAGGGTTGAAGGAGGAGCGCGGGTTTGGGCTCGTTTAGAGCTGCTACTGTTCCAAGGGAACAGTAGTGAATTGGTTTTTTTTTCCTTTTCTTATATTTATATATATATATTTTTCTTTTCTTATATATATATATATATATATATATATATATATATATATATATATATATATATATATATATATATATATATATATATATATATATATATATATATATATATATATATATATATATTGCCTTTAAATAATACTTTTTTTTAAAAAAATCTTTAGAAATAAAATATATCTTTGAAATCAATAAATATATAATTCTACCCAAATAAATCATTATTTGCCAAATGTTAAATTCTTTTCAACAAACATTCCAACTGTCAAAATATAAAAGTTAAATAAATTTCTTAAATATTTCTAAAATTTAAAATATATTATTTTCTAAATATTTGGGTGCAAGGTTTTGTACTGAATACCTATATAGGCACATAACGTAGAATTACTTGTGACCTTCGATATAAAATAAACATAAATAAAATTATTCAAGTGTATTAGAATAAAAATACTATGAAAAGTAGTAATTTAATTTAATAAAATCCTTTTAAACTTTTAGGATTTTACATGCACTACCAATGTACTTATCCTGAGAATAGAAAAAACAATAAGCAAAGCAACATGGAGCATAAAGTAAAAAATATGGGACATAATGTAAACTGTGGACATGTGAATTAAATGGAAGCATGTGACATAAACCGAACAATATAAGAGAAATGGTACATGTGAGCATATAAGATAACTGGAACATGTGAGCATGTAAGATAACTGGGACATGTAAGCATGTAAGAACTATATAGAACGACAAATGATAAGATGACTTAGGAACTATTCCGGAACCCAAGTTACAACCCATAAACCAAACAAGGACCGGAATTGTAACCCTTCTCCTGAACAGAACTTAGTCTCTAATTATTTACCGACAAAAGTAAAGCATAAACAATGATGTACTAAAATAAACAAACCTAAACACTGCCTAGACAAAACTAAACTAGACTAGACTCCATACAACAATCACGGCCAAGCAATGAGTACAGATTTATACATTAGCTAAGACGAAAACTAACATATACACTTTTGAGAAATCCAATCCAGTTACCTGTCCTGCAGACTACTCGACTCATCCAGCCAAAAGAAAATAAGTATAGCATACACACCGCAGTAAGATACGTGTGTCCTAAGGAGGTGTCCCACTCGACGGTGTGCTGGAAGAGTGCTCATCATGACAAATGGCTCCAAATCCCATGTATATTTTTATATATATATATATATATATATATATAGACCGGAACAAAAGGGCTACAGGTAACTGGAAAATTCTTTCCTCCCAATGATCTAGATAATCAAGCTAGTTATTAATCCTTAATATTTTCATTCAGGATTTCCGGTATGGCATTCCGCAAAATCCATCCTAGACATGGTATACAAGACTGGACAATACAAGAAAGTACACTATAACAAGCCACAACAAAAAATATAATAAATTAGAAGCTAGGAGTGCGCTACGACGAGCCACTATAAAGATATTGGGAGTGCGCCATGACAGGCCACAATCATATAAGGAAGGAAAAGACATGTAACATGAGTGCCCCACGACGAGCCACTATTTAGTAAGCAAAGATGACATGTAACATGGGTGCGCCACGACGGGCCATTATCAACATTATCAAGATGAGATCATGTTGTCATGTTCAAGTCAAGTTCAATATTAACAAGTTATCAAGTCAGGTCGTCGCAAGTTAGGCCAAGTACAGAAAACATGCCAAGATGATCAAAAACTATGATTGAAATTATCAGTCACATATAAACTCCAATTAAGATGAAACAAGAAGATTCTTAAAGTCAAGTCGGAGATCTACAACTTTTATGTTTTAAGTTTTACAAGATTCTAGCTATAAAACAATTTAAACAGGCAAAAATGGCTAAGTGCAGGAAAGTGCAGGTACAGCCTGTACGGGAAAGTGCAGGTGCCGTATGTGCAGGAAAGTGCAGGTGCAGTCTGTGCAGGAAAGTGTGCAGGATGCGTGTAAGTACGCAGGTGCAGGCTGTTCATCTTCCCCATATCAGCACCGAAGTGCATAGGGAACCCATGAACTCAAGGAATGCCATAACTTCCTCAAAATAAGTCGAAATAAAACGGTTCAAAAGCTAGAATTGGGTAGAATGAAATTCCCCACAACATAGGACCATAAGATTTCAGAAATAACAAACTTTAAGAGATCAAAACCTAGAAAAACGAAAAAAGACTTAATACTTAGATCTACAAAATGTAACCGTTAAAACCAAAAATTTCAAGTACTAAAGATGCATCAAGTTCTCCATGGAGCAAGTTGTACTTGCCTTCGGTTGGTGGGAGGAGTAAATGAAGAAGAAGAAGGTGGAGAAGTAAAAACCTAGACAATTCTAAGCATTTAACACCAAAGAAAACAAAAATGAAAATAAAACAATATTGTTCAAGTACTAAAGATGCATCAAGTTCTCCATGGAGCAAGTTGTACTTGCCTTTCGGTCCTGTTTTCTTCTCCTCCTCCCCCGCGCCTCCCGCTCCGCTGTCCATCCGCCTATCCCCTCCACCCTCCTCCCTTCACCCTCTTCCTCATCTGACCCCCTCTCTCCTCCCTTCTCCTCCGCCCAGTCCCGGTCAGTCTTCCATCCGGCTGTCACCCTCCCCCTCCCCTCCGATATTTTCCCTCAGGAATTGCTGGCTAGGAGGAGCCCCCCTCCTCGGGCTATGAGCCGTCATTCCGTTTGCATCGCTGTGGGGTTTGACCGATGGAGGCTACGTGACCTCGGTCTTTGAGCCCTCCAGGAGGGACGTGCTGCATTCAGGTGCAGTCCACTATTTTTGTGCAGTCAACCCTTTTTTGCCCGGGGGTTCGACAAAGCCCTCCTAGGGGGATGTGCTGTATTTAGGCGCAGTCAACTTTTCTCGCACAGTCAACCCTTCTTTGCCCATGGGTTCGACCGCTGGTGGCCTAACGTCCTCAGTCCCAGCGCCCTCCTGGTGTGGAGTGTGGCCCTCTGGCGCAGTCAACCATTTTGGCGCAGTCCACGCTGGTGGCCACGTGCTTCGTTCCCCGTGCCCTCCTGGGGGGCGTACAGCCCGCTGGCGCAGTCTACCATTCGGGCGCAGTCCTCCATTCTTTGCCCGGGGGTTCAACCGTTGGAGGCCACGTACCCTCGATCCTCGAGCCCTCCTAGCGGGGCGTGCTGCCCTCTGGCGTAGCCCATCTCAATTCCTTCATCCCCGGCCTTGTGCCCCGGTGTAGCTGTCTCATACCATTTGGTACGGGTGCGTCAGCCCGGTTGGGCGCCTCTTCCAGCAAACATGGGGGTGCCTCCCTCCCCCAGCTGGATCTCGTATAGCGTGGAGTGGACCCTCTCCTTTTGTCGGCTTCAGCGCTCGCAGCTGTAGGGGCCTCTCCCCCTGCGACACCTGCGGGCACAACCCATCATCATCCCCCCTTTTTCGTTTACTCCGAGTGTGGGCGCTCTCCTCCTCTTCAGTTCCCTTCCTCTTCCACCCTCTTCGCCGATCGACGACGTGAAGGTCTCTTCCCCTTCCCTCTCTTTTCCTTTACTACGCCAGTGCCTTCTAGCTTGGACCCGTTGGGCACGAGCCTCCCGAAGCTCCTTTCGGTTGCATCGGGGGTGGGCGCTACTCCTCCGTTACCGTCCCCTCCCTCTTTTGTGCCTCATGTCTCGTTGGGTGCATCACTCCCCTCCCCATCCCACCCTCTCTTTGTGCCGGGAGTGGGCCTTCCACTCCTCCTCTTTGCATCCTCCTCCTCCACCTTCTCCGCCGGTCGACGTAATATTGCTCTCCGACGCGGCAGGTCTGCTGGGCACTTTTTCGGGCGCTTCTCATCCCCTGTCCCCACTGGACTACCCTTTTAGTCTGGCGAGCTCGCACCCAGGGATCCTTCAGGATCAACCCCCCCACACTGGGTGCGAGTCTTCCTCTTACGGGCTCTGTGTCTTCTGGTGCTACCCCACTATCGGCACTCCCAGCCCCTGGCTCATCTCTTCGCCAGACTACTTCCTTTGCCGACATCCTTCGTCCCGACAGAGCTCTCAAGCCGGGACTTCTGTTCCCGGACATCTTTTTTCCCGATGTTGAGTACCCTCAGGCATCTCCCACGCTGACTATGTCGCTCACCGACCAGGAACTCTCGTCTCTGGCAACCTCTTTCCCCTACTCCTTCGTCCTCAAATTTTCAACTGGCTGTTCCAAGCTCACCAGGGTGGCAGAGGTTATAGCTAGTTAGAGGTTATCAGCAGAATACAGGGTAGCCCCCTCGACCCAAGGCATATTCTGCTATACCTATCCTCTGACCTGGACCACAGAATGATATGGTCCAAAGGCACCGGGCGGGTAGACTCCCATCAGATGAAGATTATCAAGTGGTCACCACACTTTAACACCAAGGGAGACTCAGCGAAGGTTGCCGCCTGGGTCACCTTACCAAATCTTCCACTCATTTGCTTCGTTCTGGCAGCTCTTAAGCGTATAGTCAACTCCTTCGGGACTTATGTGGCCACCGCTAATGAAACCAGCAACTTGATAAAAGCTCACTACGCCAAGATATGCGTGGAACTCGACCTCACATCAGACCCCCCAACCATATCCTCATTGAACTTGGCAACCAAACTCACACTCAGCAAATCATCTACGACAACCACGTGATCTTCTGTACCTACTGTCACTTACGTGGTCACCTATCGAAGCACTGCCTCCGTCTCCATCCTGAGCTGAGGAAGAAACCAGAGAGAGCCGAACCCATTGTAATGCCTGTGGTTCGTATTACGTATTTTTGGAATACGTTTACATATTTTATCTTGTATTGCATGATTCCTTGCTTAGTTTTCTTCATGGCTTGGTTTATTCTTGGGTTGGTTCGGCTTGGCTTGGTTTTGCTTTGGTTCATCATGAACCAAAGGTGAACCCCTACCTACCTACCACCACCATTAGTATTTATTACCCATTCTCCTTTCTCTCTCCTCATTACTCATCTTCTTTTCCACCATAACTTCTTCACCTACCAGAGAGAGAGAGAGAGAGAGAGGTCTAGGCAAGTACAACTTTCTTTATGGAGGAACTCTAATTTTATTGTTCTATTCTCTTCTTTACAGCATTCTAACATACTTTAGTACTTGGCATTTTTACTTTTCATGGCCAGATTCTTGTAGATCTAAGTTTATCTTATTTTCGGATTTCTTGGGTTTTTATCTACTTAATCTTGTTATTTCACAGTTTTGATGGTTCCATGTTGTAGAGAATTTTGTTCTGCCCCATTTTGACCTATGGACGTTCGGATTTGGACTCTGGATGAAGGTTCTATGGAGCTTGGAAGCATGGGTTCGTGGAGTTCTTCTTCTCAAAAATTTGGAGAAGAAGAACAGTACTTGACTTGACCGCATGAACATTTCGTTAGGCAAGTGTTCTCCCAGCCGCATGCATAATTGAGCCGTATGAGATCCTGAACCACCTAGCCGCATGCGCCCCCTTGCCTATACAGCCGCATGTGTGTCCGCCATATTCAGTCGCATGAATACGAATTTCTCGAACCGCATAAGGGTCGAACCCTGCCAGCCGCATGGACCTACTTTTCAGCCAGTCGCATGTACCTACTTCTCCGCCCGCCGCATGAGGCCAAGCTATTCCTGGCCGTATGGAATCCAGCGACCCTGATCCGCATGCGTCTCGAGCTTCCTTCTAGCCGTATGAGCCGTGCGCCTGCTCCACATTGAACCCGAACACTTGGGCCGCATGAACCCGGGTCTGTTCTAACCGCATGAGAAACCCCTCCCCCGCGAGCCACATGGCATCTATTTTTAACTAAGTCGCATGCGCCTCCTTCTATTTCTAGCCGCATGGACTATTCCCGCCCTCAGCCGCATATGCCTGAGCCGTATGGCTTTTCCATAGACTTATATTCTACGATTAAGTTATTATTATTTGATCTTTACTGATAATTTATGTCCTGTAACCTCAGCACAACTTGGGTCTCCTGATTGAATGCTTGCACTATGATGCCCTGCACATGTACCCTGAACACGATAGTGACCCGTAGTGGTACACTCTTGACAAGTAACATGACCTGATAGTGGCCCGTCGTGGCGCACTCCTGACCAGTAAACCTGACATGATATATTTTGATAAGCTGTTGCGACGGCTACCTGACATGACATGACCTGTATAAGTAACCTGGACACCGTGGGCGATTGTGCTTGTACAAATAATACAGTTCTGTCTTGCATCATGTCTAGGATGGGACTCCTGAGTACCACGGTCAGGAGTACCTATTGAAATGGACTAAGGCTAATAACTAGATTAATACATTAGTCATAAAGAGATCTTCCAGCTACAGGCAATCCCGTTACCTGGGCGCGCTTGGGATCTGTAGCCTGCCGTCGAGTAGGGCACATTTCCAGCACACTATCATGTGTTGTACCCTTCAAGCTACTTAAGGGTATATGCGTTTCCTGGACGATATACCCACCTGAATTTAACCCCTAATTTTCGACCTGGGTAACCTGGATGGTCTGTAGGGCTTGTGGCTGTGGAATAATCTCACTGCATCTTGCTTGTAACTAGGCCTGTGATAACCCTAGCTAGTTAAAGTATCAAGCCGTACTTATTACTTGGCCGTGATTGTTGAATGGAGAATAATCAGTCTAGTCTTGTCTTGATCCTGTACAAGATTGTTACATGTCCTAATTTCTTATATTATCTTGTCGATAAATGGTGGGAGAAACCAAGTTCTGTTCAGACGAAGGGTTACAACCCTGGTCCTTGTTTGGTTTACGGGTTATAACCTGGTTATCTGAATAGTCCCATGGTTATCTCATCGTATATCACCTGTCATGCTTGATACGTTTTACCTTAGCCACAAGATTGGAGACGGAGTTCTATTCAGGAGAAGGGTTACAATCTCGGTCCTTGAATGGTTCCCTCGTACTCCATTATGACTGTTGTTATTCTTTCAATATCAAGCCTTAATTACTGTCTTTTATTATGTAATTATATTTTTGTGCTAATTTGCTGGTTTTAGTTCTCAAGTGAAGCCTCCTTTGTGGCACTTGCTCTTTCTGGGATCTGACCCTGCTGGTTTTGTATGGCCAGATACCGGAGCAACTCCAGAGGATCTACCGGTTTTCCAGCCCGATGGTGGCCACTAGACTTAACCAGGGCAACGAGTGAGTTTATTTTTGATCTTCCACTTTATTGTAAAAATATTCTTTTGAGGCATTTAGCCGACGAGCACCTGTTTAGCTCGATTGTACTTACTTACTTTCTGCCTACGGGCTGTAACATGATTGACAGATCCTAGGGTTGATCATGTATGACTAAACTCTTGCTAGTCCTAACATTTTGTAACGACTAGCTTCATGATCAGCTGAATATGTAATATTTGGGATGCCTTATTATTATATATTTAATAATCATACATCTTGTGACTTTTATCTACTTGTTTGTGATTGAGACACTAGGCTTGTTCATGACCATAGGTGACTGTTGGCTTGTAGTGAACCCTCACGTATCTAGACAGCTGTGACCGTATAGCGAGATGGATTCCATTTTATATACGTAGCTGGCTATGTCTGCCCCCGCTCTCCAGTATTCTGGTTCTGGGGCGTGACATGGTTTAAGTGGTGGCCCATGCAAGTCTTGTAAATCAAGATATGTGAGGGTTTACCGAATAGATGTCTCAATCAGTATTCGTCCTTGATCTCTGCTCGTATCTTCTGAATCCCTGGATTCTTGTCCTGATCATATGCTTGTATCGTTGATCTGTCCTGGACCTTTTTATTGTTTCCTATGTCGTCTTCTTCAGCGGCATTGTTCATGGACCTGCCGATCAGCAAGACGAAGCATCTCCCGGGGATCCTGAGCCACCAGTTTAGCCCGTCCAGCCTACAGAACCTGATAATGGCACTTTGGTGGGTCTCATCAGGACCTTGTTAGCTTCCCAGGATCGTAGAGGAGATGCCTTGCACTAGACAGTGGAAGATGCTCTGAATAGAGGCGGTCGTCATAGGAACAGTGCAGCGAACAGTTTCAAGCGCTTGAACCCTCCATTCTTCGATGGCAGTGAAGATGCTATCGCTGCTGACGCATGGCTTCAGGATACCGAAGTGATTTTAGAAGCAGCCAGGACTCCGGAAGACGAGAAGGTGGCCGTAGTGCGCCTGCAGTTATTAGATCTTGCCCGCAGCTGGTGGGCAGCGCAGGCCGTGGGATTAGTGGCCCCTATTTCATGGGCAGTATTTAGAGAGAGATTCCAGACCAAGTACTTCGATGCTGTAGCTCGGTACGATCTACAGACGAGGTTCACCAATTTGAAGCAGATGGGCCGGACGGTCGATGGTATACGACCGAGTTTTCTAGGCTCAGTCGGTTTGCTCCCACTTTGGTGGCAACTGAGTTTGATAGAGCCCAGCAGTTCCAGCAGGGGCTCTATCTCGAGATTCTACTGGCAGTGGAGCAGTTTGAGCATCAGACTTTCGATGCGGTATTGAGGGCAGCCAGGAGGCACGAGTATACCTCCTACAGGATCGTGGACAGGACCGGAGGTCGGAAGAGATCCCACGGTCAGATGACCCAGTCGACAGCACCAGCCCAGGCAATCAGGGCTTTGACAATTGGAACTTCGAGGCAGGCGGCCTCAGTGACGTCAGTCACGTTCCCTCAGCAACAAAAGCAGAAGCAGTCTTCCGCAATGGGCTGCACTCATTGTGGAAAGCCAGGGCACGTTGTTTCGGAGTATCGCAGAGCACAAGGATTGTGCTTGGCTTATGGAGCACCGGACCACAAGATAGGGTCCTGTCCGAATAGGGCCAGTTCGTCATCGGCCCAGACTAGTCCCTTGGTAAGGGGACCAGCACCAGCACCAGTACAGCAGTATCAGCCTCCGAGGCCATTGCCGCCTCAAACCCAAGTATTCTAGTAACAGAGACCCCAGCAGTATGCCCTGGTCCAAGCTCAGATTCAGAACCGGCAGATAGGTTTCTAGCAGAATAACTTTCCTCTTTCTCGTGCCTTCGATTTCCTTGCTTACATACATGATTGCATGATTGATTGCTTAGTATAGCTTGTCCTTGCATCTCTAGCCACTTGATTAAATTCCGAGGACGAAATTCTTTTAAGATGGATAGAGTTGTAATGCATGTGGTTCGTATTACGTATTTTTGGAATACGTGTACGTATTTTATCTTGTTTTGCATGATTCCTTGCTTAGTTTTCTTCATGGCTTGGTTTATTCTTGGGTTGGTTCGGCTTGGCTTGGTTTTGCTTTGGTACATCATGAACCAAAGGTGAACCCCTACCTACCTGCCACCACCATTAGTATTTATTACCCATTCTCCTTTCTCTCTCCTCATTACTCTTCTTCTACTCCACCATAACTTCTTCACCTACCACAGAGAGAGAGAGAGGTCTAGGCAAGTGCAACTTGCTTCATGGAGGAACTCTAATTTTATTATTCCATTCTCTTCATTGTAGCATTCTAACATACTTTAGTACTTGGCATTTTTACTTTTCATGGCCAGATTCTTGTGGATCTAAGTTTATCTTATTTTCGAATTTTTTGGGTTTTTATCTATATAATCTTGTTATTTCTCAGTTTTGATGGTTCCATGTTGTAGAGAATTTTGTTCTGCCCTATTTTGACCTATGGAAGTTCGGATTTGGACTCTAGATGAAGGTTCAATGGAGCTTGGAAGCATGGGTTCGTGGAGTTCTTCTTCTCGAAAATTTGGAGAAGAAGAACAGTACTTGACTTGACCGCATAAACATTTCATGCGGCAAGTGTTCTCCCAGCTGCATGCATAATTGAGCCGTATGAGATCCTGAACCACCTAGCCGCATGCGCCCCCTTGCCTATGCAGCCGCATGTGTGCCCGCCATATTCAGCCGTATGAATACGAATTCTTCGAACCGCATAAGGGCAGAACCCAGCCAGCCGCATGGACCTACTTTTCAGCCAGCCGCATATACCTACTTCTCCGCCCGGCGCATGAGGCCGAGCCATTCCTGGCCGCATGGAATCCAGGACCCTGATTCGCATGCGTCTCGGGCTTCCTTCTAGCCGCATGAGCCGCGCGCCTGCTCCACATTGAACCCGAACCCTTGGGCCGCATGAACCCGGGTCTGTTCTAACCGCATGAGAACCCCCTCCCCCGCGAGCCGCATGGCATCTATTTCTAACTGAGTCGCATGTGCCTCCTTCTATTCCTAGCCGCATGGACTGTTCCCGCCCTCAGCCGCATGAGCTGCTCCCGCATGGATTCCTTCCTTGGCCGCATATGCCTGAGCCGCATGGCTTTTCCATAGACTTGTATTCTATGATTAAGTTATTATTATTATTTGATCTTTACTGATAATTCATGTCCTGTAACCTCAGCACAACTTGGGTCTCCAGATTGAATGCTTGCACTATGATGCCCTGTACATGTACCCTGAACACGATAGTGACCCGTAGTGGTGCACTTTTGACAAGTAACATGACCTGATAGTGGCCCGTCGTGGCGCACTTCTAACCAGTAAACCTGACCTGATATATCTTGATAAGCTGTTGCGACGGCTACCTGACATGACATGACCTGTATAAGTAACCTGGACACCATGGACGATTGTGCTTGTACAAATAATCCAGTCCAGTCTTGCATCATGTCTAGGATGGGACTCCTGAGTACCACGGTTAGGAGTACCTATTGAAATGGACTAAGGCTAATAATTAGATTAATATATTAGTCATAAAGAGATCTCCCAGCTACAGGCAATCCCATTACCTGGGCGCGCTTGGGATCTGTAGCCTGCCGTCGAGTAGGGCACATTTCCAGCACACTGTCATGTGTTGCACCCTTCAAGCTACTTAAGGGTACATGCGTTTCCTGGACGATGTACCCACCTGAATTCAACCCCTAATTTTTGACCTGGGTAACCTAGATGGTTTGCAGGGCTTGTGGCTGTGGAATAATCTCACTGCATCTTTCTAGTAACTAGGCCTGTGATAACCCTAGCTAGTTAAAGTATCAAGCCGTACTTATTGCTTGGCCGTGATTATTGAATGGGGAATAATCAGTCTAGTCTTGTCTTGATCCTGTACAAGATTGTTACATGTCCTGATTTCTTATATTATCTTGCCGATAAACGGTAGGAGAAACCAAGTTCTGTTCAGACGAAGTGTTACAACCCCGGTCCTTGTTTGGTTTACGGGTTGTAACCTGGTTATCTGAATAGTCCCATGGTTATCTCATCGTATATCACCTGTCATGCTTGATACGTTTTACCTTACCCACAAGATTGGAGACGAAGTTCTATTCAGGTGAAGGGTTACAAACCGGTTCTTGAATGGTTCCCTCGTACTCCATTATGACTGTTGTTATTCTTTCAGTATCAAGCCTTAATTACTGTCTTTTATTATGTAATTATATTCTTGTGCTAATTTGCTAGTTTTAGTTCTCAAGTGAAGCCTCCTTTGTGGCACCTGCTCTTTTTGGGATCTGACCCAGCTGGTTTTGTATGGCCAGATACCGGAGCAACTCCAGAGGATCTACCGATTTTTCAGCCCGATGGTGGCCACTAGACGTAACCAGGGCAACGAGTGGGTTTATTTTTGATCTCCCACTTTATTGTAAAAATATTCTTTTGAGGCGTTTAGCCGACGAGCACCTGTTTAGCTCGATTGCACTTACTTACTTTCTGCCTACGGGCTGTAACATGATTGACAGATCCTAGGGTTGATCATGTATGACTAAACTCTTGCTAGTCCTAACATTTTGTAATGACTAGCTTCATGATCAGCTGAATATGTAATATTTGGGACGCCTTATTATTGTATATTTAATGAATATACATCTTGTGACTTTTACCTACTTATTTGTAATTGAGACACTAGGCTTGCTCACGACCATTGGTGACTGTTGGCTTGTAGTGAACCCTCATGTATCTAGACAGCCGTGACCGTATAGCGAGATGGATTCCATTTCATATACGTAGCTGGATATGTCTGCCCCCGCTCTCCAGTATTCTGGTTCTGGGGCGTGACACCCATCCTAAAGAGAACCAGCGTCAAAAACTTGCCCAATCACCTCTGCTTTCTCTTCCGAACTCCCACACCAGTTTCAACTCCGGCGAAGGCAAATCCAGCAGAGGCAATTTGCAGAAAAAGCAGTGATCCCCTATTATCCACCTAACCTTTCACTGTCCAATCAATTTTGCGCCCTCACGTCAGAAGCCTATCACGCCCCAGAACCAGAATACTGGAGAGCGGGGGCAGACATAGCCAGCTACGTATATGAAATGGGATCCATCTCGCTATACAGTCACGGCTGTCTAGATACATGAGGGTTTATCTACAAGCCAGCAGTCTCTTAAGGTCATGAACGAGCCTATTGTCTCAATCACAAGCAAGTAAGTAAAAGTCACAAGATGTATGATCATTAAATATACAATAGTAAGGCGTCCCAAACATTACATATTCAGTTGATCATGAAGCTAGTCGTTACAAAATGTCAGGACTAGCAAGAGTTTAGTCATACATGATCAACCCTAGGATCTGTTAATCATGTTACAGCCCGTAGGCAGACAATAAGTAAAGTGCTATCGAGCTAAACAGGTGCTCGCCGGCTAAACGCCTCAAAATAATATTTTTACAATAAAGTAGGAGATCAAAAATAAACCCACTCGTTGCCAGGGTTCCGTCTAGTGGCCACCATCTGGCTGGAAGGTCGATAGATCCTCTGGAGCTGCTCCGAAATCTGGCCACACAAAACCAACTGGGTCAGACCCCAGAAAGAGCAAGTGCCACAAAGGAGGCTTCACTTAGGAACTAAAACCAGCAATCAGCACAAGAGTATAAATAAGTAATAATTAGAAATAAAGAAAATACATCAGGATGATATACGACGAGATAACCATGGAGCTATTCAGATAACCAGGTTACAACCCGTAAACCAAACAAGGACCGGGGTTGTAATCCTTCGTCTGAACAGAACTTGGAATTCGTACCATTTATCGGTAAAATAGATACAAGCATTCTGGTCATGCAGTAATCAGGATCAGGGCAAGACTAGACTGGTTAGACTCCATCCAATCATTTTACGGCCAAGCAAGAATTACGGCTTGATACTTTAACTAACTAGGGTTGTCACAAGCCTAATTACTAACAAGATGCAGTGAGATTATTCCACAACCACAAGCCCTGCAGACTATCCAGGTTACCCGGGTTGAAAGATTAGGGTTGAATTCAGGTGGGTACATCATCCAGGAAACGCATGTACCCTTAGGTAGCTTGAAGGGTGCAACACATGACAGTGTGCTGGAAATGTGCCCTACTCGACGGCAGGCTACAGATCTCAAGGCGTGCCCAGGTAACGGGATTGCCTGTAGCTGGAAGATCTCTTTATGACTAATGTATCAATCTAGTTATTTAGCCTTAGTCCATTTCAGTAGGTACTCCTGACCGTGGTACTCAGAAGTCCCCTCCTAGACATGATACAAGACAGGACTGGATTATTTGTACAAGCACAATCGCCCACGGTGTCCAGATTAATTATACAGGTCATGTCAAGTCAGATAGCCGTCGCAACAGCTTATCAAGAAAATCATGCCAGGTTTAACATGTCCAGTTTACTGGTCAGGAGTGCGCCGCGACGGGCTACTATTAGGTCATGTCAGGTTAGTCATGCCAGGGTGCACCACTACGGGTCACTGTCATGTCAGGCTCAATTATCATGGACGTAAAATATCTAATAAAATATTAATACACAGGGCAATAGGAGAGCCATGCGGCTAAGGCATATGCGGCCAGGAATGATCTCATGCGGCTGGAAGAGAACAGCCCATGCGGCTGCTGAATAGGGTCCGGCGCATGCGGCTAAAAAGGGAAAGGCTTATGCGGTCAAAGGGGTGTCAGTCATACACGGCTCGGAGATCTACTCAGTCATGCGGCTGAGAAGGGCAAGACATATGCAGTCAGGAGGATAGGGAACTCATACGGCTGGCGGGGGATGGGTTCATGCGGCTGGCTGACCAATCAAGTACATGCGGCCGGGAAGGAGCAACCCATGCGGCTGCGGGGAGCAATGACTATACGGTCAAGGAAAGCAAACCCATGCGGCTGGGAGACTGCGGTCTATACGGCTCACGAGTGTTGAGTTCATGCGGCTCAGGGTGTTGAGTTCATGCGGCTAATGGAAAGGCTCAGTCATGCGGTTAAGTAAGAAGGACTTCATGCGGCTAGAAGGAATACTCGCCGCATGAACTTGTCATGCGGTCAAGTTAAGGCAATAGTGCATGCGGTTGGAACTGACTTGCCGCATGAATGTTCATGCAGTCAAGTGCTACCATGCGGCTCGGGACTGTGCTTCTTCTCCAAATTTCAGAGAAGAAGTACACCATAAGCCATGGCTTCCAAGTTGCATAACTCTATCATCCGGAGCCCAAATCCAAACTTCCATATATCAAAATGGGGTAGAACAAAATTCTCTACAACATGGAACCATCAAAACTTGAGAATAATAAGATTAAGTAGATCAAAACCCAAGAATTCCAAAAATAAGGTAAATATAGATCTACAAGAATTTAGCTATGGAAAGTAAAAATGCCAAGTTCTAAAGTAAGTTAGAATGATGTACGGAAGAGAATGAAGCAATAAAATTGGAGTTCCTTCATGAAGCAAGTTGCACTTGCCTAGACCTCTCTCTCCCTCTCTCTGGTAGGTGAAGAATTAATGGAAGAAAGAAGGAGAGTAATGAAGAGAGAGAAGGAAGTGGGGTTAATAAATGGTAGTGGTGGTGGTAGGTAGGGGGTTCACCCTTTGGTTCATAATGAACCAATAGCAATCCCAAACCGAACCAAGCCAACCCAAACCAAGAATAACCAAGCCAAACCAACCCAAAGAGATATGAAAATACAAGATAAAATACGTATACGTATTCCAAATACGTAATACGAACAACAGGCATTACAACTCTACCCACCTTAAAAGAATTCCGTACTCGGAATTTAATTAAGAGGCTAGAGAGACAAGAACAAGCTACACTAATCACCGGCAAGCTATACTAGACAATCAATCAAGCAATCAATCATGCAAGCAAGGAATCGAAGGCATGAGGCATAATAAGGACATTATACCTCACGAGTCAAACAAATCGGGATATCGCGATCGGATATCATCCTCACGCTTCCACGTTGACTCACCCAAAGAGTGATGACCCCAAGCAACTTGGACTAACTTGATAGTCTTATTCTTGAGGATCTTCTCTCTCCGGTCCAATATAGACACGGGCCGCTCCTCATACGAAAGGTTGGTACCGACAACCAATTCCGAATGATCCAGGACGTGGCTCGGGTTTGGGATATACCGTCGTAATTGTGATGCATGGAATACGTCATGTACCTCGCTTAGTGACGGCGAAAGAGCGAGACGATAGGATACATCTCCTACTCGCTCCAGAATGTCGAACGGTCCTATATACCTAGGACTAAGCTTTCCCCGGATGCCGAAACGAATGACGCCACGATTAGGCAAAATCCACAGAAATACATGATCGTCGACCGAAAACTCGAGAGGGCGTCGATGAGAATCGGCCCAATGACGCTGGCGATCTTGGGCAATTCGAAGATAATCTCTGACCCTTCTGACCACTTCAACTGTCTGGGCAATCATTTCTGGACCGAGCATCTATCTCTCTCCAACATTATCCCAGACTAACGGGGATCTGCACTTCCTGCCACACAGTGCCTCGAACGGTGCCATCTGGATACTGGCCTGAAAACTGTTGTTGTACTAGAATTCCACCAGGTGCAAGTGATCTTCCCATGAACCACCAAAGTCAAGTGTACAGGACCGCAATATGTCTTCAAGAGTCTGGATCGTGCGCTCCGACTGGCCATCTGTCTGCGGGTGATAGGCTGAACTAAACTGGAGATGAGTCCCCAAACTCTCTTGCACGCTACGCCAAAAGTGCGACGTAAATCTTGAATCTCGGTCCGAGGTGATACTGACTGGAATACCGTACAACCTGACAATCTGCCTGAGGTACATCTCTGCTAACTGAGCTGTCGATTGACCAACTCTGAATGAGTGAAAGTGAGCCACCTTCGTAAGCCTGTCAACTATAACCCAAATAGCATCCCGACCAGCTGGGGATCTAGGCAATCCGGTCACAAAATCCATGGTCACATGCTCCCACTTCCACTCTGGAATGGGCAAGGGCTGAAGAAGTCCAGCCGGTCTCTGATGTTTGGCCTTAACTTGTTGGCAAACCAAACACCGACAGACAAACCGAGCTATCTTCCGCTTCATGCCATTCCACAAGAAGTGCTGACGGATATCGCGGTACATCTTCGTACGGCCAGGATGGATGGAATACTGAGAACTGTGTGCTCCTGATATGATCTTCTGTCTGATATCTCCACTGGGGACACAAAGACGATTACCATGTCGAAGTGTACCATCCTCATGAATGCATAACTCTGGTCTTCGTCCTGCCTCACACTCTGCTCTGAGCCGCTAAAGCTTGGAATCTGTTGACTGCGCCATCCGAATCCTCTCGACTATAGTGGACTGAACTTGTATACTGGCCATCAATGCCACACTGGAAGGGAGAACAACTTCAATACCCATCTTCTGAAGATCTGCTAACAGTTCGGTTGTGCTGTTAGGAAATAAACTCTGGCTCTCCTGCTCAATGCATCTGCAACGACGTTGGCCTTCCAAGGATGATACTGCAAGTTGACGTCATAATCCACAAGAAGCTCCAGCCACCTCCTCTGACGCATGTTAAGATCCTTCTAGATGAAAACATACTTCAGGCTCTTGTGGTCGGTGAAAATCTCCACCCTATCTCCGTATAAGTAGTGCCTCCACAACTTAAGTGCAAACACTACTGCCGCCAGCTCCAAGTCATAGGTTGGATAATTTTTCTCATGATCACGAAGTTATCGTGAAGCATAAGCTATTACCTTCCCATGCTGCATCAGAACACACCCTAAGCCTCTGCCTGAAGCATCACAATACACTGAGAATCCTCCGGTTCCATCTGAAAGCGCAAGAATGGGAGTCGACATCAAGCTTCGTTTCAACTTCTCAAAAGAATCCTGGCACTCTGTTGTCCAAACAAACTGCACATCCTTGCGGGTCAACTGGGTCAATGGCGCTGTAATCCAAGCAAAATATGAAACGAACCGCCGGTAGTAGCCGGCCAATCCAAGAAAACTGCGAACTTCTGCAACTGTGATGGGCACCGGCCATGACTCAATAGCCATAATCTTCTGGGGATCCACTTCTACTCCTCCTCTAGTGATGATATGACCCAAGTACGAAATGCGATCGAGCCAGAACTCGTATTTACTGAACTAGGCATATAACTGGTGCTCCCTAAGAATCTGAAGAACCACACGGAGATGCTGCTCATGCTCCGCTTCACTCTTGTTGTAGACCAGGATATCGTCCAAGAATACAATCACAAACTGATCCAAGTAGGGCATGAAGATGCGATTCATGAGGTCCATGAATACTGCCGGCGTATTGGTCGCTCCAAAAGGCATAACAAGGAACTCCTAATGCCCATATCTTGATCTAAAAGCTGTCTTCAGGATGTCCTGCTCTCCGACTCTGATCTGGTGATATCCTGAGCGCAAGTCAATCTTCGAGAATACTGATGCCCCTTTGAGTTGATCAAACAAGTCATCTATCCTCGGGAGAGGATATCTGTTCTTGATTGTCACTGAATTCAAGGTACGATAATCAACACATAACCTGGACGTACCATCCTTCTTTTTCACAAGAAGCATCGGGGCTCTCTAAGGCGATCCACTAGCACGAATGAATCCCTTGGCTCGAAGTTCTTCAATCATCTTGTACAAGATTTCCAATTCTGACGGCGCCATTCTGTAGACTCTCTCTGACACTGGGGCTGTTCCGGGAATCAAGTCTATGGTGAACTCGATCTCCCGCTCTGGCGACATACCTGGAAGCTCTTCCGGGAAAACATCTGGGAACTCTTCGACTATCTGGGGCAACTGTACGGCTGCTACTGCCATCCGCAACACTGGAGGAGAAGGCTCAACTGCACCTCTGGAAAATGAAAACTTTGGCTCTCCTGGAATGCTAAAAACAACCCTACCAATATGGCAGTCTATTCTAGCATACTGGTTCCTCAACCAATCCATCCCTAAGACCACATCATAATCGGCCATCGGGAATTCTATCAATCTAGCGGGAAATTCTCTACCGCTAACTACGATCCGACACGAGGAAAATACCATATCGACTCCCATAAGTTCGTTACCAGTAAGTATATTGAGCCTTACTGATAATGACTTGGGCTCCAATCCTATCCGTGTCGCGAATCGTGCAGACATAAAAGAGTATGACGCACCAGAATCAAATAAAGCTGAAGCTGGAAATGAGTTGACGAGAATAGTACCTGCCACTACCTCTCCTGGTGCCAATCCTTCCTCTGCGGTCATCACCATAGCCTGACCATGCCCTCGGGGTGTTGGTCCCCTCTACTGAAATCCTCGCTACCTATTCTGACTTTGGACTTGGGCTTGAGCATACTGCTGGGGGTTCTGCTGCTGGAATACCTGGGACTGAGGCGGCAAGGGCCTCGGCAAAGGATACTGCTGCTGCTGGACCGGAGTTGGTCCTCTCACCGAAGAGCTAGAAAGGTTGGACGATGATGAACCACCCCTATTCGGGCAGGACCCAACCCTATGGTCTGGTGCTCCATAAGCCAGGTACAATCCTTGTGCCCTGCGACATTCTGCCACCACATGGCCTGGCTTCCCACAATGAGAACATACAACTGCGGAAGACTGTTTCTGCTTCTGCTGCTGCTGCTGCTGAGGGTACGTCGGGGTGGAATGCTGGACCGACGTTACTGAGGCTGCTCGCCTCGGAGCTCCAATAGTCAAGGCCCTGGCCGCATGAGCTGGGGTTGAAGACTGATTCATCTGACCGTGGGATCTCTTCCGACCTCCGGCCCTATCCACAATCCTCTGGGAGGTATACTCATGCCTTCTAGCTGCTCTCAAGACTGCATCAAAAGTCTGATGCTCAAACTGCTCAAATGCTAATAGAATCTCCAGGTGAAGCCCCTGCTGGAATCGCTGGGCTCTATCATACTCGGTTGCCACCAAAGTGGGAGCAAACCGACCGAGTCTCGAAAACTCGACCGCATATCCATCGACCGTCCTGCCCATCTGCTTCAGATTGGTGAACCTCGTCTGTAGGTCGTACCGAGCTACATCATCAAAATACTTGGTCTAGAATCTCTCTCTGAATACTGCCCAAGCAATAGGGACCACTAATCCGACGGCCTGTGCTGCCCACCAGCTGCGGGCAAGATCCAATAACTGTAAGCGCACCATGGCTACCTTCTCATTCTCTGGGGTCCTGGCTGCTTCTAGAATCACCTCTGTGTCCTGAAGCCAAGCATCTGCTGCGATAGCATCTTCGCTACCATCAAAGAAAGGAGGGTTCAAGCGCTTGAAGCTGTTGGCCGCGCTGTTCCCTGGATGACCGCCTCTTGTCAAAGCATCCGCCACTGCCTGTTGCAAGGCATCTCCACGACGATCTTGAGAAGCTATCAAGATCCTGACGAGCCCTACTAATGTGCCATCATCAGGTTCTACAGGTTGAACGGGCTGAACTGGTGGCTCTCCGCCAGAAGGCACGACTCTGGAGGCTACTCCGGAGTGCTGGGCTTGATCTCCGGGTTGCTGCTGGTCCACGGGAGGTGCTCCGCCTTGCTGATCGGTAGGACCACGAACAATGCCGCTGAAGAAGACGACATAGGAAACAATAAGGAAGGACCAGGACAGATCAATTAGACAAGCATGCGATCAGGACAAGAATCCAGGGATTCAAGGGATATGAGCAGAGTTCAAGGGCGAATACTGATTGAGACATCTATTCGGTAAACCCTCACATATCATGATTCACACAGACCTGCATGGGCCACCACTTAAACCATGTCACGCCCCAGAACCAGAATACTAGAGAGCGGGGGCAGACAAAGCCAGCTACGTATATGAAATGGGATCCATCTCGCTATACGGTCACGGCTGTCTAGATACATGAGGGTTTATCTACAAGCCAGCAGTCTCATAAGGTCATGAACAAGCCTATTGTCTCAATCACAATCAAGTAAGTAAAAGTCACAAGATGTATGATCATTAAATATACAATAGTAAGGCATCCCAAACATTACATATTCAGTTGATCATGAAGCTAGTCGTTACAAAATGTCAGGACTAGCAAGAGTTTAGTCATACATGATCAACCCTAGGATCTGTTAATCATGTTACAGCCCGTAGGCAGACAGTGAGTAAAGTGCTATCGAGCTAAACAAGTGCTCGCCGGCTAAACGCCTCAAAAGAATATTTTTACAATAAAGTGGGAGATCAAAAATAAACCCACTCGTTGCCAGGGTTCCGTCTAGTGGCCACCATCTGGCTGGAAGGTCGATAGATCCTCTGGAGCTGCTCCAAAATCTGGCCACACAAAACCAGCTGGATCAGACCCCAGAAAGAGCAAGTGCCACAAAGGAGGCTTCACTTAGGAACTAAAACCAGCAATCAGCACAAGAGTATAAATAAGTAAGAATTGGAAATAAAGAAAATACATCAGGATGATATACGACGAGATAACCATGGAGCTATTCAGATAACCAGGTTACAACACGTAAACCAAACAAGGACTGGGGTTGTAACCCTTCGTCTGAACAGAACTTGGAATTCTCACCATTTATCGGTAAAATAGATACAAGCATTCTGGTCATGCAGTAATCAGGATCAGGGCAAGACTAGACTGGTTAGACTCCATCCAATCATTTTACGGCCAAGTAAGAATTACGGCTTGATACTTTAACTAACTAGGGTTGTCATAAGCCTAATTACTAACAAGATGCAGTGAGATTATTCCACAGCCACAAGCCCTGCAGACCATCCAGGTTACCCGGGTTGAAAGATTAGGGTTGAATTCAGGTAGGTACATCGTCCAGAAAATGCATGTACCCTTAGGTAGCTTGAAGGGTGCAACACATGACAGTGTGCTGGAAATGTGCCCTACTCGACGGCAGGCTACAGATCCCAAGGCGTGCCCCGGTAACGGGATTGCATGTAGCTGGGAGATCTCTTTATGACTAATGTATTAATCTAGTTATTTAGCCTTAGTCCATTTCAGTAGGTACTTCTGACCGTGGTACTCAGAAGTCCCCTCCTAGACATGATGCAAGAAAGGACTGGATTATTTGTACAAGCACAATCGCCCACGGTGTCCAGATTAATTATACAGGTCATGTCAAGTTAGATAGCCGTCGCAACAGCTTATCAAGAAAATCATGCCAGGTTTAACATGTCCAGTTTACTGGTCAGGAGTACGCCGCGACGGGCTACTATCAGGTCATGTCAGGTTAGTCATGCCAGGGTGCACCACTACGGCTCACTGTCATGTCAGGCTCAATTATCATGCCCAACATATCAAGTAAATTCGTGATTATCAAGTTCATGACAAAAGGGCTATAGGAGAGCCATGCGGCTAAGGCATATGCGGCCACGAATGATTTCATGCGGCTGGAAGAGAACAGCCCATGCGGCGGAATAGGGTCAGGCGCATGCGGCTAAAAAGGGAAAGGCTTATGCGGTCAAAGGGGTATCAGTCATATGCGGCTCGGAGATCTAGTCAGTCATGCAGCTGAGAAGGGCAAGACATATGCGGTCAGGAGGATAGAAAACTCATGCGGCTGGCGGGGGATGGGTCCATGCGGCTGGCTGACCAATCAAGTACATGCGGCCGGGGAGGAGTAACCCATACGGCTGCGGGGAGCAATGACTATGCGGTCAAGGGAAGCAAACCCATGCGGCTGGGAGACTGCGGTCTATGCGGCTCACGAGTGTTGAGTTCATGCGGCTCAGGGTGTTGAGTTCATGCGGCTAAGGGAAAGGCTCAGTCATGCGGTTAAGTAAGAAGGACTTCATGCGGCTAGAAGGAATACTCGCCGCATGAACTTGTCATGCGGTCAAGTCAAGGCAATAGTGCATGCGGTTGGAACTGACTTTCCGCATGAATGTTCATGCGGTCAAGTGCTACCATGCGGCTCGGGACTGTGCTTCTTCTCCAAATTTCCGAGAAGAAGTACACCATAAGCCATGGCTTCCAAGTTGCATAACTCTATCATCCGGAGCCCAAATCCGAACTTCCATAGGTCAAAATGGGGTAGAACGAAATTCTCTACAACATGGAACCATCAAAACTTGGGAATAATAAGATTAAGTAGATCAAAACCCAAGAATTCCAAAAATAAGGTAAATATAGATCTACAAGAATCTAGCTATGGAAAGTGAAAATGCCAAGTTCTAAAGTAAGTTAGAATGCAGTAAGGAAGAGAATGAAGCAATAAAATTGGAGTTCCTCCATGAAGCAAGTTGCACTTGCCTAGACCTCTCTCTCCCTCTCTCTGGTAGGTGAAGAATTAATGGAAGGAAGAAGGAGAGTAATAAAGAGAAAGAAGGAAGTGGGGTTAATAAATGGTAGTGGTGGTGGTAGGTAGGGGGTTCACCCTTTGGTTCATAATGAACCAATAGCAATCCCAAACCGAACCAAGCCAACCCGAACCAAGAATAACCAAGCTAAACCAACCCAAGAAGATATGCAAATACAAGATAAAATACGTATACGTATTCCAAATACGTAATACGAACAACAGGCATTACAAAGCCATTGACTCACCCCAAGATTCGGACTGTCATGCTGACCTCGACCAGGACTCCGGAACGGCCCCCGAGGACCTCAGTGTCCCTCCCCCCGAGGATTCGGAAGAGTCCTTTCTAGCACCTCTGATAGCCACCGACCCGCATAATCTGCCCGACAACTCCACCGTTGATGCTCTAGCCATCCTAGGGCCAGAGAAGGCCTTTAAAGGTCTTTAGGTCCTAGCCGCTGGATTCCCTCTCCAAGCAAAAGGGGGTCAGATTGGCATCTCTGATGTCTCCCTCCTCATCCATCTGGAACAGCCCGACCTCGATTCAGCAGGAGAAACAGTCGCATCCCCTAAACGTCCCGAGGACCCTTCCCTCAGCACATCCCCTAAGAAGAAGGAGAACCAGCCATCACCAACAGAAAAGCGGACAAAAAGGAACCGCCAAATCCCCATCCATGCATACCAGGTTCGCTATAAAGCGGTCCAACCAACCCCTCCCAAAGCCTCATTAATACTGAACATCCTCTCCTAGAATGTCCATGACCTGGCGAAAAAACCTACGATGAAGAGAATCACCAGCCTTAAGAAAACTCACAAGATTGACATCTTGATCATCATCGAACCCAAAATCTCATACAAGAGACTCAAATCCATTCAACTGCAGTTAGGATTTCATTCAGCCATTGCAGGCAGATACGACATCTGGATTCTCTGTTCCAAAGCCGTCAAAATTGGTGTCATCCACGATTCCAGTCAAGCCCTGTCTTGCTGGATGGAACACCCTTTAATCTCCAATCGTGCCATCCTTTCTGCGGTTCACGGCAGTTGTGACATTGCAGAACGCAGACACCTACGGAACGATTTTCTGGACACCTACCACCACAACCGTAACCTCCCATGGTTCTGCATCGGTGACTTCAACGCCATCACTTGTAGAAAAGAGAAGATTGGAGGCCGCCCTCCCCCTCTCTCCGCCTTGCAAGACTTCAACAACTTCATCTTCAACTCTCACCTCCCCTCCCTTCCGTTCACCGGCAACGCATTCACCTGGTACAACATGCAGAAAGGCGACCATCGACAATTCTTCCGTCTCGATAGGGCATTAATAAATGCCTACTATCTTGACACAGGGACTACCTCCAAGCTTTCTGTAACGCCCCAGAACCAGAATACTGAAGAGCGGGGGCATACATAGCCAGCTACGTATATTGAAGTGCAACCCACCTCGCTATACGGTCACGGCTGTCTAGATACATGAGGGTTTCACTACAAGCCAACAGTCTCCTATGGTCATGAACAAACCAATTGTCTCAATCTCAAGCAAGCAATAATAGTTACAAGATGTCAGAGCACTAGATATATAATAGCAAGGCGTCCCATACATTACATATTGGATGATCATGAAGCTAGTCGTACAAAATGTCAAGACTAGCAAGAGTTCAGTCATACATGATCAACCCTAGGATCTGTCAATCATGTTACAGCCCGTAGGCAGACAATAAATAAAGGTGCAATACGAGCTAACACGTTCTCGTCGGTTAAACGTCTCAAAAGAATAATTTTTACAATAAAGTGGGAGGACAAAAATAAACCCACTCGTTGTCAGGATTACGCCTGGTGGTCACCATCTGGCTGGAAGACAGGTGGATCCTCTGGTGCTGCTCCAATATCTGGCCACACAAAACCAGCTGGATCAGACCCCAGAAAGAGCAAGTACCACAAAGGAGGCTTCACTTAGGAACTAAAATCAGCATATCACAATAGAATATTAAAGATAAATAATAAATAAAGAACTGATAATAATAGAGATAACAATAGTAAACTGAGTACGAAGAAACCATTCAAGTAGCCAGGTCACAACCCTTAAACCAAACAAGGACCGGGGTTGCAGCCCTTCACTTAAATAGAAATCTGTCTCAAATACTATTGATACAGTGAAGACAATAAACGAAGGGAGGACACAGAACTGCTCGGGAAGCCAGGTTACAACCCTTAAACCAAACAAGGACCGGGGTTGTATCCCTTCGCCTGAACAGAACTGGAACTCTGCCAGTATAAATAATCATGGTATTAAGGTAAGGTAAAACATAACGAACATGGCATGGGGTTGAAATAAGATAATAAATGAAGAGAGGACACAGAACTGCTCCGGGAGCCAGGTTACAGCCCTTAAACCAAACAAGGACCGGGGTTGTAACCCTTCGCCTGAACAGAACTGGACCTCCGATCGTTATTGTTAAGGAAAGCATCAATAATTATGTCATGTCACAATCTTACACAGAATCAGGATAAGACTAAGCTGGAATACTCCATCCATTCAATCACGCCAATCAAGAGTACGGCTTGATACTTTTAAATAACTAGGGTTATCACAGGCCTAGTTACTAGCAAGATGCAATGAGATTATCCCAACAGCCACAAGCCCTGCTGACCATCCAGTTATCCAGGTCGAATGTCCATTTATGAAGAATGCAACACGTGATTGTGTGCTGGAAATATGCCCTACTCGTCGGTAGGCTATAAGTCCACTTGAGCGCCCAGATAACGGGATTGCCTGTAGCTGGGAAATCTCTTCATGACTACTGGATTATTCTAGTTATTAGCCTTAGTTGAATTCAGTAGGTACCCCTGACCGTAGTATTCAGGGGTCCCTGTCCTAGACATGATACAAGACAAGACTGGTTTATTTGTACAAGCACAATCATCTACGGTATCAAGAGGAGGATTACTAGCATATCGAGATAGCCGTCGCAACGGCGTTCCAGATTACATGTCATGTTTACTTGTCAAGAGTGTGACACGATGGGCCACTATCATGTTCTATCCTTACATTATAATAAATGAGAAAACTTGCATAAAATAGCTAATAACATGCTCTTGAAGCTAAGGAAAAAGATCTACCACTTTTATGTTGGGAGTTGAGAGAAATTCTGGCCACAAATTGGCCAAATAGGGCATAAAATAGCCAAAACAGCCAAAATAGGTACTATACGACACTATTCAGCACTATGTGACACCCCCATATGCTGCTCGGACACTATGCGGTACTATACAACACTCCCATATACGGCTCGAACACTATACGGTACTATGCGGCACTATATAGCACTCCCATATACGGCTCAGATACTATACAGCACTATACGGCACTATACAGTACCCTCATATGCGGCTCGGACACTATACGACACTATGCGGCACTCCCATATGCGGCTCGGACACTATACGGCACTATACGACACTATGCAGGACTCCTATATGCGGCTCGGATACTATGTAGCACTATACAGTACTATTCAGCACGCTCATATGCGGCTCAGACACTATGCGATACTTCCATATGTGGCTCGGATACTATGCAGCACTATGTGGCACTATGCAGCACCCTCATATACGGTTCAGACACTATGCGGTACTATACAGTACTCCCATATGCGGCTCGGATACTATGCAGCACTATGCGGCACTATCCAGCACCCTCATATGCGGCTCTATTCATCGTCCCTGCCAGAATCAGCACAGATAAACAAAGAAATGGACAAAAATGCTTTTGGCCATAACTTCCTCAAAATAAGTCAAAATCTAACTTTTCAAAGATCTATTTTGGGTAAAATTGAATTCTCTACAACATGGAACAATCAAACACATGAAAATAATAAAGTTTAATAGATCAAAACCCAAAAAAAACCGAAAATGATATAAACTTAGATCTACAAGAAAATATCCATCAAAATAAAAAATGCCAAGTTCTAAAGTATCTTAGAATCTCGCGAGGAAGACAATAGAACAACAATAATAGAGTTTCTCCATGAAGCAAGTTGCACTTGCCTAAGCTTCTCTTGGTAGGTGGAGAAGTTAAGAGGAAGAAGATGAAGAAATAAATGAAGAGTAAAGATGAGAGAGAAAGGGGATTAGATTTTAAATGATGATGGTGGTAGCAGGTAGGGGTTTTCTTTTAGTTCATGATGAACCCAAAAGCAAACCAAACCAAGCTAAACCGAACCAAGCTAAGCCATAACCAATAAAATGCCAAAATAACCTTGCCAATGCAACATGCTAAAAATAAAATTATGACTAGCTAACCATGACTAATAAAATACGGATCCAAAATATGTACACGTATACGAAAATACGTAACACGGATTTCGAGGGTGACAACTCTACCCACCTTAAAAGAATTCCGTCCTTAAAATTTAATTAAAGAGGCTAGAGGTGTCGGGACTAGTTACACTATCAGATGCAATCTACAGCTAAGCAATCAACCAAGCAATCAAATATGCAAGCAAGGGTTCGAAGTGTAAGTCATAAGAAAGATATTATACCTTACGAGTCAAACAGGTCGGGATATCGCGATCGGATATCATCCTCACGCTCCCACATTGACTCACCTAAAGAGTGATGACCCCAAGCAACTCGGACTAACTTGATAGTCTTGTTCTTGAGTGTCTTCTCTCTTTGGTCCAATATAGACACGGGCCTCTCCTCATACGAAAGGTTGGTACCAACAACCAATTCCGAAAGATCCAGGATATGGCTCGAGTCCGGGATATACCGTCGCAGTTGGGATACATGGAATACGTCATGTACCTCACGTAGCGATAGTGGAAGAGCGAGACGATAGGATACATCTCCTACTCGCCCCAGAATGTCAAATGGCCCTATATACCTAGGACTAAGCTTTCTTCGCACGCTGAAACGAATGACGCCACGGTTAGGGGAAATCCTCAGGAATACTTGGTCGCCGACAGAAAACTTAAGAGGGCGCCGATGAGAATCGGCCCAATGATGCTGGCAATCTTAGGCAACTCGAAGATGATCTCTGACTCTCCTGACCACCTCAACGGTCTGAGCAATTATTTCTGGACCGAGCATCTGCCTATCTCCGATATCGTCCCATGCTAGCGGGGATCGCCACTTCCTACTATACAGTGCCTCGAATGGTGCCATCTGGATACTAGCTTGGAAACTGTTGTTGTACGAGAACTCTACCAGGTGCTGGTGATCTTCCTACGAACCACCGAAGTCGAGTGTACAAGATCTCAACATGTCTTCCAAGGTTTGTATGGTACGCTCTGATTGACCATCTGTTTGTGGGTAATACGCTGAGCTGAACTGGAGGTGAGTCCCCAAACTCTCTTGCAGGCTATACCAAAAGTACGGCGTAAATCTGGAATCTCTGTCCGAGGTGACACTGACTGGTATACCATGCAATCTAACAATCTGTCGAAGATACATCTCCGCTAACTGAGCCGTCGACTGACCAACTCTGAACGAAAGAAAGTGAGCCACCTTCGTGAGCCTGTCTATGACAACCCAAATAGCGTCTCTGCCTGCCGAGAATCTAGGCAATCTAGTCACAAAATCTATGGTTATATGCTCCTATTTTTATTCTGGAATTGGCAATGGTTGAAGTAGTCCAGCTGGTCTCTGATGTTCAGCCTTAACTTGTTGGCAGACTAAATAACGAGAGAGAAACCGGGCTCTCTCCCTCTACATGCCATTCCACCAAAAGTACTGGCGGATATCATGGTACATCTTCGTGCCACCGGGATGAATGAAATACTGTGAACTGTGGGCCTCGACCATGATCTCATGTCTGATATCTCCACTGGGTACACAAAGACGTCTCCCATGCCTAAGTGTACCATCTTCATGGATACATAACTCTGGTCTTCGTCCTGCCTCACACTCTGCTCTGAGTCGCTGAAGCTTAGAATCTGCTGACTGCGCCATCCGGATCCTCTCGACTATAGTGGACTGAACTTGCATGCTGGCCATCAAAGCCACACTGGAAGGGAGGACAACTTCTATACCCATCTTCTGAAGATCGGCTAACAGCTCTGGTTACGCTGTTAGGAAATAAACTCCGGCTCTCCTGCTCAATGCATCCGCAACAATGTTGGCCTTCCCAGGATGATACTGCAAGTTGATGTCATAATCCACAAGCAGCTCTAGCCATCTCCTCTGACGCATGTTGAGATCCTTCTGGGTGAACACATACTTCAGACTCTTGTGGTCGGTGAAAATCTCCACCCTATCTCCATACAAGTAGTGCCTCCAAAGCTTAAGTGCAAACACTACTGCTGCCAGCTCCAAGTCATGGGTTGGGTAATTCTTTTCATGATCACGAAGTTGTCGTGACGCATAAGCTATTACCTCCACATGCTGCATCAGAACACATCCTAAACCTCTGCCTGAAGCATCACAATACACTGAGAATCCTCCGATTCCATCTGGAAGCGTGAGAATAGGAGCCGTCATCAAGCCTCACTTCAACCTCTCAAAAGAATCTTGGCACTCTGCTGTCCAAGCAAACTGTACATCCTTGCGGGTCAACTGGGTCAATGGCATTAAAATTCGAGCAAAGTCTGAAAAAATTGCCGGTAGTAGCCGGCCAAGCCAAGAAAACTGCAAATTTCTGCCACTGTGCTAGGTACCGACCACGTTTCAATGGCCACGATCTTCTGGGGATCCACTACAACTCCTCCTCGGGTGATGATATGACCCAAGTATGAAATACGATCGAGCCAGAACTCGCATTTACTGAACTTGGCACACAATTGGTGCTCTCTGAGAATCTGAAGAACCACACGAAGATGCATATAAAACCCCTATTTTTTAATTATTTTTTATTATTTTATTAGACTAAAAAAATGATTTTATAGAATTTATGGTTTTATTTATTTTTTTAGTGACCCGGTTTGGCCAATTCAGTCCGAACAGGGCCCGAACAAAATTTTAAGCTCATGTGAGCATGTGGGGTGACTACGGTGGCCATATAGGAATATTTTTGGTATGTACAAATATTTTTAAATTATTTTTAGAACTTGTTAAATATTTATTTACTTTTGGTACAAAATTTATATTATATTAATAAAATAATATTTTACAACATTTGTGCAAATTTTCTGGATCCGGATTAGGGTGCGTAGTATGAGTCACCCAAAACAACAATATTACTATTTTTATTATTTCATTACTATTAAAATTATTTGGTGGTAATTAAATAAACATATTTTTAGATATTATTATTGATATCGAGATTGATTTGTTATAAATTGAATTCAAATATATATACATATGTTTCAATATATTAAATATTTGGATAGACAACACTTAAATTGTTATTTATTTTTAAAATAGATTATGGTGTATATTTATGATTATATAAATATACATGTATATATATAGAATAAGAGAAAGAAAAGAAAAAAAGAGCAAAAACAAGCAATTCACATGGTCGGCCCCACCATGTGGGCGCCGACCACATGCTCCAACTAGTAAATAAAACAGCAGCAGTAGCTGCGTTAAGAAGGGGGGCCAACCCCTCCCTTAAAAAGCACAGTAAGTCTAATAGAGGCCGACCCCCGCTTCCCTCACATATATATAACTTATATATATAAGTTTTGGGGAAAAAAAAGAAAAAGAAAAGAAAAACCCTAAAAATTTCTTCCACCTCCTTCATCTCCTCCTTTCTCCTCCCTAATCCATGGCGACGCTCGAACGCACCATGGCGAAGCCATGCTCGCGAAGAAGACAAAGGAACCATCGACAACAACAACAGATTCCCACTTAAAGGTATCCCACTTTCCCGATCAATTTCTCTGCCAATTCTACTCCGATTTTTGATCCGTAAATTTGTGTAGAAAGCCCACATGACCCTCTTCGAGATCCCCCAGGTGGATTTCAACATGGCCATCCAACTTGCTCGAAAAATCGAGACGAAGTTGGAGAAAAACCACTTTTCTGGAATATTAAAAACTGTTTCAAAACACCAACTTGTCGGCCACTTTTCTTCCTGTCCATTAAACTTTTATAGAAACTAATTGAAGGCAGTAAAAGACAACATAACCAAGATTGTAACGCACCTTTTGGATTCACTTTTTATCTAGTATGTAGAAAGTTACACGTTAAATTTTTCCAAAAAAATTATAAATTCTGTTTTCAAAAGTGGAAAAACACCCGATACGGCATGCGTCCCGACAAACCGGACGACGTGGTCGCACACTATACGCATCGAAAGACGCATATGGATGTTGTCAACGTGTGGGAACTGATGGAACCCAATTTCGTTGTATGTGCGCGACGAAATTAGTACGTATCCGTCGAGATACCCAGTATCGACCCTTTGCATATTAAGTCACAACTTTGTGCACGCTCATCATATCGCGATGAAACTTGCGCCATTGGACTCAAAATCGTTTTGTGGTCCTATGAGCCAAGTTTGGTCTGATTCTGAGACCGTTGATCGGGACGCTATTTTGGCGGGCCCACAATCCCACTCAACGGGCGATTTTGTGCACAGCCCACCGGAATCCAAAATTGGACATACCGTTGGGTTTGTCTCATCAAAACAAATCCGTAGACATGTAGTTTGACGACTTTAGAGACCGTAGATTCTGGCGCATATTTCGGTGCAAAACGGGTCCAACGGCTGACATCGTTTTGACCTGAAATTACGATTTTGTCCCTGCTCCAGAATTTAACTTTTGGACAGGCGTTTCCTAGGTACATTTTTGATGTTTGTTTCAGCGTCTGGAGTTGTTTGGAGATTGTGACATTTCTTGGCTGACATTGTAATTTTCTGGACTTGCCATTTTGCACCACCAGACAAGATACCTTGCCATTATATTATTTATATTCAGTTTGCATTTTATTATATATCACTGTTCATTTATTTCCAGTTCTTACCGTTCTTGATTTACTGTCTGCTCAGTGATATTATATATACTTTGTTATTATCCTTTGATTGTATGTGGACTTAGAGTTAAGAGACTACCGTCTGTAGTGTATCGCATATACCTTGACACAGTTGTACGACGAGGATGTGTGAGATGAGTAGCATGTAGAGGTTCTTTTGTGTGGGCTGATCCCTCATACGCATGCGATAGGGCTAACTGCTAATAGAGGCATGTTAGGAGACTTAGCAGTTAGTAGAGGTATATGAGTCATGGATGTGACTCTATTAGACATTGGACGGGAAGAACAGTTCCTTAACGTATGGGCCAAGAATGCACTTTCCTATTGCCGGTTATCTCCGGCGGAGATACGGTCCTAGATCTTGATACTGATTTACTGCTGGCCTCTGACATTCGATGAATGTTATGCTTTAAGGTCCCTGGTATCCTGATGGGTCATACCTGAGATTACTGCTACTGAGCCAGAGTGCCCATGCATTGGAGGTTTGTTCTTAACTGCATAAACACTGTAGTATGGTTAGATTACCTTATTGTCGTCTTGTCACTTATTTCAGTTTATGACATATTATATATTCAGTTTATTATGGCATGCTCTTTATGTATCTTGTTACGTCCCTCTGAGGACCTGGTTATCTCTTCAGGTGTGTGCTTCTGTGATTTTGCAGGTGTTCTAGCCAAGGCCGTGATCTTCTCCATTCTTTGAAGACAATTGCGCTTGGTTCGTCTCGTTATTTTACCGATCACTTCTTGTACATTTTATTTGAGATAGTTGGTAGTGGACTTTGTCTCCGCCCAATGATTGTATACATGACAAATTCAAAGTTGCTTTTATATCATTTATTTATTTAGTGGATGAGATTTAGTTATTATGGTTCTACTGCATTTTATAACTTATGTGTACATACGAAGTTTCCATATATTGGAGTATACTTCGTATGTGTACAGCTGGCATGGATACGTACCTAGTCCTAAGTATTTTTGGACTGGGGCGTTACATGTTTTTGTGGTGGCCCATGCAGGTCGAGTTTGTCACTTCGGTTACGTAATTGTACCGATGTGAGCCTACAACATAGGATTAGAATCTAGGAATCTCATTCATACAGCTTGACCTCTTCCCTTGGCTTCAAATTTCAAACTCTTGTTCGACCTCCTTGAATTTCATCTTGCTTGATTCCTTTCTACCGTTGATTCTTATTTTCGTGCTTAGTGTCAACTAGGACGATGACTACACTAGTATGTGCTCATAGGTCAAACACATGGCTAAAATGGTTATATTGGCAATTGGAATACATTCAAGACTCTAATTGAGTTAAAAAAGGCTTTTTAGTGTGATTTAATGATTAGTAATTGGTAAAGTAGAATATTACCACGAAAAGTTTTAACCTTGAGATTTCTAAATAGTAAACACCAGAGGATTTATAGAATTTCATACTTGGTTTGAGAAATTGATTGGATTTTTGAGTTGTGATATTTATGATTTATTGGGTTATAGCTATACACCTTTGAACAAATATAAAATTGATTTGCTTTTCGAGTTGTGATATTTATGAGTTTTGGGTGATAGATATACATCTTTGAACAAATATAAAATTTATTTGATTTTCGAGTTTTGATGTTTATGATTTATTGTATTATAGTTATACAACTTTGAACAGTTATAAATTTGATTTGAAAATGATCTTAGCTTTTAAAAATGGCCATAGAAATTATTTAAATTTGAGTTGTACAGCTTACGATTTTCGTGTTTAGTAAATTTTGATTTTTAAGTAGAAGTAATGATAGTGAATTTTGGTTTAAAATATTTGAAAGTTATGAAAATGATTTTTGAGAAATTTATATTTTAAATGGTGTCCTATGATTGAGGATTTACAAATCTATTTAGATTTTTGGTAAAAAAAATATTCTGACTGATAAGATTATTTGAAAATTTAGTTTAATGTAGGATTGCTAATATTAAAATTTTTGGAAGAATTTCGAAGGATGTGATGGAAAGTTATTTTGATTGATTAAAGGAAGTTACCATTTAAAAGTTGTGATTTTGTTGGAATAACTTAGCATGAATAGAAGTTAAAATTGAGGAGAGCATTGAGCTTAATTTTTGAGATTGCTTTTAATATGCTAAGAGTTTTATTATGAGTTGTATGAAAATTTTAGAGTATTAAATTTTGATTGATTGTAAAAATTTTATGGATTCGTAAATTATGAACTCTTGAGTTAAATAGTTGAATTTAAACGTTAATTTTGGAAAGGGTTAGTAGTAACGTGACAAAATTTTGCTTTGAGATTATGAGAGTGATTTAAATTTTTTCTTTTTTTGATGAATTTGAACGGCTTGGAGTGAGTACAAATTTTGGTGGTTAATTTTTTTTTATTCAGAAATTGTTGGAGGAAACACGAGTTAAAATATTAATGGTAGGCCACAAAGGTAGCCCTAATGAGTTAGAAGTATTCCACACTAATTGCCATGTCACTTATGACCATAATAGTAGTTTATACACAAGTGTTGTTAGTCATCTACCCAGCTATGTGGCTATATTTCCACCTCGACTTACTCGACCTTCCTTCAATTCTATATCTTCTAATTACGACATTCTAACCCATTTACAATTTGAATAATGAGTTAATGGTTCCTTAACTGTATTCATCTAGGAGACTATCTTCTCTCCAGAATTGTGTTCCTAAATTACTTTTACTGGATTCTCTAATTAATTTTATTTTATGCTTTAACTTGACCTTCTTTATTTTTGTGCATTAATTATCACCTCGTGAACTCCCACTTTCTATTTTTGATCTTTTGGCGTCCCTTACCATGACTTGGATATTTGGAGCACAACACTAAACTTTTTCTTCCAATAAATTTCACATATAAGACCTAGACAAGCCCACCTTCCTGTAGACATATCATGTCCTACCAAAACCCATCTCCTTGTACTCTATTTCTTGATATGACCTTATGGCCAAAATGGCCAAACTATAATCTTTACCATGATATCGATATATTTTCGACCACGGATAGGGATTCAACCTCAACTCAATTCTTTCGACCCGATATGTGATTGTGTTATACTAAATTCCTTAAATGCTTAAATTTGTACTTTATCTTGCTTGCTTGACCCATTGTCCCATGATACTATTAGTTTAACTCTTGTAAGTTGGGTAGAATACCTCACCCCCTAACAAACCTTTTTCCTTGTGAACCACATTGGTAAGTTCACTTAGACTATAAATTCAGAGGACCCTACCTTATCTAGTCTACCAAGCCATAAATGAAGAAACACTAGGACGACTGTGTAGGCCCAAACTTCGGGCGAGCCTTGATTTTTAAAAGATCTTGGACTATTTAAAATTTCCTTCATCAGTACCTCCCTTGCTCATATTTTGACTATCCCATGCTGCTAATGTAGCTTCAATTTTGCAAGCTTATTTCGTTATCAAGCTTGATCATGACATATTTTATTGGATGCACCCACTAACATATTGTCTAATCAGAACCGGTGCATGATGGTCTGATCAACCTATTGCACTTTGGTTCGCTTATCACATATTATTCTACGTGGATGAAGACATAATAAACTTGCCTTAGAGTCTCATCCGCGACAGCCTTGGCAATTCTCTTTTGAATTATTTTTGCCGCCTATGAACCCCGCAATTTGTACTCAATATATAACACCGTCTTTGAAACCTAGTTGTTCTTGTCTTTTACTCATTTTGGAAAGACAAGGCACTGTACTTGCTAAGATAGACTCAAGGTATCATCTTTGGTTGCCCAATCGATTAATTATACACAAATGTAGATAGCCACCGACCGACTCATGTGGCTATATCCTCGCCTTTAACTACTCCTCATTTCTCAACCTTAGAATTATTATCGTGACCTTTCAATTGTTCTTGAGCACTCGGGAATGATTCTAATCATTCACTTAAAGCAAACTCTCAATCGAAGCGATTAGTCTCCAGTTTCTCTCAAGGAACCATATCTCCCAAACGTCTAATTATTCTTTTTGATCTACTCAATCCCTTATTACTCTCCAATTTAGATTATCGAAATTTTGCTACCTTCACTGGTAACCCTTATTCAATTCCATAACCATGATATATTTTTCTATATATCGACTCCATAATTCTCCATTGCATGGTGGTGTTGAACGCCGTTTTATCGCCTCCTCCAGAAATTTAATTGCATTTTGGTATTGACGAACTCTTCCTATCCCTCAACCCTATCTACCCTATTAATCCTAAATTTTGAGGACAAAATTCTTGTAAGTTGGGTAGGATATAAAACCCCTATTTTTTAATTATTTTTTATTATTTTATTAGACTAAAAAAATGATTTTATAGAATTTATGGTTTTATTTATTTTTTTGATGACCCGGTTTGGCCAATTCAGTCCGAACAGGGCCCGAACAAAATTTTAAGCTCATGTGAGCATGTGGGGTGACTAAGGTGGGCATATAGGAATATTTTGGGTATGTACAAATATTTTTAAATTATTTTTAGAACTTGTTAAATATTTATTTACTTTTGGTACAAAATTTATATTTTATTAATAAAATAATATTTTACAACATTTGTGCAAATTTTCTGGATCCGGATTAGGGTGCGTAGTATGAGTCACCCAAAACAACCATATTACTATTTTTATTATTTCATTACTATTAAAATTATTTGGTGGTAATTAAAAAAACATATTTTTAGATATTATTATTAATATTGAGATTGATTTGTTATAAATTGAATTCAAATATATATACATATGTTTAAATATATTAAATATTTTGATAGATAACAATTAAATTGTTATTTGTTTTTTAAATAGATTATGGTGTATATTTATGAATATATAAATATACATGTATATATGTATATATATATAGAATAAGAGAAAGAAAAGAAAAAAAAAGAAGCAAAAACAAGCAATTCACATGGTCGGCCCCACCATGTGGGCGCCGACCACATGCTCCAACTAGTAAATGAAACAGCAGCAGTAGCTGCGTTAAGAAGGGGGGCCAACCCCTCCCTTAAAAAGCACAGTAAGTCTAATAGAGGCCGACCCCCGCTTCCCTCACATATATATATAACTTATATATATATATATATATATATATATATATATATATATATATATATATATATATATATATATATATATATATATATATATATAAGTTTTGGGAAAAAAAAAAGAAAAAAAAAAAGAAAAACCCTAAAAATTTCTTCCACCTCATTCCTCTCCTCCTTCCTCCTCTCCAATCCACGGCGAAGCTCGGACGCACCATGGCGAAGCCGTGCTCACGAAGAAGACAAAGGAACCTTCGACAACAACAACAGATTCCCACTTTAAGGTATCCCACTTTCCCAATCAATTTCTCTGCCAATTCTACTCCGATTTTCGATCCGTAAATTCGTGTAGAAAGCCCACATGACCCTCTTCGAGATCCCCTAGGTGGATTTCGACATGGCCATCCAACTTGCTCGAAAAATCGAGACGAAGTTGGAGAAAAACTACTTTTCTGGAATATTAAAAACTATTTCAAAGTACCAACTTGTCGGCCACTTTTCTCCCTGTCCATTAAACTTTCATAGGAACTAATTGAAGACAGTCAAAGACAACATAACCGAGATTGTAACGCACCTTCTGGATTCATTTTTCATCTAGTATGTAGAAAGTTACACGTTATTAAATTTTCCCAAAAAAATTGTAAATTCTGTTTTCAAAAAGTGGAAAAACACCCGATATGGCATGCGTCCCGACAAACCGGACGACGTGGTCGCATACTATACACATCAAAAGGCGCGTATGGATGTTGTCGATGTGTGGGAACTGATGGAACTCGATTTTGTTGCATGTGCGCGACGAAATCAGTGCGTATCCGTCGAGATACCCCGTATCGACCCTTTGCAAATTAAGTCACAACTTTGTGCATGCTCATCATATCGCGATGAAACTTGCGCCATTGGACTCAAAATAGTTTTGTGGTCCTGTGAGCCAAGTTTGGTCCGATTCTGATACCGTTGATCGGGACGCTATTTTGGCGGGCCCACAATCCCACTCAACGGGCGATTTTGTGCACAGTCCACCGGAATCCAAAATTGGACATACCGTTGGGTTCGTCTCATCAAAACAAATCTATAGACATGTAGTTTGATGACTTTAGAGACCGTAGGTTCTGGCGCATATTTCGGTGCAAAGCGGGTCCAACGGCTGACATCGTTTGACCCGAAATTACGATTTTGTCCCTGCTCCAGAATTTAACTTTTGGACAGGCATTTCCTAGGTATATCTTTTACACCGAGTACGTTTTTGATGTTTGTTTCGGCGTCCGGAGTTGTTTGGAGATTGTGACATTTCTTGGCTGACATTGTGATTTCCTGGACTTGCCATTTTGCACCACCAGGCAAGATACCTTGCCATTATAATGTTTATATTTACTTTACATTTTATTATATATCATTGTTCATTTATTTCCATTTCTTACCGTTCTTGATTTACTGTCTGCTCAGTGATATTAGATATACTTTGTTATTATCCTTTGATTGTATGTGGACTTAGAGTTAAGAGACTACCGTCTGTAGTGTATCGCATATACCTTAACACTGTTGTACGACGAGGATGTGTGAGATGAGTAACATGTAGAGGTTCTTGTGTGTGGGCTGATCCCCCATACGCATGTGATAGGGCTAACTGCTAATAGAGGCATGTTAGGAGACTTAGCAGTTAGTAGAGGTATATGAGTCATGGATGTGACTCTATTAGACATTGGATGGGAAGAACAGTTCCTTAACGTATGGGCTAAGTATGCACTTCCCTATTGCCAGTTATCTCCGTGGGAGATACGGTCCTGGATCCTGATACTGATTTACTGCTGGCCTCTGACATTCGATGAATGTTATGCTTTGAGGTCCCTGGTATCCTGATGGGCCATACCTGAGATTACTGCTACTGAGCCAGAGTGCCAATGCGTTGGAGGTTTATTCTTAACTGCATAAACGCTGTAGTACGGTTAGATTACCTTATTGTCGTCTTGTCACTTATTTCGGTTTGTGACATATTATATATTCAGTTTATTATGGCATGCTCTTTATGTATCTTGTTACGTCCCTCTGAGGACCTGCTTATCTCTCCAGGTGTGTGCTTCTGTGATTTTACAGGTGTTCTAGCCAAGGCCGTGATCTTCTCCATTCTTCGAAGACTATTGCGCTTGGTTCGTCTCGTTATTTTACCGATCACTTCTTGTACATTTTATTTGAGATAGTTGGTAGTGGACTTTGTCTCCGTCCAACGATTATATACATGACAAATTCAAAGTTGCTTTTATATCATTTATTTATTTAGTAGATGAGAATTAGTTATTATGGTTCTACTGCATTTTACACCTTATGTGTACATACGAAGTTTCCATATATTGGAGTATACTTCGTATGTATACTGCTGGCATGGATACGTTCCTAGTCCTAAGTATTTTTGGACTGGGGCGTTACAATGCTACACATGCTCCGCCTCACTCTTGCTGTAGACTAGGATGTCGTCTAGAACACGATCACGAACTGATCCAAATAAGGCAGAAAGATACGATTCATGAGGTCCATGAATACTGCCGGTGCATTGGTTGCTCCAAATGGCATCATAAGGAACTCCCAATGCCCATATCTTGATCTAAAAGCTGTCTTCGGGATGTCCTGCTCTCTGACTCTGATCTGATGGTATCCTGACCGCAAGTCGATCTTCAAGAATACTGCTTCCCCCTTGAGTTGATCAAACAAGTCATCTATCCTCGGGAGAGGGTATCTGTGTCACCCCCAGTTTTCAGAAACAGGGGTATTTTCGTTATTTTACATTTTTGAATATTTTTAAAATTTATTTTATTATTTTTGATATTATTTTGGGGTTGAAATTTATTTTATTATTAATGATATTATTTGGGTTTATTTGAGTCGGGTTCGAATTTTAACTCAATCCGACTTGAAACAGGGACTCGGGGGATAGTTTGACTCTAGTGGGACCCACACACTAGTTAGGCGTGGCCCACATGATATTAATTTTTGTCCACATGATATTAATTTTAGTTAGTAGTTAGACTAATTATTTATGGATAGGTTTAGTTTAATTAGAGACTTAAAACTAGACTAAATTGACCTCAATATTTAACCCATTCCTAATTTAAATCAAATAGATTAGTGGAGGGCATTTTGGACATTCAAATAGGGGACACCTCTCCATTTTTGGGCAGCCACCTATGGGGGGGGATAAGGAGTGAGTCACTCCTTCATTCATTTGTTTTCATCCACTTTCTCTCTCTTGTTCTTCCCCAAATTAATTTAGAGATGAACCTCCATTGATTTCATCTCCAAATCAACCCCTTCTTCCACCAAATCTTCTTCATTTCTCCTCTACTCCATGGTTAGAGGGTGCTAGCCAAGTTTGGGAGGATTCGGAGCTCGTTCGTGTCCTTTTAGAATCTCTACGTGTCGGTATCGTGTCGGAAGGATTTTCCTTTGAATCTCTCTTCCGGAAGGTATAATCTTTCCTCTAATCCATCCTTACATGCATATAGGAATATTTTGAACCCATAGGAATGACCCCATGGTTGTATCTCCATTTGTGTCCATTTCGTGTCCATTTGGAGGTCATAGGAGTGTCCTTTGTGTTGTGGTTGTGTCCATGTGGGAAAACCCCAAATTTGGACACACTATGTGTTGTTGTTATGTATGAATAAATTATTACATGTTTAATCTCATATTTTTGTTTTGGAGATGTCTTCTATAGTGTCTCATATATATATATTAGTGTAGAGAGTGAGTTCTTGATATATTATGTTATATACTTGTGTTTCTTTTGTCTCAAACTACCTAAATTTGTCATAATATTTATCCACGTTTTTAGTAGCAATAGCAAGTTAGAAATGTCATAACTTTTAGCTTAAAACTCTGATTTATCTTTCGTTTTTTTGAAAGAACCGTATCGAAGTTAGATTTCCAAATATAATTTTTAATAAGCCAAATTCGTTCTGAAACTTTCTGTAAAATTATTTGAGTGTCAGCTGTACGAAAGACGAACGCGTTTCGGTGTTTTTGCGATTCCGGGAGCTTCCGAACACGAAAATGCGATCCGTTTAAAGTTTTGGAAAGCTAACACAAAGATCTATTACATACTTTAATCCTAGAATTTAATGAATACTTAATTTGTACAATATTGATTTTAAGTAGAAGATTACTATACGACATATACATTTTGTATATCCTTGTATGTACAAATATGTATGTATACATGTGTATATATACATATGTGTGTGTTAAGAGAATGTAATATAATATAGAGTATGCATAAATGATATAATGTATGAAAGTATATAATATATTCAAATATGTATGTATAGGTGCATGAATGAATGAATGAATGAATGAATGAATGAATGAATGAATGAAAGAATGAATGAATGGATGAATGCAATGCATGAATGAATGGATGAAATGCAAGCATGTGGGTAATGCAAGGTATTGAAACATGTATGCAAGTATCCATATGTAAGTAAGTAACGTAATCAAGTATAAATGTATGCTATATATGAATGCCAATATGATAGGAATGTATGATGCCATATTAGCACTTAGCACCATGTTCATATGTTAAAACCCCCTTCTACATGTTGACAGTAACCCCAAGCATGAATACACATAAAACCTACTTACTGTTATGAGTAAACCCTTTGATGTATAAATAAACCCTTTTGTTATGATTAACACCCACACACACACATGCTAAACCTATGCTTTATATGTTATTTCTTCTATGTGACACAATGAACCCTTGCTAAATGTTATCCTTCTAACATAACCCCCCTCACACTTGAACACATTGTACTGCTATGTACACATTGCCATATGCACATTCATGTATCACTCACTCCTTATCTTTATGCACTTTGCTTGTAATAAAAATATATATGAATATATATGTAATGTGTGTTTGATAACTTGTGTAGCTTTATGATTTTGTGTGAGTGATAGTCTAGGCTTGGTTAGGCCTAATGAGACTTGTTAGTCTAGGTTTAGACCTAGTACTGCCTAGTTAACCTAGTTTGACTAGTACGGTTGACCAGAGTTGACCAAGAGTTGACTTTGACCTAGAATGACCTAGAATCATGTAGAATGCATAGTAGAGCTTTATTTTACCATTTTAGACTTGTTGTGACTTGTGCTATTCTAAATAGGAGCCAGACACCTCTCCTCGGACAGTACATTTCCTTTGAACATTAAGATAGCAGGCGAGTACATTCTCTGATCATTTTATATCTTGTTTAGGATTATATTTCCTGCTTTAGATTACTTTACATGATGCTGACACGTTGGAAACACGGATTAGTACTATATGGATCTTGTTGTGCGATGTTATCCCCTTAGTGGATACATCGGGTATTCGTATTCGTGTACTTTATCGTGAGCATCGTGTACTCTTTTTATTCGTTACATTCGTGTACGAAACGTGTAAAATCGTGTATAATCATGTTTTCACATGACCTTCGTGTACAATAACATAACTTAGCTAGATTCTTGTGTATTGATTGGGGCGGGGGAGTAGAAGTGGTTATGTAATCAATCCAGTAGATTACTCGTGTACAAACCTCTGTAGATTACTCGTGTACAATATCGTGCCGTTTACATGACCATCTTGTGCTCTGAATCACTAGTCACTATTAGTTCTCTATATGTTGTATCTATTTATTTACAGTCTCCCTTTTTTATCATATTATTTCTTCATATCCTGTATCTTACTCTCTAGCATGTTTATATTTCCTAACCTGTTATGATATTGTTGAGATGTATTATACTCGCTCCTGTCCTGACTGGACCTGTTGATAAATTTTACAGATAGCCTGGAGGTTGCCTGCTAGCCTAGAGGAGACACAATAGAGGTTGTATAGGTGGCTAAGGTTTTGCTCATAGTTTATTTTTAGTTGTCTTGAGTTGTATTTATGGATTACTGTATTTGAGCTTTGAGATGTATTTCTGGGTTTATGTATCTTAGACACTTAGACTTCTATCTGCTGTATCTCTTTTGGATTTTATGTTTTATCTATCTTCCATTATGCTCTACCTTAGATGTGGTTGAGTTTACATTCTACTATGTCACCCCCATTCGGGGAGTATAAACTGCTTAGCCTTATACTGTTAGATGCATGAGACCTAGGACAGTGTTCTACCGCTGATATTGTGGCATAGGCTGGGCATTGTTACGTTCTCGTACCCTCACAGTGGGTGCGGGTCGTGACAATCTGTTCTTGATTGTCACCGAGTTCAAGGTACGATAATCTACACATAATCTGGACGTACCATCCTTCTTTTTCACATGAAGCATCGGGGCTCCCCAAGCCGATCCACTAGTACGAATGAATCCCACATGTCCTGAGTTCTTCAATCATCTTGTACAATATCTCTAGCTCTGACGGCACCATCCTATAGACTCTCTTTGACATTGGGGCTGTCCCGGGAATCAAGTCGATGGTAAACTCGATCTCTCGCTCTGGCGGCTTTCCTGGAAGCTCTTCTGGAAAAATATCTGGAAACTCTTCGACTATACGAGGTAACTGTACTACTGCTACTGTCATCCGGAACACTGGAGGAGAAGGTTCAACTTCACCTCCAGAGAAGGAAAACTCCTGCTCGCCTGGAATGCTAAAAATAACCCTGCCAATGTGGCAGTCTATCCTAGCATACTGGTCCCTCAACCAATCCATCCCTAAGACCATATCATAATCGGCCATCGGAAACTCTATCAATCTTGCGGGGAATTTTCTACCGCTAACTATAATCTGACACGAGGAAAATACTCTATCTACTCCAACAAGTCCGTTACAAGTAAGTATATTGAGCCTTACTGATAATGACTCGGGCTTCAGTCCTACCCGTGTCGCGAATCGTGCAGACATAAATGAATGCGATGTACTAGAGTCAAATAATACTGAAGCTGGAAAGGTGTTGACGAGAATAGTACCTGCCACTACCTCTCCTGGTGCTAATCCTTCTTCTTCCATGGTCATGGCCAGCACTTGACCATGTCCTCAGGGTGCGGGTCCCCTATGCTGAAAATTCCTCTGCCGGCTCTGGATCAGGGCATGGGCTTGGGAATACTGCTGTAGTCTCTGCTGCTGGAATGCCTGGGACTGCGTCGACAACGGCCTCGAAAACGGGTACTGCAGCTGCTGCTGCTGGACTGGTGCTGGTCCTCCAACTGAAGGACTAGAGAAGGCCGATGAACTCCCCCCTGTTCGGGCAGTTCCCAACCCTGTGGTCCGTGGCACCACAAACCAAGCACAAACCCTGTGCTCTGTGACACTCTGATACCACATGCCCTGGCTTCCCGCAGTATGAACATCCCACTGTGGAAGACTGCTTCTGCTTCTGCTGCTGAGGGTGCGTCGGGATGGAATGCTGAACCGACGTCACTGAGGCCGCCTGCCTCGGAGCTCCAATGGTCAAAGCCCTGACTGCCGGGGCTGGTACTAATGACTGATTTATCTGGCCGTGAAATCGCTTCCGACCTCCAGTCCTATCCACGATCCTCTGGGAGGTATACTCATGCCTCCGGGCTGCTCTCAATACTGCATCAAAAGTCTGATGCTCAAACTGCTCTGCCGCCAATAAAATATCTAGGTGGAGCCCCTGCGGGAACCGCAGGGCTCTATCGAACTCGGTCGCCACCAAGGTGGGAGCAAACCGACTAAGCCTGGAGAACTCGGTCGTATATCCATCGACCGTCCTGTCCATCTACTTCAGATTGGTGAACCTCGTCTGTAGATCGTTTCGAGCTACAACATCGAAGTACTTGGTCTGGAATATTTTTCTGAATACTGCCCAGGCAATAGAGGCCACTAATCCAATGGCCTGTGCCGCCCACCAGCTGCGGGCAAGATCCAATAACTGCAGGCGCACCACGGCCACCTTCTCGTTCTCTGGAGTCCTGGCTGCTTCTAGAATCACCTCTGTGTCCTGAAGCCATGCATCTGCAGCGATCGCATCTTCACTGCCGTCGAAGAAGGGAGGGTTCAAGCGCTTGAAGCTGTTGGCCGCACTATTACCCTGATGACCTCCTTTGGCCAAAGCGTCTGCCACCGCTTGGTGCAAGGCATCTCCTCGACGATCCTGAGAGGCTAATAGTGACCTGATGAGACCCACCAAAGTGCCATCATCAGGATCTGCAGGCTGGACGGACTGAACTGGTGGCTCTCCTCTAGTAGGCATGACTCTGGAGGCTACTCCTGAATGCTTGGCTTGATCTCCAGGTTGCTGCTGGTCCGCAGGAGGTGCTCCGCCTGGCTGATCGGCAGGTCCAGGAACAATGCCGCTGAAGAAGAGGACATAGGGAACAATAAGGAAGGACTAGGACAGATCAACGATACAAGCATGTGATCAGGTCAAGATTACAGGGATTCATAAGATACGAGCAGAGATCAAGGGCGAGTACTGATTGAGGCATCTATTCGGTAAACTCTCACATATCTTGATTTACAAGACCTGCATGGGCCACCACTAAAAACATGTAACGCCCCAGAACCAGAATACTAGAAAGCGGGGGCGTACGTAGCCAGCTACGTATATTGAAGTGCAATCCACCTCGCTATACGGTCACGGCTGTCTAGATACATGAGGGTTTCACTACAAGCCAACAGTCTCCAATGGTCATGAACAAGCCTATTGTCTCAATTCAAGCAAGCAATAATAGTTACAAGATGTCAGAGCACTAAATATATAATAGCAAGGCGTCCCATACATTACATATTGGATGATCATGAAGCTAGTCATACAAAATGTCAAGACTAGCAAGAGTTCAGTCATACATGATCAACCCTAGGATCTGTCAATCATGTTGCAGCCCGTAGGCAGACAGTAAATAAAGGTGCAATACGAGCTAACACGTGCTCGCCGGCTAAACGTCTCAAAAGAATAATTTTTATAATAAAGTGGGAGGACAAAAAAACCCACTCGTTGCCAGGGTTACGCCTGGTGGTCACCATCTAGCTGGAAGACAGATGGATCCTCTGGTGCTGCTCCGATATCTAGCCACACAAAATCAGCTGGGTCAGACCCCAGAAAGAGCAAGTGCCACAAAGGAGGCTTCACTTAGGAACTAAAATCAGTATATCACAATAGAATATTAAAGATAAATAATAAATAAAGAACTGATAATAATAGAGATAACAACAGTAAACTGAGTACGAAGAAACCATTCAAGTAGCCAAGTCACAACCCTTAAACCAAACAAGGACCGGGGTTGCAGCCCTTCACCTGAATAGAAACCCATCTCAAATACAATTGGTACAGTGAAGACAATAAACGAAAAGAGGACACAGAACTGCTCCGGGAGCCAGGTTACAACCCTTAAACCAAACAAGGACCGGGGTTGTAACCCTTCGCCTGAACAGAACTAGAACCCTGATCTTTATTACTAAGGCCAGTATAAATAATCATGGTATTAAGGTAAGGTAAAACATGACGAACAGGGCATGGGGTTTAAATAAGACAATGAACGAAGAGAGGACACAGAACTGCTCCGGGATCCAGGTTACAACCCTTAAACCAAAAAAGGATCTGGGTTGTAACCCTTCGCTTGAACAGAACTGGACCCCCGATCGTTATTGTTAAGGCAAGCATCAATAATTATGTCATGTCACAATCTTGTACAGAATCAGGATAAGACTAAGCTGGAATAAACTCCATCCAATTAATCACGGCCAATCAAGAGTACGGCTTGATACTTTTAACTAACTAGGGTTATCACAGGCCGAGTTACTAGCAAGATGCAATGAGATTATCCCAACAGCCATAAGCCCTGCAGACCATCCGGTTATCCAGGTTGAATATCCATTTATGAAGAATGCAACACGTGTTAGTGTGCTGGAAATGTGCCCTACTCGTCGGTAGGCTACAAGTCCACTTGAGCGCCCAGATAACGGGGTTGCCTGTAGCTGGGAAATCTCTTCATGACTACTGGATTATTCTAGTTATTAGCCTTAGTTGAATTCAGTAGGTACCCCTGACCGTGGTATTCAGGGGTCCCTGTCCTAGACATGATGTAGGATAAGACTGGTTTATTTGTACAAATACAATCGTCCACGGTATCAAGAGGAGGATTACTAGCATGTCGAGATAGCCGTCGCAACGGCGTTCCAGAATACATGTCATGTTTACTTGTCAAGAGTGTGCCACGACGGGCCACTATCATGTTCTATCCTTACATTATAATAAATAAGAAAACTTGCATAAAATAGCTAATAACATGCTCTTGAAGCCAAGGAAAAGATCTACCACTTTCATGTTAGGAGTTGGGAGAAATTCTGGCCACAAATTGGCCAAATAGGGGATAAAATAGCCAAAACAACCAAAATAGGCACTATGCGGCACTATTCAGCACTATGCAACACCTCCACATACGGCTCGGACACTATGCGGCACTATGCAGCACTTCCATATGCAGCTCGGATACTATGTGGCACTATACAACACTCCCATATGCGGCTCGAATACTATACAGCACTATACGGCACTATGTAGTACCCTCATATGCGGCTCAGACACTATGCGGCACTTTCATATGCGGCTCGGACACTATACGGCACTATGCAGCACTCCCATATGCGGCTCGGATACTATGTAGCACTATACGGCACTATGTAGCACCCTCATATGCGACTCGGACACTATGCGGTACTATGCGACACTCCCATATGCAGCTCGGATACTATGCAGCACTATGCAGCACCCTCATATACGGCTCGGATACTATGCGACACTATACGACACTCCCATATACGGCTCGAATACTATGCAGCACTATACGGCACTATGCAGCACCCTCATATGTGGCTCTATTCATCGTCCCTGCAAGAATCAGCACAGATGAACATAGAAATGGCCAAAAATACTTTTGGCCATAACTTCCTCAAAACAAATCAAAATTCAACTTTTTAAAGGTCAATTTTGGGTAAAATCGAATTCTCTACAAGGTGGAACAATCAAAACATGAAAATAATGAAGTTTAATAGATCAAAACCCAAGAAAACTAAAAATGATATAAACTTAGATCTACAAGAAAATATCCATCAAAATGAAAAATGCCAAGTTCTAAAGTATCTTAGAATCTCGCGAGGAAGACAATAGAACAACAATAATGGAGTTTCTCCATGAAGCAAGTTGCACTTGCCTAAGCTTCTCTTGGTAGGTGGAGAAGTTAAGAGAAAGAAGATGAAGAAATAAATGAAGAGTAAAGATGAAAGAGAAAGGGGGTTGGGTTTTAAATGATGATGGTGGTAGTAGGTAGGGGTTTCCTTTTGGTTCATGATGAATCCAAAAGTAAACCAAACCAAGCTAAACCGAACCAAGCTAAGCCATAACCAATGAAATGCCAAAATAACCATGCCAATGCAACATGCTAAAAATAAAATCATGACTAGCTAACCATGACTAATAAAATACGGACCCGAAATATGTACACGTATACGAAAATACATAACACAGATTTCAAGGATGACACTTTCTCACCTTAACGCCATTGAATCCGACCATGCCCCCTGCTGGTTGGAATCATCAGCACTTCCAACCATTCCAGAAAGAGCTTCCGCTTCCTGGACTTCTGGAGCGAGCACCCCTAATTCATTGGGGTCATCACGGAAGCGTGGAACAGCGCGGACTCCATAGAACCCATTAATCGCGTGGCCATAAAGCTCCTGGCCACGAGGAAAGCTTTAACAGCTTAGAGCAAGCAAGCTTGTCACGACCCGTACCCTAGAGTAAGGGCACGAGAAGTGGGTACGTCCAGCCTACGCCGCAGTGTCGGCGGTAGAACGCTGTCCTAGGTAAATCATCTAACAGTATAAAGGTACCTGTACAGTTCATACTCTCCGAATGGAGGTAACATCAGAACATATAGTCTCAATCACATCTAAGGTAGAAGAATGAAGAATAGATAGATAGTAACTCAAGAGAACCATAGCATAGATGAAATAAGACTAAGTGTCTAAGATACATAACATCCAGAATGTCAACTCATAATACAATAAGTCTAAGAGTCTATACATCTCCACATCTCAAAATACAACTCAGAATGTGAGACAAAATGATATAGAAAAGACTGCCTAGACTAAACTGGTCTAGACTACTGGAACAACATCCTCAGCTGCAGGTGGCTCCTGCTGAGGGTCCTCAATACAAGTGTCATCTAGTCCTGCTCCATAATAAGTAGTTACCCATGCCTCGTCCTCATCCTCTGTAATATTTTCAACAGGTCCAATCAGGACAGGAACGAGCATAATACATCTCACACAGTGCATATCAGGTTAGGAAATACGATACAGGCAATAGAGTAAGATACATAAACTGCTGAAAGGAAGTATACACTGTAAAAGAGATAGCTGTAATGAAATATCTACTGTATATAGAGAACTGTAAGTGACTAGTGATGTAGAGTACAAGATAGGCATGTGAATGGCTAGAATTTATACATGATTACACTACTGAGTTTGCACATGATTATACTACTTTGGAATTATTCACATGTCTACTTCTACTCCCCCGTTTCCCCAATCAATACACAAGGATCTATACAGGTTATGTTATTATACATGATTACTTCACATGAGGCTCATAAATAAGTATACGTGAAGTTATACATGAGGGCTCAGTGAAACATGAGAGTACATGATCACATGAGTACACATGAATGATGGAAGCATAGGAGTACATGATGATAGTGAAACACACGTAACATAAAGTACCCGATGCTCCCGAGAGGGATAACATCTCATGTAAAGATCCATATAGTACCAATCCGTGTTACCAATGTGACAGCAACAAGTAAAGTAATCTAGAGCGAGAAGTAAAGCCTGAACAAGTATGAAACGGTCAGAGAATGTACTCGCCTGCTGTATGAATGTCTGTAGAGAATATGATGTCTGAGGAGAGGTGTCTGGCTCCTGATCAGAGCAACACAAGTCACAATGTGTTCTAAATAGTAAAAATGAAGTCTACTATGCATACTACATGATTCTAGGTCAATTTGGTCAAAAGTCAACTCTTGGTCAACTCTAAAGTCAAACTAGTCAAAGTTAGGTCAACACTAGTCAACTAGTTAGGGTTTTAGTCAAACTAGTCAAACTAGTTGTTTTAGGTCATTCCTAGTCAATTCTAGGTTAACTAGGTCAACTTTGACCTAAGGTTGACTTTGGTCAACCCTTAGTCAACAAGGGTCAACAAGTTGGGTTTTAGTCCATTAGGGTTAGCCCCAAACCATAGGCTAATAATCTTGGCCATAGGCTAGTGTTTAGGTTTCTATATAAATCTATACCTAGTAGTCATACATATATATATATATATATATATATATATATATATATATATATATATATCTATATATATAGACATACACTATCTATCTACTACCCAAATACCAATATGTAATACTCTATATAATACAACCCACACTCACATATATATATACATAATACCATGTATAATCTAATACAATATATATATATATCAATATATATATATATATATACATATTTATATATATAACTTATATATATTACATATATATAGAGAGAGACATAGAAAGAGGGACATAAAGTGAGAGAGAGAGTGAATGAACAGTGAGAGAGAGGGCTGACAGTAGACAGGAAAGGAGAGAGGGTGGTTCCTGATCCTGGAACCCAAAATTCAGCCACAAACACACACACCCACAGTTATATATATACATATATATGTATATACACACAACTACACCTATACACAACCAATTACCCCTAAAATTCACCCACACTCTCACATACATATATACTACGTATATAGATACTAAAAACATACCATATAATGTATAATTCAGATCAAAATTAGGTTTAAAACTCGAATTTGCAAAACTGGATTTATCCTAAAACCTGGAAAATAGGGACTGTGAACTAGAAACTAGGTAAACTCGATTTACACTCACCAAACCGAGCTAAGGCTCGATCCTATTGGTTGGTAACTGACACCCCATACATACACTAGTGTCCTAGGTGCCAGACATGACACCATGACACGGTTTCACGTGTCCAAACACACGAAAACCACACTCGGGTAAATTCCTGACACGCGCACGAACCACAGTGTCGTGCACGCGTTCCAGGAGCTCGTGGACACACCACGAGACACGACACGTCTCGTGGTCGTGCATACGTGTAGCCCACACGTATGGCTACACGTTCCACACCCTGACACGTGTCCACGACACGCGTGGACACAGAACGAACCCCGTATCAGTCGTAAAAATACGACTGATACACGCGAGTTCAGACCGCATCGTGCACGCGGTCGCACGCGTCGTGCTCGCGACACAGGACACGACGCACCACGTGCTTGTGTCCACGTGTACCCCACGAATAGGGCTTCATGCCCGTGTCACTACGAGACACCCTAGTGTCGTGTCCATGCGACACGATACGCTCAAAGTCGTGCCTGCGCGCGTGTGCGCTGACTGCGCGTGTCCAGTGCGAGTGAGTTTTCTCACTCGATACGACACGACGTGACACGAGACTTTGGGGGCATGTTCGCAGACATTGCCCCCTTGTCTGTGTCAAAACTTACGTGTCCTAGTGGCCTGTGTAGTGCACACGAGGTGTCGGGTAGCAGGGCATGCACGATGGGCTCGTGCAGTCGATTCGTGTCCAATTTGGACACGGATACAGCACTAAAATGTGCTCAGTCCACGTGTTCTGTGATCAGCAAGTCTAGGGCTACAAGTTGTGTAATTTGTTTTGGAAAAACATAAAACCCAATCCATTGTGGCATTTCACCAAACAAGGGTTTCTAGCTTAGGATACGTGTCCGATACGGACACCAAACCACTTCTAAATTCCACCAAATTTACCCACAGTTATGGTAGTCCTATATGAATGCATTTATGAAGAAAAATTTGGGTTTTAACTAAGTTTGAGGGAATTTACCTATTGGTGCAATTCCAAGGAAAATCAAAGAAGAGGGGGGTGTGTGTCCTTCAACTTGATGATGTCCAAAGTCTCCAAATTCTTGATTGCTAGCCTCCCTTAGCACCCTTGATGTTGTAGGGTCCCAATGCAAAAGACTAGAGTGAAATTGGATCAAGAATGATCAAGTTATGGGTGTTTGAAGAAGATGGGATTTTCTAGGAATTAATTTCATGTAAAATATTCATGAATGAATACAAAGGATTATATAGAATGTTGTACCAGCTAGGGGGGTACCCCTTGGCCGGCCAAGACATGGGGGGGGTGTCCTTGCCCTTCCTTCATGGCTAAGGCTTGGACTTTGGTGAAAAGGGTGAGATATTTGGAGGGTTTTAAGGAAAATATCTATAAAGGTAACTAGATATTTATCTCACTTTAACCCATGACTAAATATCCATCCTATAGCTTCTAGGTTAGTGGCTAACCTCTAGATTAGGGTAGGATAGGCTAGGGACTAATTATGGGACTTTAACCATGATTAAATAATAATAAAATCATATATTCTCAAATAAAGTTTAGTAAATTACCAAAATACCCTTTTGGTCAAAAACCACTAATTTGATGTTCTAAGCCTATGGCTAAGCTCTCATGGTCATGGCAACTTCTAGGTTAGAGAAAACTAGGATTTACACTAAGTTATACTAACTAAAATCACAAAGTCATAAGTCATGACTTAGCATGACTTAGAAAATAGTTCTAATTACACTAGAAATCACCATAAATCATATCATGCCCTAAACACCATTAATAATTAATAAAAATAATAATTTTTTTCAAAAAACCCTAATTTTAGAAAATAGGGTGTTACAAGTCTACCCTCCTAACAATAATTTCGTCCTCGAAATTTAAAAACGAAACTGAAACTAATGAGAAGGATAGAAATCATACCTCAAGGTACAAATAGATAAGGGTATCGCTCGCGCATCTTATCCTCCCGTTCCCAGGTGGACTCTCCTGGAGAATGATGCCTCCATGCGACACGAACCAATGGTATCGTCTGGTTCCTCAATGCCTTCTTCCGTCGATCCAGAATCTCAACAGGCTGCTCTGGATAACGAAGAGTAGGACCCACCTCGATCTCGGAATGATCAAGTACATGGCTAGGATCTGCCACGTACCGTCTTAACTGCGACACGTGAAATACGTTGTGGACTCCAACCAATGCTGGTGGTAAGTCTAGTCTGTAAGACACGTCACCGACTCTCCCGCAGATAACGAAAGGGCCGATGAAACGCGGGCTAAGCTTCCCACCTCCACCAAAACGTATCGTGCCACGTGTCGGAGATATCCTCAAGAATACCTGGTCCCCGACCTAAACACAAACAAGGTCTCAATTTAATTATGATAAACAAACATGATTAATAAAACACAAACAAGACAACCTAATTCTAATCCTATCTCTAAACTGTACCTCAAACTCCAAAGGTCTGAGGTGGCTATCGGCCCAGTGCCGATGTCTGTCCTGCGCCACGCGAAGCCGATCTCCGATAAGCTTCACCTTCTCTGCTGCATCTACAACCATCTCAGGCCCCAAAAAGACTCGTTCCCCAAAATCATCCCAAGACAAGGGTGTACGACATCTACGCCCGTACAGTGCCTCAAAAGGGGATATCTCGATGCTGGCCTGAAAGCTGTTGTTATATGCAAACTCTACTAAGTGCAGGTGACTCTCCCAAGATCCTCTAAAGTCCAGTACACAAGTCCGCAACATGTCCTCCAGTGTCTGAATGGTCCGCTCTGACTGTCCGTCTGTCTGCGGGTGGTATGCAGTACTAAACTTGAGCTGAGTGCCCAAGCTAATATGCAAGCTCCTCCAAAAATGTGAAGTAAAACGGCTGTCCCGGTCCGATACAATGCTCACTGGAACTCCATGAAGTCTGACTATCTGTCTCATATACATCTCTGATAGCTTCTCGGTAGACAAACCCACTTTGAATGGCAAAAAGTGGACCGATTTGGTCAACCTGTCGACGATGACCCAAATCGTATCCTTCCCTCCTGGAGTACACGACAATCCTGAAATAAAGTCCATCGTGATATGCTCCCACTTCCACTCCGAAATAGGCAATGGCTGCGACAGTCCTCCTGGCCTCTGCCTCTCTGCCTTGACCTGCTGGCAGATCAAACACCTAGCTACGAAGTGTGCTACCTCGCGCTTCATCCCACTCCACCATACATGCTCTCTCAGATCCCTATACATCTTGTTGGCTCCCGGATGTATCGAGTACTGAGAACGGTGGGCCTCCTGCATAACCTGCTTCCGAAAGTCTTCACTGGGCACACACAGTCTGGAACCGTGCCTCAATACGCCATCTCCTGTAAGAGTGAACTCATCGTCCGCAAATCCCTGTCTGACCTGCTCCCTGATGCATCATAGAGAAATATCATCGAACTGAGCCGACTTGATCCTATCAATCAAGTCTGACTGAATCTGGAGGCCCCACATCTGTATCTGTACTCCCGACACAATCACCTCGATCCCAAGGCTCTCCAAGTCCGCCAACAAGTGACGATCCATCGTCAAACACATAGCTGTCGGGTATCTGCTCAACGCATCAGCAACTACGTTGGCCTTCCCTGGATGATACTGCAGAAGAATTTCAAAGTCCTTCATCAGCTCCAGCCATCTACGCTGCCTCATGTTCACCTTCTTCTGCGTAAACACGTATTTCAAGCTCTTGTGGTCTGTAAATATCTCCACACGCTCTCCATACAAATAGTGTTTCCACAGCTTCAGAGCAAAGATAACTGCCGCCAACTCTAAATCATGGGTAGGGTAGTTCTTCTCATGGGGCCGTAACTGCCTGGAAGCATAGGCAATCACCTTCCCATGCTGCTGCAAGACACAACCCAAATCCTTCCCCGAGGCGTCACTGTAGATAGTGAACCCGCCTGATCCTGATGGCAATGTCAGAATCGGGGCTGTCGTCAACCGCTTCTTCAACTCATCGAAAGCGGCCTGACACTCCTCTGACCAGAGAAACTCTGCGTCCTTTCGGGTCAGCCTAGACAACGGCTCTGCAACCCGGGAGAAATCCTGGACGAACCTCCTGTATTAGCCTGCCAATCCCAGGAAGCTCCTGATCTCTGCCACTGATGTCGGCGCTGCCCAAGCCTCAACTGCTGATATCTTTCTTGGGTCGACTGAGATCCCATCTCCAGTCACTACATGACCCAGGAAGTCAACTCTGTCAAGAAAGAACTCGCACTTCGAGAGCTTGCCGTAAAGCTGCTCCTGCCTGAGAGTCTCTAGGACCACTCTCAAGTGCTCCTCGTGCTCCTCCTCGGTCTTCGAGTATACCAGGATGTCGTCGATGAACACCACCACGAACTTATCTAAGTACTGGTGGAACACCTTGTTCATCAAGTTCATGAACACCGCTGGAGCATTCGTCAACCCAAACGGCATCACCATAAACTCGAACTGGCCGTACCGCGTCCTGAATACCGTCTTCGGGATGTCCTCCCTCTTCACCTTTACCTGATGGTAGCCTGACCTCAGATCAATCTTCGAGAATACCCGAGCTTCGCTCAACTGATCGAAGAGATCATCGATCCGCGGTAGTGGATATCTGTTCTTGATCGTCAGACTGTTGAGTGCCCTGTAGTCGATACACATACGTACCGACCCATCCTTCTTCGGTACAAAGAGTACCGATGCACCCCAAGGTGAAGAACTAGAGCGGATGAAGCCTTTGTCCTGCAACTCATCCACCTGTTTCTTCAATTCCACCAGCTCGCTGTTCTTCACCCGATAGACATGCTGTGAAATGGGTTCCGCACCTGGAACCAAGTCTATCGAGAACTCAACGTCTCTGTCTAGTGGAAGCCCAGGCAATTCCTCTGGAAACACGTCCATAAACTCAGCAATCAATGGATGTGGAGCTGGCTGCTCCTCGACTGAAGCTCCACAGAAAACTCCGCAAGTCTGCTCTGCCTGCCGTCGGGAATATACAAACTCTGGCTCTCCTGGCGCTCTGAACAGAACTCTACCCCCGCGGCAATCTATGCTGGCATGGTGCATGCTCAACCAATCCATACCGAGTACAATATCGTAGTTCGGTAGTGGCATTACGAGCAAACACACATCCAACTCTCGGCCTCCCAAAACTACTCTCCGTCCCTTGCAAATATCACGAACGAGGATAATGCCACCCCCGGTCGTAATCTTGCAAGTCCTAGGCAACGATTCAGATATAACATGATGTCGAATCGCAAAAGATACTGATACAAAGCTATAGGAAGCCCCAGAATCGAACAATACATAAGCTGGAATAGAGTCGAGAAGAATAGAACCTGCTACCAGCTCTCCAGTAACCTCGGCATCCTCTGCTGCCATGGCATAGGCTCGCCCCTGCTGACCACCCCTGGCCTGATGCTGGGTGAACTCTGCTGCTGAGTCGGCAAAGGTCCCTTCTGCTGCCCTGCCGGAGCCTTGGCTCCGTCTCCTTGAACTGGTCGTCCCGAAGACATGGGACACTCCCTCAGCTGGTGGTCTCCAGCACCACATAATAGACACCTGCCAAGCCTCTTTCTGTAGTCATTCCATCCATGACCCTGCTTCTTGCAGAAAGTGCAACTGACGACCTGCTGCTTGGGTGCCTGCTGCTGGTGCCTCGGCTGCTGCACCTGCTGGAACGGCCTCTGCTGCTGGAATGGCCTCTGCTGCTGGTGCTGAAAATGAGGCCTTTTGGCCTGTCCTCCACTGCTGTCAGTTCCCTGGGTGTCGCGGCCCCTCTTGAGCTTCAGCTCAAGATCATCCTCAGCCGCCATCGCTCCTGCTAGGATATCCTCAAAAGTGGCATTCCTGTCACTCTTGGTCAAGGACTTGACCTCCTTGACCAAGCCCTTCCTGAACCTCCTCGCCTTCGCTGTCTCGCTAAGGCCCTCCACAAATCTGCTCAACCGGCAAAACTCACCGGAATACTCCTCTACAGTTTGGTTCCCCTGAACCAGGTTCTCGAACTGGATCTCCAAAGCACCGACTGCCTGATCCGGGAAAAACTTCCCCTTGAAGAGTTCCTTGAAAACTCTCCATGTCTGCCCTGGAGTGCCTACTCCCGGGTCCGTCTGATACCAGGTACGGGCAAGATCCCGTATCTGGCTGGCTGCTGCCTCTATCTGGTGTTCGGCTGGTATCTCCGCCAGTCGGAAGATCTCCTCAATGTGCTCAATCCAGTCATCAACATAAAGAATCCCCTCTGTCCCCAAGAAGTCCCTTGGGTTCATCTTCTTGAAGTCCTGAATGCCCAAAATCCTCTGCTGTCGCGGCTGTCCCAATCCTCCCTGCGGCTGGACAGCCAACCTCTCTATCGTCGCTCTAGCCAGCTGATGAACCTCATCTATGCCCCTGGTAAACTCCGTCGTATAACGCTGCTACTGAGCCTGCTGCGACTCTAGGAAATGCTGGAAGTATGAAAACATCTGTGCAGCATCCACTAAACCAGATGGTATCGGCGGCTGGAACTGCGGCTGGTGCTGCTGGTGCTGCTGAAACTGTGGCTGACGAAACTGCGGGGGAGGCATGTCTGGGGTAGCTGGGATGGTCCCCCGAATAAGTAGAGGTGCACCCCCAAATGTGGCAGAAGCTCCCACATGAGCTGGAGTAAGGGGAGCTGCAGTCCCGGGTCCTGGTGAGCTGGACGAGAGGTGGCAGACCTCTCAGTGGTGTCACCTGGACCGAGATGCTGCGATCATGTCTCCACCATCCTAAAGACAGATCAATCAAGAAAATCAATACGGAGAAGAAACGATATAGTCAAAGGAGACAGTTTATTTCAAAAGAAAGACAATATCAGCAAGAATTTAGATAGCAGGAATTTAGATAAGAGTTTTTTTCTAATGTGATTGAGTACCTCAACTACATCCTATTTTCTACTGCAGGCTGTGGCGATACTCTAGTTCGAATACCACCACATAAACTGGACCTGTATGGGCCACCACTAAAAATGTGTCACGACCCGCACCCTAGAGTAAGGGCACGAGAAGTGGGTACGTCCAGCCTACGCCGCAGTGTCGGCGGTAGAACGCTGTCCTAGGTAAATCATCTAACAGTATAAAGGTACCTGTACAGTTCATACTCTCCGAATGGAGGTAACATCAGAACATATAGTCTCAATCACATCTAAGGTAGAAGAATGAAGAACAGATAGATAGTAACTCAAGAGAACCATAGCATAGATGAAATAAGACTAAGTGTCTAAGATACATAACATCCAGAATGTCAACTCATAATACAATAAGTCTAAGAGTCTATACATCTCCACATCTCAAAATACAACTCAGAATGTGAGACAAAATAATATAGAAAAGACTGCCTAGACTAAACTGGTCTAGACTACTGGAACAACATCCTCAGCTGCAGGTGGATCCTGCTGAGGGTCCTCAATACAAGTGTCATCTAGTCCTCCTCCATAATAAGTAGTCACCCATGCCTCGTCCTCATCCTCTGTAATATTTTCAACAGGTCCAATCAGGACAGGAACGAGCATAATATATCTCATACAGTGCATATCAGGTTAGGAAATACGATACAGGCAATAGAGTAAGATACATGAACTGCTGAAAGGAAGTATACGCTGTAAAAGAGATAGCTGTAATGAAATATCTACTGTATATAGAGAACTGTAAGTGACTAGTGATGTAGAGTACAAGATAGGCATGTGAATGGCTAGAATTTATACATGATTACACTACTGAGTTTGCACATGATTACACTACTTTGGAATTATTCACATGTCTACTTCTACTCCCCCGTTTCCCCAATCAATACACAAGGATCTATACAGGCTACGTTATTATACATGATTACTTCACATGAGGCTCATAAATGAGTATTCGTGAAGTTATACATGAGGGCTCAGTGAAACATGAGAGTACATGATCACATGAGTACACATGAATGATGGAAGCATAGGAGTACATGATGATAGTGAAACACACGTAACATGAAGTACCCGATGCTCCCGAGAGGGATAACATCTCATGTAAAGATCCATATAGTACCAATCCGTGTTACCAATGTGACAGCAACAAGTAAAGTAATCTAGAGCGAGAAGTAAAGCCTGAACAAGTATGAAACGGTCAGAGAATGTACTCGCCTGCTGTATGAATGTCTGTAGAGAATATGATGTCTGAGAAGAGGTGTCTGGCTCCTGATCAGAGCAACACAAGTCACAATGTGTTCTAAATAGTAAAAATGAAGTCTACTATGCATACTACATGATTCTAGGTCAATTTGGTCAAAAGTCAACTCTTGGTCAACTCTAAAGTCAAACTAGTCAAAGTTAGGTCAACACTAGTCAACTAGTTAGAGTTTTAGTCAAACTAGTCAAACTAGTTGTTTTAGGTCATTCCTAGTCAATTCTAGGTTAACTAGGTCAACTTTGACCTAAGGTTGACTTTGGTCAACCCTTAGTCAACAAGGGTCAACAAGTTGGGTTTTAGTCCATTAGGGTTAGCCCCAAACCATAGGCTAATAATCTTGGCCATAGGCTAGTGTTTAGGTTTCTATATAAATCTATACCTAGTAGTCATACATATATATATATATATATATATATATATATATATATATATATATATATATATATATATATATATATATCTATATATATAGACATACACTATCTATCTACTACCCAAATACCAATATGTAAACTCTATATAATACAACCCACACTCACATATATATATACATAATACCATGTATAATCTAATACAATATATATATATATCAATATATATATATATATATATACATATTTATATATATATATATAGAGACATAGAGAGAGGGACATAGAGTGAGAGAGAGAGTGAATGAACAGTGAGAGAGAGGGCTGACAGTAGACAGGAAAGGAGAGGGGGTGGTTCCTGATCCTGGAACCCAAAATTCAGCCACAAACACACACACCCACAGTTATATATATACAGATATATGTATATACACACAACTACACCTATATACAACCAATTACCCCCAAAATTCACCCACACTCTCACATACATATATACTACGTATATAGATACTAAAAACATACCATACAATGTATAATTCAGATCAAAATTAGGTTTAAAACTCGGATTTGTAAAACTGGATTTATCCTAAAACCTGGAAAATAGGGACTGTGAACTAGAAACTAGGTAAACTCGATTTACACTCACCAAACCGAGCTAAGGCTCGATCCTATTGGTTGGTAACAGACACCCCATACATACACTAGTGTCCTAGGTGCCAGACACGACACCACGACACGGTTTCACGTGTCCAAACACACGAAAACCACACTCGGGTAAATTCCTGACACGCGCACGAACCACAGTGTCGTGCACGCGTTCCAGGAGCTCGTGGACATACCACGAGACACGTCACATCTCGTGGTCGTGCATACGTGTAGCCCACACGTATGGCTACACGCTCCACACCCTGACACGTGTCCACGACACGTGTGGACACAGAACGAACCCCATATCAGTCGTGAAAATACGACTGATACACGCGAGTTCAGACCGCGTTGTGCACGCGGTCGCACGCGTCGTGCTCGCGACACAGGACACGACGCACCACGTGCTCGTGTCCAAGTGTACGCCACGAATAGGGCTTCATGCCCGTGTCACTACGAGACACCCTAGTGTCGTGTCCATGCGACACGACACGCTCAAAGTCGTGCCTGCGCGCGTGTGCGCTGACAGCGCGTGTCCAGTGCGAGTAAGTTTTCTCACTCGACACGACACGACGCGACACGAGACTTTGGGGGCATGTTCGCAGACATTGCCCCCTTGTCTGTGTCAAATCTTACGTGTCCTAGTGGCCTGTGTAGTGCACACGAGGTGTCGGGTAGCAGGGCATGCACGATGGGCTCGTACGGTCGGTTCGTGTCCAATTTGGACACGGACACAGCACTAAAATGTGCTCAGTCCACGTGTTCTGTGATCAGCAAGTCTAGCGCTACAAGTTGTGTAATTTGTTTTGGAAAAACATAAAAACCAATCCATTGTGGCATTTCACCAAACAAGGGTTTCTAGCTTAGGATACGTGTCCGATACAGACACCAAACCACTTCTAAATTCCACCAAATTTACCCATAGTTATGGTAGTCCTATATGAATGCATTTATGAAGAAAAATCTGGGTTTTAACTAAGTTTGAGGGAATTTACCTATTGGTGCAATTCCAAGGAAAATCAAAGAGGGGGGGTGTGTGTCCTTCAACTTGATGATGTCCAAAGCCTCCAAATTCTTGATTGCTAGCCTCCCTTAGCACCCTTGATGTTGTAGGGTCCCAATGCAAAAGACTAGAGTGAAATTGGATCAAGAATGATCAAGTTATGGGTGTTTGAAGAAGATGGGATTTTTTAGGAATTAATTTCATGTAAAATATTCATGAATGAATACAAAGGATTATATAGAATGTTGTACCAGCTAGGGGGGTACCCCTTGGCCAGCCAAGACATGGGAGGAGGGTGTCCTTGCCCTTCCTTCATGGCTAAGGCTTGGACTTTGGTGAAAAGGGTGAGATATTTGGAGGGTTTTAAGGAAAATATCTATAAAGGTAACTAGATATTTATCTCACTTTAACCCATGACTAAATATCCATCCTATAGCTTCTAGGTTAGTGGCTAACCTCTAGATTAGGGTAGGATAGGCTAGGGACTAATCATGGGACTTTAACCATGATTAAATAATAATAAAATCACATATTCTCAAATAAAGTTTAGTAAATTACCAAAATACCCTTTTGGTCAAAAACCACTAATTTGATGTTCTAAGCCTATGGCTAAGCTCTCATGGTCATGGCAACTTCTAGGTTAGAGAAAACTAGGATTTACACTAAGTTATACTAACCAAAATCACAAAGTCATAAGTCATGACTTAGCATGACTTAGAAAATAGTTCTAATTACACTAGAAATCACCATAAATCATATCATGCCCTAAACACCATTAATAATTAATAAAAATAATAATTTTTTTCAAAAAACCCTAATTTCAGAAAACAGGGTGTTACAAAGCTTATGGGGGCATCTTCTAAGCCATTCGCGAGGCGGAAGATGACGTGACTCGTGCTGAAGCAAAATACATGGCCGACTGTTCGCCTGACACCAGGAAGGTGCTGAATCTCACCAAAGCCATCCTCAAATTCAGGTTGAAGATCGAGACCGATTTTTGGAAGCAGAAAGCGAGGATCAAATGGGACAACGAGGGGGACAACAACTCCAGTTTCTTCCACGCTTGCGTCAATGGGAGGAGACACAAACTCACTCTCTCTCAGATTTTCGCAAACAACGGCACCAGCATCAGCGACCAAAAGGGTATCCAAGAGGAGGCCGCAAACTTCTACTGCATACTTTTTTCCAAGGAGATGGTTATTAAAGACAACACCTTCCTGGACGGGGTTCCCCACCTTATCAGCGACACTGACAATTTACGGCTTAAACAGCCTCCCTCGGAAGAAGAAGTGAAAGAAGCAATATGGGCCCTCGACGAGCACAGCGCCCCAGGACCGGACGAATTTTTGGGAGTTTTCTTTCGCACTTGCTGGGATATCATCAAAACTGACATCCACAACGCGGCCTCCGCCTTCATCCAAGGAGCCACCTACCCCGGAGCCATATCGAGCACCAATCTTATCCTCAGCCCAAAGATAGACAACCCTGAGACATTCTGCGACTTCCGTCCCATCAGTCTCTGTACCTTTACCAACAAGATAATATCCAAGATTATAGCCTCCCGTATGACAGGCCTTCTCCCCAAGATCATCTCGGAGGAGCAGAGTGGCTTTGTCCGGGGGAGAAATATCCAATACAACATCATGCTGGCTCAAGAGTTAGTCACCTGCATGAAATTGCCAACAAGAGGGAGCAATATTACTATCAAACTAGACATAGAGAAAGCCTACGACAGACTTGATTGGCAATTTATAATTTGGGTCTTTAGAGCTTTCGGCTTGTCTGAAACCTGGACCAACGTCATGTGGAGATCGATCAGCAACTCGTGGTTTTCTACGGTTATTAACGGCCAAGTGGAATCCACTCGCGGGGTTAGACAAGGGGATCCGCTATCCTCCACAATCTTCATCATTACGGCGGATGCGTTGAACAAAAACCTTAATAAAATGACGAGCACCCCCAACTTCCAGCACTATCATACGGCTAGCGGCTGCCCAATCATCACCCACTTGGCCTTCGCTGACGATATCCTTATATTCTCATCCGGAGACGCAGGATCGGTAGAAGTCGGGCATAATACGCTACAAATCTATGAAAGGTGCTCAGGACAGAAGATCAACCCGAAAAAAAGTGTTATCTACACCCACCACAATATCAAGAGAGAGCAAGCGGCTAGCATATCAACCACCACACCATTCTCCATCAAGTACCCTCCATTCCTCTACCTTGGGTGCCCCCTCGTGTACGGAAAATCCCACACCGGGATCTTCGAGAACCTGACCAATCGCATCAGGAAGAAGCTCGAGGGCTGGCACAATGCCACCCTATCCCCAGGAGGCAAGATTATCCTCATCAATCACGTTCTAACCTCCATTCCCATCTACACCTTGGCAGCGTGCTCTCCCCAAGAAAGTCCTATCCTACATCGAGAGCATCTTCAACAATTTTCTCTAGAGACACAGCGGCGGCCAAGAAAAGCAATATTGGGCTAGTTGGGACACCATGGCTCGTCCCACGGGAGAGGGGGGTCTGGGTTTTTCTAAACTTTCCCATATTGTTAACGCTTTCTTGATAAAATTGTGGTGGACACTTCGCACTAGTAAGAACTTATGGTCCAGGTTTATGAAGGCCAAATACTTCAAGTATATCCACCCATCCACGGCCAGCAGATCATCCGTGGCCTGGCACTGCATCCTTCACGGACGGACCCTAGCCGAACCGACGATTCGCCTTAAGGTGGGCACCGGAAAAGCATCACCATTCTTGGAGCGCTGGGTAGGCGAATTCTTGCTTACACACATTCCGGTAGCCCCAAAAAATAGAACTATCAAGGACCTATGGGGCTCTCCCAATAACTCCTGGAATTGGATTAAAATCAGGTCATAGGCTGGGTCCGAAGTGGCCGATTACATTCGTCATAGCAGTTTGAAGATCGGACCAGACGCAGATAAGCTCGTATGGTCGCCCGACGGTGCTGGCACCTTCTTTGTTAAGTCTGCCAGAAGCGTTATCTGGGGCAACGCGGTCCCGTCCCCTACCATTGCCTCGTTCTGGCAGACATACATCCCCAAGAAATGGTCTTTTCTCGTCTGGAGAGCCCTACGCAATATCCTCCCTACTGACGACAAGCTCAATACAATCGGGTTCAGCCTCGCCTCTGCGTGCACATGCTGCTCGGATCGACAATCGGAAACAGCCAATCACATCCTCAGTTAGGGGGACCTACCGGTCAAGGTCTGGACAGCTCTTTCCCAGCATTATAGATTGACTCATGGAGGCAAAAACTTTTACCATCTCATGGACACCTGGGCTTCAGCGTCCCATGGCCACCAAATCATCACGGCGACCGCTACGTGGGTTATCTGAAAAAATTAGAACAAGGCGAGATACGAAGGCCGACAGTACAGCACGGACCAACTAATTCGGGAGACCATTCGTCAATGCCACAAACGGAGACCCCTCTGCAGGCATGGACAGGAAGCTTTCTGGAACTCTCTCCTTTCCTCGGCTTAGCCGTTTTGTTTTAATTTGCCTCTTCTTTTGTCAGTATACGTCTATAGGCTTCGGCATTTTGTGCCTAATGGTATACTTGTAAAGGTTCGGGCTTTTTGGCCTTATTGAATAAAATGGTAGGTTCTCTAAATAAATAAATAAATAAATATTAATATACATGTATTTATGTATTTATCCCTATAAGTACAATATAGCCTAAAATTCCCAAATTCCTCAAAGTTGTTATTAGGAAATTATTTATCCTATTTTCAAATTAAAGTATCATTTAATAGCTATAACATATTTAATATATATATAACAACCATCTGTAAAGTCGTGTACTAAATTATTAAAATAAAATATCAATACACCATACCTCTACGTGGACGTTCTTAGACGCACTACCTCAGTACATGGGCTTGAGTTTGACTTAGATCAAGCTCGACTAGTTTAACACAACCGGATCTCCTAAAAAGTTAATAATATTAATAAATAACTAATTAAAATATTTATAGGGTCAAGTCACAACTTTGACTGATTTTCCTACTTGGGACACACATATGGCATGGACTTCACTACCAAGGCTAAAATACTAGTCAAAGTACACGACTACACTATACGTACCATAATTCCTAGTCATCTTGCACTCCAAATCTTAACTATAACTAAAGCCTTCTATAATAATAATTACTTTAGAATAATATTTATAATAAAAAATCACTATTTAAGTCAGATAAATAATAATAAAAATAATGTCCCAAAATATCGAGAAGAGGGGTTTCAATAATGTACATAACTAGTAGGAGAATGATATAGAAAATCCACTAAGGTACTCTGGTACTCCGGTTGGTCACCTCGAGTAGATGGTACGGATGATCCTTCGGGCTCCTCTATCAGATCTGGCCAAACAAAACCAGTGGGGTCAGACCCCCAATAGAAATTACCACAAAGGAAACCAAACTATGAACTAAAACCAGCAATAACTAACATAACAACGGATAGAAACAAAAATAAATAAATATGGATCGGGACTCGTGCACTACCAATGAACTTATCTCGATAATAGAAAAGACAATAAGCACGCAACATGTAGCATAAAGTAAATAACATGTGACATAATATAAACTATGGACATGTAAAGTAAACGAAAGCATGTGAATATATAAGATAAACTGGACATGTGAGCCTGTACAGCATAGGGATCATGTATAGCATGTGAGAACTAAATAGAACGACAAATGATAAGATGACTTAGGAACTATTCTGGAACCGACTTACAACCCATAAACCAAACAAGGACCGAGGTTGTAACCCTTCTCCTGAACAGAACTTAGTCTCTAATCATTTACCGACAAAAGTAAGCATAGACAGAAGCTAGACAAAATAAGAAAAGATAGGATTGGACTCTATCCATCAATTACGGCCAAGCAATGAGTACGACTTGATAAATTAGCTAACTAGGGTTATCACAATCCTAATTACTAATATATGCATTTTTAAACAATTTAATCCAATTACCTGCCCTGCAAACTACCCAAGTTATACAGGCCAAAAAAATAAAAAATGGATACATTGCCCGGGAGACAAGTGTATCATAGATGAAAGAATACATTACCCGAGAGACAAGTGTATCCTATGATCTAATAGTGGGTACATCACCCGTGAGACAAATCCGCCCTAAGTATATAGATATATAGAGGATACATCGCCCGGGAGACAAATGTATCCTATAGACATATAAAAGGTGCAACACTCGATGGCGCGCTAGAAGTGTGCTCATCATGACAGATAGAAACAAGTACATTCTGGTTGGGGCTAAAACAAAGGGCTTGCAGGCAACTGGGAAATTCTCCCCTCCTAATACATCTAGATAATCAAGCTACTTGTTTAGTCCTTAACATTTTTGTTGGATTCTGGGTGTGGCATTCTGCAAAATCTATCCTAGACATGATATGCAAGACTGGACAATACAAGAAAGTGCACTATAATAAGCCACAACAAGAAAATATAATATGCTGGAAGCCAGGAGTGCGCTACGACGAGCCACTATAAAGTAATCGGGAGTGCACCATGATAGGCCACTATCATGTAATCAAAGAAAAAGGCATATAACATGAGTGGACCACGACGGGCGACTATTTGGTAAACAAAGAAGACGTATAACAAGAATGTGCCATGACGGGCCACAACAAAAAATACTAGACATGGCATAGACTGTAAAGTACAATAAATCTGAAAAGACATGGCAATACATAGTAAGTAAAGGACATAGAACAACATATGAACATGTGATGGTGTCAAGTGTATATAGGGTGTACAATCATTCTCTAATTATATAAGATCCAAAAAAATAAAAATAATTGATACATTGCCCGGGAGACAAGTATATCATGGATGAAAAAATACATTGCCCGATAGACAAGTGTATTCTATGATCTAATAGTGGGTACATCATCCGGGAGACAAATTCACCCTATGTATATAGATATATAGAGGATACATCGCCTGGAAGACAAATGTATCCTATAGACATATAAAAGGTGCAACACTCGACGGTGCGCTAGAAGTGTGCTCATCATGACAGATAGCTATAAGTACATTCTGGTTGGGGCCGAAATAAAGGGCTTGCAGGCAACCGAGAAATTCTTCCCTCCCAATGTATCTAGATAATCAAGCTAGTTGTTTAGTCCTTAACAATTTTGCTGGATTCTGGGTGTGGCATTCTGCAAAATCTATCCTAGACATGATATGCAAGACTGGATAATACAAGAAAGTGCACAATAACAAGCCACAACAAAAAAATATAATACGCTGGAAGCTAGGAGTGCGCTACGACGAGCCACTATAAAGAAATAGGGAGTGCACCATGATAGGCCACTATCATGTAAGCAAAAAAAAGGCATATAACATGAGTGCGCTACGATGGTCCACTACCTGGTAAACAAAGAAGACATATAACAAGAATGCGCCACAACGGGCCACAACAAAGAAATAATAGACATGTCATAGACTGTAAAGTACAATAAATCTGGAAAGGCATGGCAATACATAGTAAGTATAGGACATAGAACAACATATGAACATATGACGGTGTCAAGTGTATATAGGGTGTACAATCATTCTCTAACTATATAAGATCATCTAATCATGTTAAGAATTTATTACAGTCAAAAAAATCTTAAAAACGGACAAAATAATAAAAAATAGCCAAAAAACAGCAATAATCGGTATACCAGCGGTATACCGTAGTATACCGACGGTATTCCACCCAAAGACATATAGTTTTTGGGGTATAAATTGGTATTCTGATGGTACACACCGGTATATCGTCAGTATACCGTTCCCAGACAGCAACAAAAGTCTAAAATTTTGCCAAAACTTATTTCGACCATAAAAATTTTTATTTTAAATCAAAATTCGGATTTTCAAAAGTCAAAATCTCATAGAATTAAATTATCTACAACATGGGAGTGTTAGTTTTCCCAAAGTCAAAGATTTGATAGATCAATACCTTAAAATACTCTAAAAATAGGTTTTTGGGAAACTGAAACGAGTTTCGATTTCCCCCAAACTCAAAATCTATGGGATACAAACTAGGTAAGGGCCTCATATATTATATGTGACCAAGATCCATGATGGTAACACCTGTATCACTCTTAATACCGAGTTTTCTACTAAGTCAATATTGTATTTTAACAGAAAATCAAAACCTAGTTCAACAAATTTTAGAAACATGCATATAGATGAGAATCATATGAAAAATATATTTAACAAAATTAGTTTTGGAAAATTCTACGCATTTATACCAAGGAAAATAAAAATGACAACAAAATAATATTGTTCAAGAATTTGGCAATATATACTTGCCTAGGTTAAGCTCCAAGCCTAATTTTCCACTCCACCACCAAGAGGGGTACGAAACCACACTCTAGGACTCAAGGCCAAGATTTCCTAAGCTTGAGGAAGATGAATGAAAGATAAGAGGAATGGAAGAAAGAATGAAAAGAGAGAGGAGAGAGAAAGTGAAAGGGTATATATAAAAGGAGGAATTAATCGTGACCGTTGGATTGTGATCCATGTCATGATTTAAATCGATTCTAGCCATCCAAAGAAAACTAAGTATCCATTGGATAATAGGGTGAGTCAGAACTAAGAAACTAATGGATAATATAATTCATCGACACTATTTACGAAAATATCTAAATACTATTCACGAAAATATCTAAACACTATTCATCAAAATATCTGAAATTGAAAATATCTTAAAAGTGGAAAATATCCCCGGGCGGTATACCGTCGGTACACACCGGTACAGCGGAGGTATGTCCCTCAAGGAGAAAATTTATAATTTAGAAAATTTTTAAAGCGTTCCAAAAATGAACAAAATACGAAATACACTACAAAATACATACATATATAAATATTGATACTGTGAGACGAGTCTATGACCGAACTTGAACCGAACCGAACCAAGCTCAGTCCCCGGGGACTCAGTATTTAGGATTTTCTGATTTGACTCCTCCTCTAGAACATGGACTAAATGTTTATACTTTTCAACGTTAGGGAACCGAACTCTGGCCGAGTTTTATCCCTATATAATCCTATAAATATATGTTGTTGTATAATATATGAAAAACTAACTTATTTTCTTTTTTAAATATTACAAATTTTTATTAGCTTTTAAATTCTCTAACGGACAATTGGTAGTGCCCATAATGGCTATATTATTAGCGGGTAATGGCCATATTGGCTATTAAATCCAATGGGTTGGTGTGGGATTGTTTGCCATAAAAAAATCAAAGACAGGTATTACAGAACACTGAAATTGATTGCAAACTCGCTTGTACAAAAAAAATTCTAGAAAGAAATCCTAGGAAACAATCTAAGTACAATTATTTAGTTTTGATTCTGGGAGGTGACGGTGGAGGCTCGGAAAAGTGCTATAAACTCTGCCTTCCTCCGTGGACTATCTGACGCCGTCTTTAGATCTTGAAGAAATTGCTTTCTTGAAGGTTGCAGCCTTTTGCAGGGGTATAGCACCCTGCTACATATAGTGGTATGTGTGTTGAGCCGCATAGGTGGCCTGTGGCCACGTGGCTAATTAGCACGTGAAGACCCGCTGTTTGGCCGCCATCCGTCAATTTGTTAGGATTTTGTTACAGTAAATCTGGGCTGTTAGGACTTGGTCAGCCTGCCACGTGTCCTGTGGCAGGGATCATTTTGAGCCTTATAGATTTATCAGTTTTTGTCCATGTGGGGCCGCAAGGGACTCATGCGGCTTAAGTTGCAAACTTTCTTAGCCCAGACATAGCTTTAAAGCTTTAAGCCGCATAGATTCTGTATTTTGGCCGCATAAAGCTCATGTGGCTTGGATCACAGTTACTCTTGGCCGCATGAAGTTCAATGACGTTGGGGCCGCATATGTTTGAGCCGCATAAGGTTTATGCGGCTTAGGTGACACTCCTTCTGGCCACATGAAGGCGTACGAACCCTGCTTTTGGGCAATGTCTCACGTCTTATCATTTTGTCAAAGTGTCAGAGCTGTCATTTTTGTCAGCTTTATCAGACGAACTGATTCTCTTAGCCGCATATCTTTCTCCTGCAGCTGGTTGTCAACGGGCCGCATATGGTATTGAATCTGTCATGCGACTTTCCCATTATGCAGACCTGTTTGGCCAAAAGTATACATGCGGCAAATTGTCATCCGCATGAACCCCATATTTTCTATGCTTCTACAGGGATAGTATCTATGTAGTATATATTCGTAGATTTTGGTATAGATCAAAAGGCTGAATGATGTGTCCACACTCTTCTAAATTTTCTTCTATCTATTGTTGGAAAAATATTATCTTTACTCCAAATTTTTTTTGTCCTCTCTAATTTCTGGACAAAGTTAAGTTCGAGTCACTCTCTCAAAGCCATGTGCAGTGACGAGAAGTCGGTAGCATGAGAGTTTTACCTCTAGGAAAACTAGAGAATAAGTCTGCACAAAGACCTCGAATAATCTCTTAGTGCAGTACTTCGTACACGACTTCCCCAGAGATCAGTAACTCCAACCTTTTGTTATTTTGTTTAAAAGGTTTAAAAAAAATTCTAACAATCTAAGAGATTATTCATGTTCTGTTTAATGTCAGGTTTTCTTAAGATTTTTCTGATTAAACTACTATCGGTATAGCACTTGTCTCCTTAGAAATTTTATTTTTATTTTAGAGAATATTTATTATTATTATTATTAGGTATAGAAGTGTTAGAATAATTAAGATTAGTGTTTTCACTTTGAGATCACAAGGTTTCATAACTAAGCCTAAAGGTGGCAATATTAGGTCATATATGGTCACTAGGGTCTCTAGATAGCCCTAGATATTATTTTAGAATTTTCTGGAATTTTAGGAATTTTTAGATAAATTAAACCTATATAAATTATTTTTTCCTAGGCTTTTAGGATCTGCTATGGGGTCAAAGAGAGATATTTTGAGACCAAACATTTTACTTAGGCTCTAGACCCCTAGAAATATTTTTCTAAATTTTTTTTGAATTTTTTTGGATTTTTTGGGATTTATTTGAATTTATTTGGAGTTTAAATTATTTTTTATTAAATTTATGTAATTTAATAAAGCATTTATCCACTCACCCACCATGTTGGGCCCATTTGTCGGCACCCAATCTGTAACCGCCTCTCTCCCCCCCTATATATATATACATGCATATTTAGAATCCCTATTATTTATTCCAGCCTTTTTGTGGTTTGATATTAGAGATCCTTCAACTTCACGAGGCGATTGCGATTAACTCCGACGTCCGTTTTGAGTGCCATTTTTTGTTAGAACTGTATCAAGGTTATTTTGAACATGTAATTTATTTTTTGTAATTATTTACGTGAATTTCTGGAGATTTATTTGAGTGTCTGTTTTCCAAAAATCGAGCATCATACTGTTTTTGAGATTTTGGGAGATCCCAAACTCCGTTTTGCAATACGTTTGATATTTTGGAAAGATGACATAAAGATCTACGACAAAATTTTTCCAAAAATTCATAAATTCATCTAGTATTTTAATTAATTTATAGAACTCAGATTTGACCGATGATTCACTAATTTAGTCATAGTTAGCCATAATGACGATAACTATTGATCAAATTATGATTTTGTGGCACCATCAATTCTAGTGTACTCATGGCACTGAAATTTACTTAGTTTCACCTCAAGTTAGTGAGTTTGTATTGTTTGTCTACATACTCAATGATATGCCTTAATTTGCGTGTCACAGTTCCCAAATTTGGAAACCGTGACTTTTTTTGGCCAAATACTTGTGTTTAATTTTTATTTTAGATTATTATTAGGTTAAAGTAAGATTTTAAAAGATTTATTTCATAATTAAGTTAGATTAAATTAGGAAACCTATTTAGAAAATTACTATAGTTTTAAAAGTAGGATTTTTAGATCTAATTTGTCATTATTCATGTGACACAGTAGATCGGACTTTCGACTATCATGCCTCGATTCTGTATAATAGATAGTCGTCCCCCGGGCATGATGCCATGTGAACCTAGGTTGCGATCGCACAAGGCATAGTCATAAGTTAATCCAAAATACAACATCTAAGAGAATAAGCGCACACAAATTGAACAACACATTGAGACAGAAAAACCTTGTATTTTCAGAGTAAATTACTCTAATTGATGCAGTTATTCTGAGTTGCCTTTAGCAAGTGTTTCATGAAAAATCGTGCCTCAATTCATTGATTCTACACTATAGCAACAAGTATTGCCTTTGTGTTTTATGATTGATTTTGAAACATAGGGTCGAGGCGAAGGAGGACAGCCACTCTTCGTAGTCTTTGCTTCAGGCAAGGGATTGGTTGGCTGCACTTAGATGTCGCCTACACGATCACCTGCAATCGCTTAATATAAGCAACTGATTAGAAACTATGTTATCGAAGGAATTCGATACGAATGCGAAGTTCGAAAACACAAGCCCAAAAAACTATCGAAAACATTCACGAAAATGCATTCCCGAAAACCAAAGTCAAAGCCAAAGCAAGTACGACATGAAAAGCAGAGCAACAAAAGGTCTCTCCCGACTCAGCCATAGAGCCAATCCTTGAGGTAAAACCCGCTGAATATGGGACTTGATTCTAAAGAAGTCTTTCTATAACGAGAAAAGGATCTTAATTCAATCGTTCCCGTTTGATCGATTCAATCGATCCTGATCTATCGGACCCGACTGAATCGGTAGCAACAATGTTCCTTTCTCGCGTACCCTGTGGACGAAAACATGGCATGATATAGGGACAGGGCACTAAATCATAACCAACTAAGAAAAAGTTTTATCCTCGAAACTTAAGAATATAACCAATCTCTACGAGAACAATGAAGAAAATTTCTCCTTCAGCTTCGATTCAAGTTCCCAGATCGACTCCTCGACCGAATGATTATTCCAAAGTTTGCGGATGAGTGGGATCGCTCGATTCTACAGCAGTTTATCTTTACATTCTAAGATTTGGACCTGTACTTCAACATATAATAACTCGGCCTTCAGCTCCCATTGTCCAAAATCTACCACGTGGCTTGGGTTATACACGTACTTCTGCAACTGAGAGACGTGGAAGACATCATGCACATTCGCTAGCGCTGGCGGCAGGGCAATTTAATAGGCCACTGGGGTGACTTGCTTGAGTATTTCGAATGGAAAATCTCGGACTCAGCTTTCCCTTTGCACCAAATCGGGTAATTCCTCGCATGGGCGACACTTAAAGAAATATGTGGTTGCCTTATAGAAACTCGAGGGGTCGACGATGGACATCCGCGTAATTTTTCTTTCAACTCTGTGCAGTCTTTAATATTTTTCGAATGAGCCAAACTTTCTGCACAGTCTGTTCTACCAACTCCGTGCTGAGAATCTGTCGCTCTTCGACTTCGTCCCAACAAATGGGTGACCTGCACTTCCGTCCGTACAAAGCTTCGTACGGCACCATCTGGATGCTGGATTGATAGCTATTATTGTATGCAATTTCAACCAGAGGTATATGAACATCCCAACTCGACTTGAAGTCAATTGCGTAGAGCCATAATATGTCTTCAAGAATCTTATTCACATGCTCCGTTTGGCCGTCGGTCTGGGGATGGTAAGCTGAGCTGAACTGCAACTTGGTACCTAAAGCCGATTGAAGGCTACTCCAAAAGTGCGATAGAAATCGTACATCCCGATCAGAGACGATGGATACAGGAACTCTATGTAGCTGTACTATCTCGTCAAGATAAACCTGAGCCAGACGATCAATGCTCCAAGTAACTTTAAGTAATGAAGTGCGCTGACTTGGTTAGTCGATCAACGATGACCCAGATGGCATCATTTCCCCATGGCATCTTCGGTAGACCAACAATAAAATCCATATATACGTACTGCCACTTCCATTTCAGAATCGTCAGATTTTGCATCTTTTCGCCCGGCCTCTGATGCTCAACTTTCATCTGCTGACAGGCCATGTATTGCGACACGAAGAGTGCCACCTCTCTCTTCATTCTGTGCCACCATAAGGTCGTGTGGAGGTCCTTGTACATCTTCGTGCTACCTGGATGCAAGGTATATTTTGCATAGTGCGCCTCCGTCAATATCTCCTTTCTAAGTTTTGAATCATCTGGAGCACATAGCCTATCCTTCAATCGAAGCACGCCGGTTTCATCTTCCACAAAGTCAGTCGTACTACCCGTTAAAATTTTCTCTCACACTTTCTTCAGGTACAGATCATCCTTCTGAGCGGTCTTAATCTTTTCTTGCAAGCTCGGCTCTAGCTGCAACTGTGCTAACTGCACATCCCTGAATCGAACCCGGCGGTCGATGCCCATCGCTTCTATGTCACGTAGCAATTTACGGTCGATGGATAGCGAGGCAAAATACTTTCGACTCAGAGCGTGTACCACAACATTTCCATTGCCCGACGTATAGTCAATAGTCAAATCATAATCCTTAATCAGTTCAAGCCAATGCCTTTGCCGCAAGTTCAGCTCTTCTGTGTGAATAGATACTTGAGGCTCTTGTGGTCCGTATAGATCGCGTATGCCATGCCATAAAGATAGTGATGCCACAATTTTAATGCAAACACACACCCCAAACCTTGGTCGGACGCATAACTGAAGATTTGGAATCCCTCAGTCCCTTCTGGAAGTGCGAGTATCGGGGCCGAGACGAGCCATTGCTTTAACTCCTAGAAGGAAGCTTCACAGTCGTCTGACCCTTAAAAAGCGACTCCTTTCTGGGTGAGGCAAGCCAAAGGTGATGCAATCTTCATAAAATCCTTCACGATGCGTCGGTAGAATCCTGCTAAGCCAAGGAAGCTTTAAATCTCGCCGACTGACGTTGGCTGTTTTCAATCGACAACGGCTTCAACTTTCTTTGGATCGACTGTAATACCTTCGGATGAAATAATGTGTCCGAGGAATACGACAATGTTCAGGGAAAATTCATACTTGCTCCGCTTTGCATACAACTAATTTTTTCGAAGGGTCTGAAGTACGGTCCGCAGATTCTCAGCGTGTTGTCGCTTGTCCTTCGAGTAGATTAGTATATTGTCGATAAAGACTACTACAAACTTATCGAGGAAAGGTCGAAACATACGATTTATTAAATCTAGAAAAGCAGCTGGAGCGTTCATTAGGTCGAACGATATTACCAGGAACTCGTAGTAGCCGAATCGAGTGTGGATGACTGACTTTGACACTTCGTCCGTGTTTGCCATCAAAAATGTGATGAGGTTTTGTTGATTAAAACTTTGGTATTTCAATTACAAACAAAACAGTATACAATGTAGGTCTTAGACGTAGTCCTAGGAGTACACTTTTATTTTTATCTGGAAAATGTTTCGGTGGAGCGAGTGGTAATGCATTGACTCCGTTGACGATCTGACGATGATCTTGAACTCTCTGAAGGTCTGGGTTGCTCTGGATGCAGGAGCATTACGAGGAGAAGCGGACGTTAAGTGTCTCTTCTGGCCTCTGTGGATGTGCTTTTCTTTGTGTATGTATGTCCGTCCTTGTCTGTGTATATGGTAAAGGAATCATCCTTCTATTTATAGATAGCAGGCTGGCCGCTCATGCGCGCATATGTCGGATGCGACTGGACATGGGAATGCCACGTGGCTGATGCTGGCAGGTGTGCATGGTTGATGCGCCCTGGATTGAAGTTGAATCTGCTGGACTGCTGTACTGGGCTACGATAGAGCTGACACATGGCAGTCGCAGAGATTTGGTTGTTGTTGAGATCTTGGGTGGTTAGCACCCATTTTTTAAATAAATTTGAGTCAAGGGACGCGTGGCGTATGCCTGTAGCTCAGAGATCTTGGTTTTGGAGGAGAGTGATATGTTGGGGTGCACCTAGGATCGGGATCATGGAGGCAACTTAGTCTATGAGTTTTAGGCATCATAGACGAGTCTGGGCGCATGGCCTTTGAGGCGCATGCAAAGCTTCACATCAGCGTGTGCCTAGGATCAGGCGCAGGGGAGGCGACTTGGTCTCATGATCTTTAGGAGCCATGAGCAAGTCCAGGCTGTTGGTCCATTGGTCATGGTCAAACTTGATTTTAATAATTGATCAAACTCTATATCGATATAGATGCAAGTCAATTCAGATGTTTACCTACGACGTTTTGGACACTGCTCAATAAAGGATATCTACTATGTTCAAGACTGAAGTTGTTTGCCATTCAGAATGTATTTCCTTCAAAGCAATGTAATTTTTTATTTTATTGAGTCTAGGAATACATTGTATACCAAGTCGTACTGGCATATAGGCTATCCGAAATCGTTTTTCAAAACCACCCTATTCTCTTACAAATGACCTATGGTTTTTAAAAACATTCTTTTTACAAAAAGCTTCTGAAGAACTTTTTCAAAAAGCCAAATTGATTTTTATCAAAATGAACTGGCAGAACCCTAGCAGAACTCGGCCAGAGTTCGACCAGAGTTCGGCCAGAGTTCGGCCAAGATGAACGTTAGTGAACGTTAGATTTTGAACTTGGTCACCCTTCAGTTGCGGTTTGTTACAAAGAGTTCTGTCCGAATTCTGCCCGAATTCTGTCAGAGTTCTGTCTTTGGAAAAACTATAAATATAGATGTATTTCGATCATTTCAAATCACCAATTCACTTTCAATCTCTTCTCTTCATAAGCTTACTTTCTTCCAAAGAGTTCTCAAAAGCTTTCATTTTCAAATCCCAAGCCAGTTACAATCCTCTAGTCGATTTGCCAGTGCGGTACGGTCTAGAAGTTTCAGAGCGATTGTAATCAGAGGCTTGATAGAAGATACAACTCTTCACAATTGAAGTTGGTCACCCTTAAGCTAACTTTCTTCCAAAGAGTTCTCAAAAGCTTTCATTTTCAAATCCCAAGCCAGTTACAATCCTCTAGTCGATTTGCCAGTACGGTGCGGTCTAGAAGTTTCAGAGCGATTGTAATCAGAGGCTTGATAGAAGATACAACTCTTCACAATTGAAGTTGGTCGAGTTCTTCATATCAAAGCTCGCGTCTGTAGAAGTTGCAAGGACTTCATATGAAAACTTGCAGGATTTTCCAATAGTGGATTCAACTGGAAGCTAGAGTTCTTCCGACTGGATTAGTCCTCACAAGAGAAAAACCAGTATAAATCTCGGTGTTTGCGTTTGCCTTCTGATCACTTTTTATTTCTGTCATTTACTTTGTGATTATTTTTATATCTGTGATCTAACTGCTAACAAGATTTTTAATTAGCAATATTCCGCTGCCTGCTCTATTTACCCTCCTCTATATTATTCTGTTTTACGATTTCGTTCCTACAATTGGTATCAGAGCAGGTTCTCCATCTAGAGGTATATCAGAGCAGGTTATATAGGTAAAACAAGGTAAAATTGCAGTTATATTCAATTTTGTATAGATCACAGCATTACACATGGCAACTATGAAATTCACAAGCGAAGGCCAAGCCACAAACAGACCTCCACTGTTTGACGGTACAAACTACACTTATTGGAAAACACGTATGAGTTTCTTTCTGAAATCTCTTGATTTTGACTTATGGTCTGTAGTTATTGATGGCTATAAAAAGCCACCTCGTATTAATATTGATGGTATTTTAGTTGAAAAACCCCATGACAAATATACAGAGGAAGAAAAGAAAAAGGCCAGTCTTGACGCAATAGGGTGTCTACTTGCACAACATCAAACGAAGTATAGAAACTTCTCGAAGTAACCCACGAAGGAACAACACAAGTCAAGGAGTCAAAGATCAGTAGACTTACTCAGGAGTACGAGGCGTTCAAAATGAAGCCAAGTGAATCAGTCACTCAGATGTTTACAAGATTCTTGGATATTGTAAATCCTCTCTCTTTACTAGACAAGGATTACAGTAACCATGAGAAGATTCGTAAACTTCTACGAACCCTTACAACGAACTGGATTCCAAAGGCTACTGCAATCATTGAAGGGAACGACCTCTCAACAATGTCTCTAGAAACACTCATGGGTAAGCTACTCACTCATGAGTTAGAACTTCAAGACTTTGAAGATGCTACACCAAAGGAGAAGTCAGAGAAGAAGATCGCTCTCAAGGCTCAACATAGAAGAACCATCGAAGATGATTCTGACGACAGCGACTCCGACTCTGAAGATCAAGATCTTCTGGTAAGAAAATTCAAGAAGTTCATGAGATTTATCAGGAGAACAAAAGACAGCAAAGACAACAACAACAACAACGAGGAAGATCCTATTTGCTACGGATGCAAGAAAAAAGGACACATGAAGAAAGATTGTCCCTCAGCATCATCATCAAAGAAAAGTAGCAAATATGACAAAGGCTACCTGAAGAAATCTACAGCAAGAAAGTACGCCGACACAAGCATATGGCATGAAAGTAAAGCCAGCAACTCAGAAGATGAACAATCAGATGACGCTACAAATGTGTGCTTGATGGCTTGCGATCAGGTAATCACTAATCCTCTATTTGATCCTTATGATGATTTTACCTTTGAGCAACTAGGAGAGGCTTTCAGTGAACTGTTAGATGACTACAGGAAACTGTATAGTAAATATGAAACCTTTAAGAAGGTACTCAAAGAGTACAAAGGTGAAATAGGAAGACTTACCGACCAATTAGATCATGTTAGAAATAATGACCCTTCAACTGGGTCTGGTGAGCTTTCTTCTATTAAATTGTTGTTACACGAGACTGTCAAACTATCCGAAGAAAAAGACCAAACTATTATCCAGTTAAAGGAAGACCTATCTAAGGAGAGAAAGAGTCTCCAATGTGCACAGGTCAGATTAGAATCACTCACATCTGACTATACTAGATTGTATTTCACTTCAAAAAAGTTGGAAATTAGTTTAGGAAAACGGCCTGAAGTTGCTGCTTCCTATTTTAACACGTGTCAATTACCGAATCATCGGAACACGCCCAACACTGTCAGACCAAACCATACCAAAACTATGCCCAAGAAGACTAATAGGCATGTATTCTTCTATACTAGAAAACAAAAATCTACCAATCATGCACCTCACACTACTTTCAACACTCAACATGCTAAATATCATTATTGTAGCCTCATTGGTTATATATCTTCTGCATGTAGAATCAGAAAGTTCGTAGATTTAAATGTTTATGCATGGATACCAAAAACTAACCAGTCAGGACCCAACAAAAAATGGGTACCAAGAGTTTCATCTACAAATTATTTTGTAGGTGGGATGCCCTTCACATGCTAGGAGCAAATGGATCCTCGACAGCGGTTGCTCACGGCATATGAACGGTGACGCTTTATTATTCGCAATACTGTCGAAGAAGAATAAAGAAGGATATGTCTCCTTCGATAATAATTTAAGAGGGTACATAATCGGTATCGGTGACATTGGTAAGCCTCCCTATCTAGTGATTAAAGATGTTTGTCTAGTTACCGAGTTAAAACATAATCTGCTCAGCATAAGTCATTTAGCTGATCATGGTTATGGTATTAACTTCGTAAAAGATAAAAGTACTATAGTTGATAGTTCAACTAGTAGTACTATATTTGAAGGTATTAGGAAAGACAATATATATGTATTATATTGTTTGAAGATGCTAACAAAGCAGGTAGATGTTTGATGACCAAAAGCGTTGAGAGTCAACTATGGCATATGAGACTCGGTTATGCAAACATGGATACAATTTCAAGATTATCTACGAAGAAGTTGGTACGCGGCTTACCGGATATTTCTTTCAAGAAGGATAAGGTATATAGTGAATGTGAAAAGAACAAAGCTACCAAATCCGTATTCAAATCCAAGAACGGTGTAAGTACCACTAGACCTTTACAACTGTTGCATATGGACTTATTTGGACCAAGTAGAATTGCTAGTCTAGGTGGTACGTTATATACATTTGTCATTATAGATGATTTCTCTAGATATACATGGATTTATTTTCTTGCATGCAAGAACGATACATTATCAAAATTTGTCACCTTTTACAAGAAAGTACAGAATGAAAAAAGGTTCATGATTACTCGCATTCTGAGTGATCATGGCGACAAATTTGAGAATGCAAAGTTTAAGCAATTTTGTGACACACACGGTTATCTGCATGAATTCTCTTGCCCTAGGACTCCGCAACAAAATGGAGTTGTGGAACGTAAAAACAGAACTCTATCTGAAATGGCTAGAGTAATGTTAAACTAGTTTAGTCTGCCTAGATACTTATGGGCTGAAGCTATAAATACAGCATGCTATATTCTCAATAGGGTTCTAATTCGACCTATATCGAAGAAGACTCCCTATGAACTATGGTTTGATAGAACACCAAATATTTCTTATTTCAAAATCTTTGGTTGTAAATGTTTTATTCTTAATACTAAAGATAATTTGAGTAAATTTGATGAAAAGGCCGATGAAGGTATATTTTTATATTATGCAGCAAAGAGCAAAGGATACAGAGTCTTCAAAAAAAGAACTATGATCATCGAAGAATCAATTGATGTTAAGTTTGATGAGCTAAATCAACAATTAGATTATGATGACACTGAAGACATAATCGCACCAAGTACAGCTACTGCAAAACCTTCACACAAAGATACAGAATCATCACATCAGACATCAGATGAACCTCCAAGCAAAGAAGCCGGAACTAGCAATCTTGAGACAACACCAAAAGAGATGAGATTCTTGGCTAATCATCCAAAGGACTTGGTAATTGGTGAGATTACCAAGGGTGTAAGTACTCGTTCCTCTAATAAAGATATAGCATCTTGTGTTACTTTTGTCTCACAGTTTGAACCTAAAAATATTGATGAAGCATGTAGTGATAATTTTTGCTTAGATGTTATGCAAGAGGAATTAAACCAATTCGAACGGAATCAAGTTTGGGAACTTGTTCCTAAGCCCATTGATCATCAGGTCATTGGCACCCGATGGGTATTCTGAAACAAACTGAACGAGAATGGTTTAGTGACTCGTAATAAGGCTCGACTCGTAGCTCAAGGATACAATCAAGAAGAAGGTATCGACTATGATGAAACTTATGCCCCAGTTGCGAGATTTTTGCATGTTATGTGTATTTGCATGTTTTCATAATTTTAAGTTATTACAAATGGATGTCAAAAAAGCATTTTAAAATGGTTTTATAAAAGAAGAGGTTTATGTAGCTCAACCACCCAGTTTTACTGATTTCAAATTTCCTGAATATGTTTTCAAGTTGAAGAAAGCCTTATACGGTTTGAAACAAGCCCCTCGTGCTTGGTACTATCGTCTAAGCTCTTTTCTACTTGATAACGGTTTTTTAAAGGAAAAGGTTGACACTACTTTGTTTATAAAATCTTTGAATAACAATATTCTTTTGATTCAAGTCTATGTAGATGATATTATCTTTGGATCTACTGATGAATCTTTTTGTCAAGAATTTTCAAAGTGTATGCAGAATGAGTTTGAGATGAGCATGATGGAAGAGCTAAAATTCTTTCTCGGACTGCAAATCAAACAAACCAACAATAGGACGTTCATAAATCAAGTAAAGTACACAAAGGATCTATTAAAGAAGTTCGACATGGAAGCAGTCAAGCCACTTAGCACTCCAATGGCGACTTCAACCAAGCATGATATCGATGAACAAGGCAAGCCTGTCGACATACGTAAGTATCGAGGTATGATCGGTAGCTTACTGTATTTAACTGCTAGTCGACCAGACATTATGTTTAGTATTTGTTTATGTGCATGCTTTCAGGCTAATCCTAAGGAATCACATCTGTGCGCAGTTAAGCGTATCTTTCGATACCTTAAAGGCACTTCTTCTGTCGACTTATGGTATCCCAAAACTACATTATTTAACCTAACCGGTTATTCTGATGTTGATTTTACTGGATGCAAAGTAGATAGAAAAAGTACCAGCGATGCATGTCATTTTCTAGAAAAAGATATAGTCTCTTGGTTTAGTAAAAAGTAAAATTCTGTTGCATTGTCAACAACCGAGGCTGAGTATATCGCCGCAGGACGTTGTTGTGCACAAATTTTGTGGATAAAATAAACTTTAGAAGACTATGGATTACATTTTACACACATACCCATTTTCTGTGACAACACTAGTTCTATTAATTTGACTAAGAATCCAGTATGTCACTGTCGTACTAAACATATCGAGATTAGACATCATTTTCTTAGAGATCATCAACAAAATAGAGATATAGACCTTGTATACATAGATACAGAATCAATTAGCTGACATACTCATAAAACCTTTAGCAGAAGATCGTTTCAATTATTTACGTCGAGAATTAGGCATTTTAGATGTCAATAATATTAATTAATTTTGTTTTATTAATTATTTATTCGATACTCAAAAATTGGTTTCGAGACAAGCCTAAAAAGAGTTTGTCTGTCACCACGATTACGGTCAAAGCGAAGCGGTATTTAAAAGTTCCCCGGTGAACCTCCGTTAGCTGGGACAGTACTCCTACAGCTAATCTGAGATAGATGCTGAGTAAAGAATATTAATGAAAAAGATGTGGCCCCATTTCTATTATTTTTGATATATATATATATATATATATATATATATAAATAATATATATATATATATAGATATATATATATATATTTTTTATATATATATATATATATATATATATATATATATATATATATATATATATATATATATATATATATATATATAGCCTGGCAACCCTTGGCAAATCCGTCCCGAGTTCGGTCCGAATTCGGCCAGAGTTCGGCTGGGTATATATATGTACCAGCCAGAACCCGAGGCCCCCATCTTCTTCATTCTTCCAAACATCCTCAAACAGCAGCAGCCGTGCCTCCAAACCCTAGCTCTTCTCCACCCTTGTTCTTCCAATCCGCGTGGAGATCTTCGTCCAAACTTTGGATTCGTGCGGAGAATTTCGTCCTCAACAACATATCCAATTCTTGGAAGATATAATTCCTTCTCTTCTCCACTTTCAAATTCTTAGGATTTCTAGAATTTTGGGAAAGAATGCCTAAGTTCAATCCCTTCAAGAGGAAGAAGACCAATGCCAGTGAAGAGACATCGTCTTCGGATCCGCATACGAATTCCCTCTTTTCTCCGGTCCAATCGGACGACGGTGCATCGGACGAGTTTTACTTTAAAACTTTCGACCAAGCTTTATTATGGTATGCCGATTTCATTATGCGTACTGTTTGCACCGGATCACCGGTTAAATGGACTGTCTTTCCTGACCATCGCCCTTACTTTGAGGCATTATGGTTACAACACTTTGTTACCTTACAATTTCCTATTGCTACTAATGCCATTAGATTATTCTATTGTAATTTCGTGTTAGACACTTTTACCGCGAGAACACGTGTCGGAGGGATTGATATCGAATTCACTGATAAAACGTTAGCAGAAATCCTTGGTATTCCAAACGAAGGTGCCCCGCTATATGACATCACTGATTTTGATTTCCCCGATGGTACGACTCTCGTTAGTTTCAAGAATGAGCTTTTGTGCGCCCGCACGTGCTCGTCCTGGAAAGTTCAAGGCCAATAACTTGAACTTGTTTAACTACGAATTATATCGCATCATCTATTCCACTTTACTTCCAAAGATGATGTTACTGCACTTGAGCTTTCTGCTCTCTATCACATTCTTAAGGGGATTCCTTTTTATGCCCCTAAGACTATCATTCAGATGGTGGGTAGATGTCGTGGAAGAGACCGCAACCTCTCTTATGCGATGCTCATCCTACACATCTTTCAGAGATTTGACATTGACCTATCTACTTGTGCTGTTGACCATGAACCCAAGTTCCTTAAACTCTCTCGTCGCAGTATTGCCACTGTTCCTCCACCTACTGTACCTGCTCCTCCTGCACCAACTCCCACAGTACCTGGTCCTCCTCATTCTTATCCTATAACATTTGAGGGTATTCATCAGCACCTATCAGATCTACAGTCATTTTATGTTGACACTTCCAGGAACGTAAGTTCTGTGACGTGACTCGGTTCCAGCTATTGCCAACTCCTTCGTCGATCTGAGATTTACGCAGACGGGTCACTCAGCTAGATCTCTACCTCGCGACCCTTCTGTTTCTAGATACTGCGTTGATGATGAGGCGGTTCACTCTCTGTTCTAGCCAGGGAACGCTTACGATTGGTATCGTACTACTGGTGCCACTCTTCATACTTTTGGAGCTGGTACTTCTGGAGCTGGTCCTTCTGGACATACTGGCGCTGCAGATGATGACGATGATGATGAGGATGATGATTTTTGAGTTGTTATGACTTTTTTGAGACTGTTATTATGTCTTATGTTCACTTGGAAATGCTTCGACATTTCAAGATATTATCAGCACTTTTTTAGTTATTATTTGTGACTCTTCATAGACATGGTTTTTATTATGCCTCAGTTTGGTATACATTTCACTTAGTTTATTATTCTGCATTTTATTTGTTTCAGCATTTTATAGCATTATCTTTCTTTTTCTGCTTCCATATAAACTGCATGTGACAAATACCATACCTGTGTTGTTCATACAATATCTTTTTAACTTTTTATACCATACCTGTGATGAATGTTTTATATATATTTTTTTGTGTTTCTTCACTGTGTGTTACTTATGCATTTATTGCGGAGTTGCTTTCTCTTTTGTAATTATTTTGCTAAGTGACAACGGAGGAGAAATAGATCTAACATCTTCATGAATGCAGGTTATAAACAATTTTTCGTATACATTTTTGAATTGATCAAAACTTAGATGTTATATCGGCAAGGTTTGTCAATTATCAAAATGGAGGAGATTGTTGGCCCATTGGTCATGGTCAAACCTAATTTTAATAATTGATCAAACTCTGTCTCGATATAGATGCAAGTCAATTCAGATGTTTACCTATGATATTTTGGACACTGCTCAACGATGGATATCTACTATGTTCAAGACTGAAGCTGTTTGCCATTCAGAATGTATTTCCTTCAAAGCAACATAATTTTTTATTTTATTGAGTCTAGGAATATATTGTACACCAAGTCGTTCTGGAAAATAGGCTATCCGAAATCGTTTTTCAAAACTACCCTATTCTTTTACAAATGACCTATGTTTTTGAAAAACATCCTTTTTACAAAAAGCTTCTGAAGGACTTTTACAAAAAGCCAAATTGATTTTTATCAAAATGAACTGGCAGAACCCTAGCAGAACTCGGCCAGAGTTCGGCCTGGATTAACGTTAGTGAACGTTGGATTTTGAACTTCGTCACCCTTCAGTTGCGGTTTGTTACAAAGAGTTCTGTCCGAATTCTGCCCGAATTCTGTCAGAGTTCTGTCTTTGGAAAAACTATAAATAGAGAAGTATTTCGATCATTTCAAATCACCAATTCACTTTCAATCTCTTCCCTTCTTAAGCTAACTTTCTTCCAAAGAGTTCTCAAAAGCTTTCATTTTCAAATCCCAAGCCAGTTACAATCCTCTAGTCGATTTGCCACTGAGGTACGGTCTAGAAGTTTCAGAGCGATTGTAATCAGAGGCTTGATAGAAGATACAACTCTTCACAACTGAAGTTGGTCAAGTTCTTCGTATCAAAGCTCGCATCTGTAGAAGTTGTAAGGACTTCGTATGATAACTTGCGAGATTTTCCAATAGTGGATTCAACTGGAAGCTAGAATTCTTCCGACTGGACTAGTCCTCACAGGAGGAAAACTAGTATAAATCTCGGTATTTGTGTTTGCCTTCTGATCACTTTTTATTTCTGTCATTTACTTTGTGATTATTTTTATATTTGTGATCTAACTGCTAACAAGATTTTTAATTAGCAATATTCTGCTGCCTACTCTATTCACCCCCCATCTAGAGTATTCTGCTTTACGATTTTGTTCCTACAAAGGTGTATGCAGAGCTTTATCTTCTGTTGCTTGGGGTCAGAAGTAAGCTGGGGGGCGCATGACTACGGGGGCGCACACAGTCCTCTGAGCTCATGGCCACGAGGCGCATACGAATTATCGGTCTACCATATTGCCGACCCTTGGTGTAATGATGGTGCTGATATCAGCGACGCTTCATTTTCTGTACAGCTGATTGGACGGCTCTTGGTTGCCGCCTTTGTCATTTGGCATTAAATATTTGATAGAGAAAGTTGCATTGGTTAGTGCCAATCTGGACACATAGCTATGGCCCGTTGGGCACATCCATAGTGAGCGCACGATATCGCTGGCACATCTTCTAGTGTGTCACATCCTCTTTGGCCCGCCTGTTAAGTTCTTCGAGGCGTTAATGGTTGCTTTGACAAATCCGAATACGAGACAAAGATGCATTTGCTGTTTAATATAAATTCATTACATAGAATTTAGAATGTTGGCCATTTGGCACTCGGGTGTAGGCTGTCCGTGATTATAAATAGCCGAATGAGGAAAAGATTTGCTTCTATTCTTCATTTTGATGTAAAAAAAACTTGGCCGTAGCTCTGCCTTGGCGAACTACCTAACTCGAGCTCCTTCCAAGGTTGTTCTGTGATAGTGTCTGTTGCATCCAAATATCGGGATCGTCGAGTCCCAACACAGGCCAATGGTGCCAATTACATCCAAAGATCGGGACGGTCGGACTCTGTCTTTTATTATGCTGGCAGAGCCAAAGGTTGTCGAGTGTGTCTGTTGCTTCTGACGATCGGGGCATCATGCCGCGATCTTTGTTGAGCTAGGTGAGCTCCTCCTCCTACTACACAAGGGCTGATTGGTATTGTTGAGAGAGAGTGATTCGCTCTGACTATGCACGGAGATGCGTATACATTGAGATGCTGGAATGATACGCCTGGACGAGACATCAGAGTGATGCGCCTGACAGATAATGCGTCTGGCAGGTGATGTGCCTTGCAGGGGGCGCATGGCAGTTGTTGCACCTGGCTGTAGCTTTAGGATCTTCCTTTTTTTGTAGAAGTTCTCCTTTGTAAAGCCTTTCTTTAGACATGTAATACACTTTCATAATAAAAGTCTTCTTTTGAATGTCTATAAATTTATACTTTTCTTTGTTATGCCAAGTATCTGTTTGAGCTTCCTGGCACATTTTGAGTCGGTCGGATGGTTGGGTTGAGCGCATAGGAATTCTGGCCTATAGATATGCCTGAAATTCCATGCTTCTACAAGACCCCCTTCAAAGTTTTCAAAACTTTCTGGGCAAGTTTTAGAATACTTTGAATAAGAAGCATGGGGATTAGCGACTCTGGGCGTATGCCCCTCTCCTAGGCGCATGGCTCTTTTTCGTGTATAGTCGTTTTGTAGGTCACTGTGGGGAACGCTTGTTGCTAAGTCGTATACTGTTGGGGGGCATGCTTCTTCTGAAAGGATAACGCCTCGATCTTAGGAAAGATTGATGATGATCTTTTGAAGATAAGCAGCCGTCGATTTCTCGAGACCCGAAGCGACGGATTGCTGATATCACGCCTCATCGGCTTACGCGCGATGCTAAGCCTATAAATAGGCGGCTTATGAGGAGAGAGTCTTCTACTTTTCTGTAAAAGTTTTCTTCTTCCTCGGAACTCTTTTCTTCCTTCTTTCCTTTGTCAGAGAGATGGCTTCCAAGACTCCCCGCGGCGGTGCTGCTAGCCGAGGCAAGGAACCCTTGGAGGTCGACACGGAGGAAGTCCCTATCGTCAGGGCTACCCACGCCGACGTTCGCCCAGAAGTGCTCGGTGGGTATTCTCTTGCCTTGGTCTTTGTTGTAGTGATGTTGGGGTGTCCTAACTGTAGGTGAGACGCTTTATGTTGTTGTACTTAGGCTGACACGCATGGATTTTTGTTCTGATGATGCGCCAAAGCCCTTTCAGCTGACGCGCATGGACTAGTGTCCTGATGATGCGCCGAAGCTTCACTTGCTGACGCGCATAGACTTAGGTCCTGATGATGCACCGAAAATGAGGTTCTATCTGCGTGGATGGTTTTGACCCAGTTTGACCTACCAAATTTGTTGATGTGCCTCAGATACTTATTTTGAGCTTCTATGTCTTTTTACTAACTTATCTTTGACTCTGTTGCAGTATCCATGCCGAAGGTGGAGGCTTTCGTGAAGGAAGAGATACCGCCTCCTCTCATCAAACAAGAGCTAGTGACCGTTAAGGAGGAGGCGTCACCCAAGCTCGAGGTCAAGGAAGAACCGATGACCATCAAGGAAGAGATTACTCCCAAGGTTGAAGTTAAGGAGGAGCCACCGTTAGAGAGTGGCCGTATCGAGACTAACCCTCCTGTCCCTGCAGAAGACCTCCACCAGATTGAGCCTTCATATGCAAAGTCGCTGAGGGAGTGGTACATGCCTCAACGCAACTACGACCCCTAGTTGTGAGGATACGTAGGTTGCTTTGCAATCGCCATTTTCGGGAATATGAATAAAGTCAATATCCCTATTTTGTCTTAGTGTTTCTGAGATCTGAAGAAACCTGAAGATATAGTTTATTTCTTTTCAAATATAGATGTAATCTTTTGTTTTCTGTTTAGCTGAAGAAAATGAAAGAACTTTCTGCTTTGTTCATTTCCTGTGATTTTGTGGACCCATTATCTATTGCGCACCTTAGTTTCTGGGTGCAGATAATAAGTTACTCACGGAGGAAACTGACACATTCACCCAAAGGTAATATGGATGTGGTAAATATGGGGTAATTTTTGTGTAGACCTATCACACTTGGCGTACCTTGGTGTTAGGTACGGATAATAAGTTGATAGAGAGGACCGACATATTTACTCAGAGGTAAGGTAGACATGATAAATATGGGCTAAAATGGTAGAGTTTTCCTACTCAGAGGTAACATGGACATGGTAGGGGTGAACTCTGTGGGGTTTTATTGAACAACTCAGAGGTGATATGGATGTGGATGTTTTATGGTGCAACAACAGGAATTGTTGTATGCCTTGTTTACTCAAAGGTGATGTGGACGTGGTAAACATTGCCTTAAGCATGATCTTACACGGTGCAGGATCCTACTTGATGAGGTGTTGAGAGGCAACCCAGAGGTAATTTGGACATGGTTGTTCTTCTACTGGGGATAGAATGCAACAAAATAACTGGATTCCAAAAGCATATGATTTGTCAAAAGAAGGGGCGTGAACCTGGTTTGGTCAAGTTCACCAGTCCTTTCTCTAGGGAAAGGCAGTACGTTCTTGATGGAGGACAAGAATAATACTTTTTCAGGAACTTGTTGTTGATGGGCATCATGAACAAGTCCCCATTAGCTTGAGCGAGACGATAAGCACCGTTTGAGTATACCGTCTCTTTGATGAAGGGTCCTTCCAATTTGGGTTCGAACTTTCTCGGTATTTTGTGAGTCATCACCATCGGTCTCCTGACTGCTAGAACCAGGTCGCCCACTTGGAAAGTCCTTTATTGGACTCTTTTGTTGAAAATCTATGATATGCGGGCTTGATAAAGTTCGATGTGCTGTTGAACCAAGAGGCATTTTTCGTCTAGAGCTTCCAACTCTTGTAGATGACGACATTGATTGTCCTCTTCCGTCAACTGATTTGTGATCACCACTCGGAGTGAGGGGATTTGGATCTCCAGCGGTAGCACTGCTTCACTTTCGTAAACCATAGAGAATGGTGTGTTGCCCGTTTGGGTCCGTACCGTTGTACGATAGGCCCAAAGGCATTCGTCGAGCTTCTCATCCCAGTCGCACTTATTGGATGACACGACCTTTTTGAGTAGCTTGAGGATGGTCTTATTAAAAGCTTCAGCCAATCCGTTTACAGCCGGATTGTAAGCGGTTGATGCCACGTTCAGAATACGGTTCTTGTCGCAGAATCTACTGAATGCATGGCTGATGAATTGCGGGCCATTGTCATGTATAATCCATCAAGGTAACCCAAAATGGTAGATGACGTGATGTTTGATGAAGCTGTTCACTCTTGAGCTTTTTACCTCTGTGAGAGGTACTACTTTCGCCCATTTAGAGAAATAGTCGGTGATTGCCAAGATAAAACGGTGTCCCCTTAACGAAGGAGGGGTGATAGGCCCCACTATATCCATGCCCCAGGCTTCAAATAGCCAAGAGGCAACCGTCGGGTGTAGAGCCTCTGACGGTCTGTGGATGAAGTCGGCATGCAACTGACAGGCTCGACACTTTTTTGCATACTCGACATCATCGTCCAACATGGTGGGCCAATAATAGCCCATGCGTCGAAGTTGGTCCTGTAGCTTAGGACCTGGTTGATGAGCTCCGCATGTTCCGTCATAAGCTTCTCGAAGAGCTTCGACAGCTTCTTCGTTAGATAGACATCAGAGGAGAAGTCCATTATAGGAGCGCCGGTACAACATTTTGGAGGCTGTATCATAATAGAAACGGAGGGAGCACCTTCTGACTGAGACTGCCTCCTTCGAGTCTTTCGGGAGGATTTTGTAGAAGAAAAAGTCGATAAATGGGAATCTCCAGTCTCTGATATTGATGCCAGGATCCGTGGCCATGGCATGAGTTGTCCGCATGCACAAATTATTTCTGCGACAAGCCAAGTCCCGACCCGTCATCGTAACGAAGTGTTGAGTCCCGACGGGTGCAGCCAATGAGGCTGCGAGGCCGGCCAGAGCATCAACTTCCAAGTTTTACAGCCTAGGCACATGCTCTATAAAGAATTCTGCAAAGGTTGAGATGATGTCCAACGCTGCTTTTTGATAGGGGATGATGTCTTCATGGCAGACCTCATACTGTCCCCGGATTTGATTGATGACGAGCTTTGAGTCATCGTAAGATTCGAGGTAGTCCACCCCCAGCTGTCTTGCTAACTGAAGCTCCATGATGAGAGCGTTATACTCTGTAATATTGTTGGAGCACGACTCTTAAAGAGAATAAGCGCGCTGGATGACCAGTTTGTCGGGAGAGATTAAGACCACCCCCACTCCTGCGATAACTTGGCCTTTGGGGCCTATTCTGGAAGCACCGTTAAAGAACATCCGCCAGACTAGCTTTCTTCGGTAATATTTGCTTCTTGTACCTCATCGGGGATACCTTCGTAGAGTCTGGATGATTCCGGGATTCGGTGCGCGGCTAGGAAGTCGGCCAATGCTTGGCCCTTGACAGCCTTTTGTGGTACAAATACCATGTCATATGGTGATAAAAATGTCGCCGATGTAGCCAGCCAAGAGTTTAGCGCTCCTGGTTTTGTCATAAGAATTCTGAGTGGATTGACTTGGGAGATGACATGGATTGTTTATCCCGAGACATAGTGGCGAGTCTTCTGGATGGCGAACACGAAGGCCAGACATTCCTTTTCCATGGGGTTGTACCGGTGTTTGGCCCCAACCATCATCCTGTTGAGGTAGTAGATGGCCTGCTCATGGCCTGCTTCGTTGTTTTGGGCCAACAAAGTGCCAAGGGAATGGCCCATTGCTCGAACATAAAGCAAGAATGGTTTGTTTGTGATAGGTGCCACCAGGACTGGGGGTCTTGTCAGATAAGCTTTGATGTCGTCGAAAGATTTCTAACATTCTTCTGTCAAGACGTAAGATACTTTCTTCTTCATAAGCTTGGTGAAGGGTTGATATTTTTCAGAAAGGTTCGCGATAAACCTCTGAATGTAGGCGAGTCGCCCTTGTAGGCCTCGAAGTTCTCTGAGGTTCTTCAGAGGGTCCATGTTAAGGATGGCTTTAGTCTTCTCGCGTCGACATGAATGCCTTTCGCAGTGATGATGAAGCCCAACAACTTTCCACTAGAGACCCCAATGAAGGATTTAGTGGGGTTGATTTTACGCTGATGCACCCGCATAAGGTCGAAGACTGTCTTCAGGTCCCATAGATGATCACCCTTAAGACGGCTCTTGACGGCGATATTGTGAACATAGCACTCGACTGTCTTGCGAAGGTATTAACGGAAGATGATGCTCATAGCTCGTTGGTATGTGGCACCCGCATTCTTCAAGCCAAAGGGCATTACTGTGTAGCAGTAAATCTCCTTTTGTGTTTTGAACGACATGTGTTTCTCATCGTCTGGGAACGTCTTGATCTGATTGTAGCCTGAGTAACCGTCCATGAAGGACATACGCTCGAAGCCACATCTGTTGTCGAGTATTACGTCAGTGATCGGGAGTGGGCACACATACTTTGGGCATGCAGAGTTGAGATCCCAGAAATTAATACAGACTCGTATCTTCCTGTTCTTCTTGTTGATGGGGACGATGTTGGCTACCCAGTCGGGGTGTTGACCCCGCTGTCCAAGAGCTTGTCGATCCCTTTGTCAATGGCGTCCATGATGTTAGGACGGAAGCACCGCTGTTGCTGCTTAACGGGCTTAGCATCAGACAAGATGTTAAGCTTGTACATTGTGACTTGTGGGTCGAGTCCCGGCATGTCTTCGTAGCTCCAGGCGAAGACGTCGATATATTATTTTGACCAGATGGATCAAGGATTCTTGGTCCTCCCCCACCAAACTCTTGCTGATGATGATGGAATTGGATGAAGATCCCTCCCCAAGATCGATCTGCTCAACTTCGTCTTCGGAAGGTGGTTCTCGTAATTCAAAGCGAGACTCCTATTGTGCGCCTAGGTATTGAGCCCAGGGTTCTTCTTCGAAGAACTCTCCTGTTTGATCGTTATCTATATCTTCTGAAGGATGTACGGATGTCATGTTGGCTGACAGCACCCTCCTGAAGACTGAGTCGAGCTGGTGTCGGAGTCCCAAGTTAAAGTTTTAGATGAGTGAGATTGTATGACATTCTCTTCTTCTGATTCTTCTGGAGTTGTTGGAGGCATGATGTAGCCTACCCCCATCAGGTTGGTGATAGTAGTCTTGCAGTTTCCCTTTTGGCACTGAAAGTCGTATGAGAAGGCGGCGACCATTGCCGTAGTTTAAACCTTGGCCGCCCTTCAAGTTGTAACCCATCTTTTGGATGAGATACTTAGCTCTATCGTTGTACCGGTAGATTTGCATTCTGTCGGTGTCGGGTTCTGGCTCTGTCGGTGGGAGGTCTTGGTGATGCTCAACTTTGCCAAAGATAATGGGCTCCTCGTCTTTTTGTTCCGAGGTAAGACTATGTAACAGACTTCTTTGTACAGGATGACTCAATTTGCATGACTCATAGTCGTTATTTATGTTTGTAACGACTGTAGAGCATTATCTAGAGTGTAGATGGTATTCCAATGTGCAAGACAAGAATAATTGAAAGATACTCTATTATTAATAAAATATGGGATCTTGTCCCAAGGTATTACATCATCGAAGGATGGGGCATCGACATTAGCCGATATGTACTCTCCAAGCTCTTCATCAGTGAGAACTGGAGCAGCCTTGGGAGGTTCAGGAGAGTTTTTTGGGAGCTTGGCCCGTGCTGGCTCCTGGGACTGTGCTTAGAAGCACGCCGAGGTCTTCTCTTGTGGCCTGACGGGCGCTGACAACTGATGAGGCTTGTCTTTGAGACGTACCTTGAGGGAAGCCTCGGTTGGTGTGTCGGGAGCTGGAGCCTTTCCCCGTAGCTTGGTTACGAGGGGAACCGCCACTTGAGGGGGCTTGCCTTTGAGGCGTATCTTCAATAGTGCTTCATGGGTGTAGTGCCCGGAGAAGCTGGTGTCTTTCCGCGGAGTTTGACTACCATAGGGGTCGGTGTTTGAGGCGATCTCCCTTTGAGTCGCACTTTTAAGGTAGCATTGATTATCATGTCCGCCTCTGAGTCAGTTTCGACCTCAGCTTCTACCTCGTCGTCAGCGTCATTGGCTTCACCTTCGAGATGAACTGATTTGTACAGATCGACGTCGGTGAAGAAGGCTTCAATCCCTCTGAAGGGATCGACATCAACAAATTCTGTTCGGATGATGCCGCTGGTGGATACATATTTCATACATTGATGGAGGGTGGATGGCACCACAATGTATTCATGTATCCATGGCTGTCCCAACAGGATACTGTAGTTGACGTTTGCATCCACAACATAGCAAGTCACCTCGGTCTGGAGATCGCCGATGTAATACTTCAAGCAGATCTTCCCCAGTGGCTCACTCTTACTGGCGTTGAAGCCACTGATGGTAGTGTAAGACGCCATCAGGCGATGAATCAGGATCCCAAGTGTCTGAAGTAGAGTTTTAGGAATGATGCTGAGAGAGGACCAAAGGTCGATCTGCATTCGATCCACCTTGATGGTTCCGACATACCCTATGTAATACAAGGGTCTGTTGTGCCTATTGTTCTTAAGCAGCATATGCTGTTGAGTGAATGCGATGTTGGGGATGATCTCTCCCATATTATGGCAGTACGAACATGTTGTAGGATTATCGTCAGGCTACTTGACCTGACTGATGAAAGACTTGGCGTCCTTCAGGGCTTCGCAGAGGGCCTCCCGAGTATCTTTGGATAGGCGGAGGAGTTCGAATAGGGAAAGTCGTGCTGGAGTACTAGCCAGTTGTGCCAGTATGTCGAAGTTACGGGGCTTGGCTGACCCTGGAGTGTTGTCTTTTCGAATTGTCCTGTCGAAGCGGGCCTCCTTCTGCTTTTGTTTATCAGCTGTAGGAGGTTGGGATGAACCTTCTCCTTGGACAGCTGTGGTGATGATGGGAGGCATCACTTCGGATGGAGCCTCTTCTGGCTGGGCATTCTGCTGTGAACACGTTTGCACAGCAGTTCTTCTTCAAGGGAGGAAGTGACCATTAGGCAAGACTTGGTCTTCTTGCCTTTGCTTTTGGAGGTAGAGGGTACCCCCGGTTGAGTCAACTCTAGAACGAGATCCGGGTGAACCCACATAATCTCTTCCTTAGATGTTGTGAGTGGTGTGAGCCCACCCACATTGTCACGGGTTGGTGGAAGGTTGACTACTTCCATTGTCGCCTTTGGGATGGGGACGACGCCATCTTGAGCTGTGGTAGGCGATAAGGTGCCGAACTGGAGCGACATCATGTTGGCCGAGACTGTCTTCTCCTCGTTATTGATTGAGATAATGTTCGCATTGATCATGTGTTGTATGTAGTCTTTGAGGATGTGGCAGTCTTTAGTTGGATGTTCGATGAACCGATGGTAGTGACAATACCTCGGGTCGCCGACTCTGCCTACTTTGTCAGGACGCTTGGGATCAGGCAACTTGATGATTTGTCGCCCTGCTTTAGCATCTCGAAGAGCTATACGGTATCCTTATCGTGGAAGGAGTAGATCATTTTTTGTCGGGGTGCGGTAGGAGGCCTCTGGGTAGGACCTTGCGTACGGTTAGACGCATTGACAGTCAATGCCTGCTTCCCTTTCGCTTCGCGACTGCTACTGCTGGTCGTAGGTTGTTTCCTTTTGTCACCGAAGGTGGGGAAGTTAACCCCCAGAAGGTGAGCATTACGTACCTTCATCTCAGCAGCTTCGGCTTCAATGATCAGCGAACTCCAATCAGGCGGAGGAGTGGAGTTGAGCCAGAGCTTGATCGCGGAGATCATATTCATGCTGCAGGAGTCAATGAGTGCATGTTCCGGCATGCCCGAAGGCAGCCATAGACAGGTTTTTCGAAAATGCTCGATAAATTCTCGAACAGTCTCCTTCTCAGTCTGCCATACTTCTATTAGAGACGACATGGTCATGTCTCTCCCTCCGTCGTAGAACCGATCGAGGAAGAGGCATATCAGGTTGTCGAAAGAAGATATAGAGTTGTTAGGAAGACTGCAGTACCAGTCGTAGTCAACTCCCTTCAGAGCCCCGACAAATAGGCTCGTGAGCAAGGCGTCTTCTTTTGGAAGATGCCCCATCTGAGACTAAAAGTAGGTCAAGTACCGACGAGAAGAGTCCTTTCCGTTGTATGGCGTAAGTGTATGTGGTCTATACTTGGGAGGGTAAACCACCTTGTTCCACTCCAGAGGGTAGGGTTGAGGAAGCCCCAACTTCTGACGTTCTTCTTGCCTGTTTCGGGCTTCGAAGCGTTCACGCAGGTCCCTGATCATTTCGGCCATGTCTTCTGTCGAGCTGGAAGCCGGTGAAGGCCGTACGGCTTGAAATTGGATCTTCCGAGACCTCATGTTGGCCAACCCCATCTACGTCAGGGTCGATTTGTCGAAGTGCTTCTTCGTCTTCGAGGGAAGGGTTGTCAGAGGCTTGACTACCCCCAGCTATTGCTTCCACCAGGGCATTGCTCCTTGCTCCGGTGTATTCGTATACCCCTGGGGACGGGACCACTGCTTTGCTCTTCCTCAGCTGCGTCTTGGATGCAGAGGTAAGGAGTTGGTGGTTGTTTTTCTCACGGATGAGGAGAAAACATGACATAAAGTGATCTTAGGCTTCGCTTCGTCTTCAATTGGCAGTTTCTTTCCAAGGCAACGTAGGATAGGTGTAGTAGTTTGTAGCCGCTGAAATACGGACTGCCTTTGTGGTGGAGTCGCTGTTTTACAACAACAATCATTGATGGTGACCATGGCACAGGTGTGCCCTGCGAGGGACACATTGTTCTTATTGATCGACTCTCCTGATCTGTGTTTGTGACTGATCACATTACCCAAATCATGTTGGGGGAGTTTCACTTTAACACTCTCATCAGGCGCATGGCAAAGCCAAGCACCGGGGTGGTCATATGAATGTTGTACCCCCTGATCTGGTTCACGCGCATGAGATACACCCAAATCATTTGTAGAGGAACAACATTTATGGCAACCTGAGTCCACTTCTTGTACATCACCTAGGTGGGCGCATGGACTCAACATCGTAGTTTTCCAACCAGATTTGGTTCGAAACACAGTAGATGCACCCAAGCGGGACATGAACTTTGAGAGTCGACTTGTTTCTGGTACAGATGCGCCCGAGTCGCCTCTGTACAACTTACTATCAACATCGCGCATAATTTAGAGCACATGCTTCTGGTCTGCTGTTGGCGTAGCATGTTTGTGGTGCATGGCCTGTGTTGCCTTAGATTTTTTTGTACTAGCCCGTGAAGGTGTATAGTACTCAGAATCCAATGGTTCACCATGACAGCGAATGAGTCTGTTGAAGATAGATGTTCTCTCCTGTGCACCAGAGCTCATGTGCTGGAGATTGGTTGCACCTCTTCTCCACTGGTGCATCTTCTTCGGCTGGGAAAAAGACGGTTGGGGAATGCAGTCGACACTACGCTTCCCACACAGAAGCACGGTACTAGTGGGCGCATCCTTGTTGTTGAGAGCGTCAGTCGGAAGGGCCAACTGCGGTGGCACGTCCCCTTCAGTGATAGTGCCAGGCGCATCAGCCTTGTGCACCCAGACTTCGCGAGTCTTCTTCGGCTTTGGTAGCCGCTTCGAAGGACTAGTGTTGCCTTCAAAGATGAACTCTTCACACGCCTGTTGATTGAGGCCCACCACAAGTATTTTACGGGAGGAGCCGAGTTTGATGTCGTCAGATTGCGACACAACTTTCTCGTTGGAGGAGAAAGAGGTCCCCAGCAGAGTCGCCAACTTATTTGCCATCAAAAATGCGACATGGTTTTGTTGATTAAAACTTTGGTATTTCAATTACAAACAGAACAGTATATAATATTAAACTTAGACGTAGTCCTAGGAGTACACTTTTTTATTTGGAAACTGTGTCGGTAGAGCGAGTGGTAATGCGTTGACTCCGTTGACGATCTGACGACGATCTTGAACTCTCTGAAGGTCTGGGTTGCTCTGGATGTCGAAGTGTTGCGAGGAGAAACGGACGTTAAGTGTCTCTTCTGGCCTCTGTGGATGTGCTTTTCTCTATGTATGTATGTTCGTCCTTGTCTGTGTGTATGGTGAAGGAATGATCCTTCTATTTATAGATAGCAGACTGGCTGCTCATGCGCGCATATGTCGGATGTGCCTAGACGTAAGAACGCCACATGGCTGATGCTGGCGGGGGCGTATGGTTGATGCACCCTGGATTGAAGTTGAATCTGCTGGACTACTGCGCTGGGCTACGATGGAGCTGATACGTGGCAGTCGCGAAGATTTGGTAGTTGCTGAGATCTTGGGTGGTTAGCACCCATTCTTTGAATAGAACCGAGTCAAGGGATGCGTGGCGTATCTATGGGTCAGAGATCTCAATTTTGGAGGAGAGTGATCCATCGGGGTGCGCTTAGGATCGGGCGCAAGGAGGCGACTTAGTCTATAAGTTTTAGGCATCATAGACGAGTCTGGATGTATGGCTTTTGAGGGGCATGCAGAGCTTCGCATCAGGGTGCGCCTAGGATCAGGCGCAGTGGATGCGACTTGGTCTCATATTCTTTAGGAGCCATGAGCAAGTCCAGGAGCATGGCTTTTGAGGCGTATGCAGAGCTTTGTCTTCTGTTGCTTGGGGCCAGAAGTAAGCCGGAGGGTGCATGACTACTGGGGCGCACACAGTCTTCTGAGCGCATGGCCACGAGGTACATACGAATGATCGGTCTACCACGTTGCCGACCCTAGGTGTAATGGTGGTGCTGACATCAGCGGCGCTTCATTTTTTGCACAACTGATTGGACGGCTCTTGGTTGTCGCCTTTGTCATTCGGCATTAAATGTTTGATGAAGAGAGTTGCATTGGTTAGTGCCAATCTGGGTGCATAGCTATGGCCTACTGGTCTTTTCTATGGGGAGAGCACGATGTCGATGGTGCATCTGCCAATGTGTTGCATCCTCTTTGGCCCGCCTGTTGTGTTCTTCAAGGCGTTAATGGTTGCTTTGACTTAGCCGAATATGAGGTGACGGATGCATTTGCTGTTTAATGCAAATTCATTGCATGGAATTTAAAACGTTATCTATTTGGCACTCGGGTGTAGGCTGCCCATGCTTCTAAATTGCCGCATGAGGGAAACCTTTGCTTTCATTCTTCGTTTCAATGTAAAGATGAACTTGGTCGGAGCTCTGCCTTGGCGAACTGCCGAACTCGAGCTCTTTCCAAGGGTGAAGATGCGCTGCCCCAGTCTTTCCATCGCTCTGAGCTTCTGTGATAGTGTCTGTTGCATCCAAATATCGGAATCGTCGAGTCCCGACACAGGCTGATGGTGCCTGTTGCATCCAAAGATCGGGGCGGCCGAGCTCCATCTTTCGTTATGCTGGCAGAGCCGCAGGTTGTCGAGTGTGCCTGTTGCTTCCGAAGACCAAGGCATCGTTGTTTACTATTTATTGTCGTAGAATAGAACATTTTTATAGGAGGACTGAACTTTAACTTACAATTACAAACTCGCTTGTATAAAAGAGAGCCTAGGAACAAAACCTATGAAAAGTAATCTAAGTACAATTGTTTAGTTTTGATTCTGGGGGGTGATGGTAGAGGCTCGGAAAAGTGCTATCAACTCTGCCTTACTCCTTGGACGATCGAACGCAACCTCGGCTCCGGTAAAGGAATGCTCTCTGTATGTATGTGTGTCTTCGTCTGTCTGTATAAGGGAATAGCACCTTGCTGTTTATAGGAATTCATGAGGAATGGGGTGTACTGCCACGTGGCTAATTTTGGGCCACATCCTTGTAACTGTGCCTCGAGAAGTGGACAGCTGGGGATTGGTTAAGATTGATCATGATCTGCTTATTGTACTAAATTCGAACTGTCAAGACTTGGTCGATTTCTGTCACGTGTCTAAACTGCTACTCTGTGGCGAGCCGCATGAATGATGCATCATGGCTGAGCCGCATGAAGGACTGTCCTATAGTCGAGCCGTATGAAGAGTGTCTCATGACCGTGTCGCATGAAAGTTGTCTCATGATCGAGTCGCATGAGAGTGGTCTCATGAATGAGCCTCATGGGGGTGGTCTCATGACAGAGCCGTATGAGAGTTGCTTCATGACCGAGCCGCATGAGAGTTGTCTCGTGACCGAGCCGTATGAAAGTTGTCACATGACCGCATAAGCACCTTATGAACTGGACAGCATGAAGGCCCACCTAACAGAGCCGCATAAGCTCAGAAGACATTTAGTGGTTTTCTCTGGCTATCTTCTGACTTCTTTCTTTTGTCTTTTTAGTGAACTTGCCAGTCAATCCTTCAGGGGAGCTTCTGGTAGGTCAAGCTCAGTCTGTTGTGGGTGTGAGGTTTGACCATGTAGTCAATTATGTGTCAGCCCAAATCACCAAAGATCAATCTGAAGAGAGGCTGAAGGATATCAGGAACCAATCCTTCTTCTTTCTCTCGGGTATGATGAACTCGGGAAAATTAGGAGGCACACATCTGAAATCCTCGTTCCTCTTTGGGGATGCTCTGACTGTAAAGAACCCTAACGTTCTAAATATCTCTGAAAGTCGGAGTTTTTCTTCCAACGGGATGGCGATCCACATCCCTCAGATGGAGCATCACTTTCCGCTGTCTTGGTTCAATATGCTGCCGATGGACAGAAAAATGGCGGACTCCCTAACTCTGAGCCAGTAGGGGATGTTCGTGGGCGATATTCACTATAATAAAACATCAAGGTCGGTAGTTGCAAGCAAGCTACAGATCAGTCGCTCTGTGATGGGGTTGGCCCCGGGCAGCTTCATAAATGTGTAGGGTCCCAACTTTCGGTTCTCCCAAGCTAACACTTTCGTGAACCGGCTTGCTCAGAAGGGGTCCTATCCCACTGGTCGGTTGGCACTGATGAACTGGATGAACCCCACCCCTTCATGGATCAACTTGACCTCATGGATATTGCGGACATACAAGGATCTCCTGCTCGAGATTGGCTTGTATCATGCCATTCGGGGCACCTGTTATTGTATGCCCATAAATAAGAAGCTGTTCATGGCTCTTATTGAGATGTACAACCACCGAACAGGGACCTCCTTTACACCTAGAGGGGAGATGGGGCTCGCTCTCCGCGAGATGCGTGAAGTCTCTAAGCTGCCCTGGGGAGTTGAAGTTTTTGAAACGTATACCCCTACGAACGAAGAATTCGAGGAATTGGAGCAACGGTTCCCGGACTTTGTGGCTATTTACCGGGAACTACTATGTCACCATAGTACGTGCCAGCAGATATCAAATAAGAAGAACGATAGCTCGGAAGGGAACCTTCCTCATACCAAGACCTGGCTCAGCTATCTTTTTGAGCTAGGCGCCTCAGGCCGGGTTTTCCCCCGACGTCCTCGAACCCGGGAGGAGGTGCAGAACCAGGTGTCGACTGCCAAGAGGGTAAAAACCACGGGTGACAGATTTAGGAGCCAATCTGATTCCTTTAATTACTTCTATCAGAATACCCAGAAGATGTCTGATAAGCCTCTCCTGGCGGGATTTCTGATGGTGTGGCTGCGGAACTGTGTAGTTTCGGGAGGGGCTGGTGCTATTGAGATAATCAGCTGTAACCTCATCCTCCCTACGGTGAAGGTAGTCTTTGGGGCCAGACTAGCTTTTCCCCTCGCCATGGTATACAGCGTATATCGTGGCCTCCGCGTCTTCTCGTCCAAAGTCATCGCTCGCGATACGGCGAAAGACTTTGAACGAATCGAGCTGCCCTATCATTATCTGATGGGGTGGCTGTTGATGCATTACCAGTCTTTGATGAGGCCTGGCCCCGAGGATGACGTGACTGCTGATGATGCCTTCATCTATCAGTACCGCCGCATGCGCTGGAAGTACACCACGATGCCCGTCTGTCGGATGGCGCTGGCGCGAGTGGTCAAATACTCCTTTTTCGTATCTGTCCCTCATTTTACCGATGAAGAAGTAAGCGCCGTGCATCTTGATGGTGCTGTGGCTCCCAAATTCTTGCCCGAGAAGTTGCTTCTCTGGTAGCAGAACATTCGTCCTGCACATCTGGTGTATCGCAACCGTCACTTCGTCTTTTTGGAGCCTTACTTACCCAGCCGATTCTCCCGGCAATTTGGGTACAGTCAGATGTTCTTGGACAATCCCAGCTCCTGTCTGGGTTTTGAGGGTAGCATCCTTGACGGCATCCAGGCTTGGCACTACTAAGCGCGGTTCACACCCGTGCCACCTTCTCTGTTCCCGATGCTAACGAGTCGGAACATATTTTATACATGGCGACCTTGTACCATGTTATGGTGAATAAGCCCCCAAGAGATTTTGACCCAAGTACTAGCTTCATTGTTAGTACTGTCTTGGAGGAGAAGCCAAGGATCAAGAAGGGGAGAACAGTTGATGTATTTGACTCGAAGTCTACCAATGTGGACGAAGAGGATGACCCTGATAACTTTCATCTTTCTCCTGCGGATGATTTGGTGGTAGGTCAGCCCCCTGTTGTGCCTAATCCTTACCGAAAATATAGCAGGCGTGCATCCTCTGTCGACGGCATAACTTACTCCCAAAAATGGGCTGCGGTCAAGCCTCGCAGGCCGATCATTAGGGAAAGAAGTGAGGACGTCGACGCCATTTCGGAGGTGAATCGAGTTACGATCCTCTTTTTTATTTTGTTCTTCTTTTCTGAAATAAGCTGATAATTTTCCTTTTCTTTGTAGGCGTCGGGAGAAGTGAACTCCTCTGAGCCGACTACCGCCTCTGAGGTTGACCCGGCTCTAGTCGCCTTAATTAGTGCTATGACTGCCGAGCTTACTTCCACCAGGGTCATCCCAGCGACGGCTGAGGTTCCTCCTGCTGCTGATATCTCAACCCGGGGCGATGTGGGTTCTATTGAACCAGTCCCCGAGGTTGCTAAACCTCAGCCGATTGATGCTGATCCAGTTGTATCCACCTCCGGGGCGGCTGGGGCAGAGGAAGTAGCTACAATCGGCTCAAGTGTCGCCGTTGAAGTGGATACGGTGGCTGTGAGTGAGCCCCAGCTTCAGCAACCCTCCCCTGGTAAGCTAAGTCATGTCTTGACTAGTGAGGAGGTTCATTTGCTCTATCTTCATATCCTTTGGGTTAAGTTGATCGATGGTTGCTCTGGATATACAGGTCCTGCCCCTTCGCCGCTGACGATGGACATCGTCGAGGGAGAAGTCGCCAGAGGGGATCTGGTGGAAGAAAGTATGCCTCCTCCTCATCCAACTCATACCGAGTGACCTCCTGCCGGATCAAGTTCAGGAGGAGACGTAGTAGAACTGTCGGGGCGGGGAGAAATGGTCCCTGCACCCTCCTTGGTTCATGTGGCTCCAACACCGGAGGTTGACCTTTCTGCCCAGCCGAGTCTCCGGATCCTTGGGGCCGCGGAGGAGGAGATGACTGCTATTCAGGCGTCCTATCGCTCGGAACTTGTTTCCTTAGTGATAGGGGTATCAAGCTCTGGTGCATCTTCTTCACGACCATCTTCAACTCTACCAGCCACTCTTCCTTTGACAACGTCTTCTTTGGATGTTATGGATGAATCGTCAAAGGATGTAGTTGATAGTTTTTACCGCTATCTGAAACGAGGGGTCGAAGCTGCCCTGAAGAGGGGGACATCTTTCGCATTGGCTCATCAATGTGCCCGTGGTCAGATTGAACTCCTCAGAACACTCCCCGGCGGGACAGGGATGGTCGAGCTCATGGAGACCAAATTAGTAGAAGCTGATCAGCTGGTGGCTCAATTTCAAGGACTGCGGCAAGTCGATCTGTCTTTAGCAATAGATCAGGAGCGTGCCTTCCTTATAACAGCCATGGAAAAGGTAAGGACGGTACGAGATACGTCCAAGCCTGCTCTAGTACAGGACCTTCGAGATCTATCTCTGAAATACGATCAACTAAGCCGTAGAGGAGAGGACTATATCGCTCGGGAAGAGGCCGCCTCTCGTGGGATAGCCGATACGAACGAGCAGATCCTCCAGCTTCAGTAGAAATTGGCTTCTTTAGAATCTGAGCTCCAGGCTTCCCGTAAAGATAAGGAGCTAATTCTCCGGGAGACCGACCAGGTAACCCGAACCTCTGATGCCTTGGAGCGTGCACTGAAGAAACTTGAAGACGGTTGGCAGGCACATGCGCATCTGGAGGATGCAGAGAGGTTGACTCAGGAGGCTGAGCGCCGGGCCAAGCTGAGGATTGAGCGGTCGACTACCAAGCTGAAGGACCGGCTCAGAGAATTGTGTGTCGTCGAACCATGATCGGCTTTTTCTTTCTTTCATTATTATGTTCCTCCATTTTTAACAGGGACGTGGTCCCACAAAATGTAGTACTCTTGATTTTAAATGAATGACTATGTTTACATCATCCTTTATCTGTTGTGCTTGTACCGTATCTTTGGTATTATGATATTTGCCCCACTGGGGGACTTTCTGTGGACCTATTACCCTTGGTATAACTTGGTTTTAGGTATGGATAATAAGTTCGATAGAGATACCTAAAACAACTCCGTGGTAAGGTGGACATGGAAGTTCCTGGTATTGGACGAAAGAATGCCATGGAACAGCTGGGTTCCAGAGGCATGTAATGGTGAGAAAAGAGGCGCATGTACTAGAGGACCGAATACAACATTTGTGGTCAGCTGCGGACATTTGTGGTCAACTGTGGACATTTGTGGTCAACTGTGGACATTTTTGGTCGACTGTGAATATTTGTGGGCCTATTATCCTTGGCGTATCCTGGTTTTGGGTACGGATAATAAGTCGAGAGAAAACCAACATACTTACGTAAAGGTAATGAGGATATGGTAAATATGAAGGTTTTACAACAGAGTCTTCCTACTCAGAGGTAATGAGGACGTGGCAGGAGTGGACTCAATGAAAGGTACATAGAACAACTCAGAGATAATATGGACGTAAAAGTTCTTCGTAAGGGGTAATTTGTTTATGATGGAAGAGAAACAACTCAGAGGTGACATCGATGTGGTTGTTTCGGGAATTTTGTGAACCTATTACCCTTTTTTATGCACTGAAAGCGCGGGTAATAGATTATGAGAAAGATGCTCTTTTAGGAAGGAAGTTCAGAGGTATGATCATACATGACTCATTACCTAGAAGATGCAATATGGATTCATTTGGAATGACCAGAGTGTAAGTTCAGCGGTACTTAAGGGTACATAACTCAATAATCCGGTTGATTCGGCGGATGACGTTTAGACATAATATTTCTTCAGGAACTTGCCGTTGATGGGCATCATGAGCAAGTCTCCATTTTGCTTTGCGAGACGGTATGCACCATTGGAGAATACAGCCTCGATGATAAATGGGCTTTCCCACTTTGGTTGGAACTTGTCGGCGGTTTTGTGAGTCATAACCATCGGCCTCCGAACTGCCAAGACGAGATCGCCTACTTGGAATGTTCTCAGGTTGACCTTCTTGTTAAAGGCTCCAGAGATGCGTTCCCGATAAAGCTCAATTCGTTGTTAAGCTAGAAGGCGCTTTTCATCTAAGGCCTCCAACTCTTGTAGCCGACGACGATAATTATCATCCGTCGTCAATCGGTAAGTGAGGGCGACGCGGAGCGAGGGAATTTGAGTTTCCAATAGGAGAACTGTCTCACTTCCGTATACCAGAGAGAATGATGTGTTCCCAGTGGCTGTCCGGACTGTAGTATGTTACTCCCATAAGCATTCGCCAAGCTTTTCATTCCAGTCGCGTTTGTTTGAGGACACGAACTTCTTGACAAGCTTGATTATAGTTTTGTTGAATGCTTCAGCCAGACCATTAGCCGTCGGGTTGTATGGTGTTGAAGCAACATTCTGAATTCGGTGTTTGTCGCAAAACCGATAGAAGGCATGGCTTGCGAACTGCGGACCATTTTCGTGGATGATCCTTTGAGGCAGTCCATAGCGATAGATGACGTGATGCTTGACGAAGCTGATCACGTTTGATGTCTTCACTTCTGCAAGCGGAACAGCTTCGGCCCCTTTGGAGAAGTAGTCCGTTATTGCCAGTATAAAACGGTGTCCTCTGGACGAAGGCGGGGTGATTGGACCGATGATATCCATTCCCCATACCTCAAATGGCCAGGATGCCACTGTCGGATGTAGGAATTCGGATGGTTGATGTATAAAATCTGCGTGGACCTGGCAAGGTTTACATTTTCTTGCATAGTCTATCTCATCTGCTACCATCGTAGGCCAGTAATAGCCCATCCGGCGAAGACAGTCTTGTAATTTGGGACTAGGTTGATGGGCCCCACAAACGCCGTCGTGACCTTCGCGTACAGCTTCTTTGGCTTCTGTATTTGACAAATACGGGAGCAGCAACCCATCATAGGATCGCCGATATAGCATTTTTGTCTCTGTATCGCAGAAGAATCTGAGAGAACGTCTTCTAATAGAAGTGGCTTCTTTCGAATTTTTCGGCAAGATATCATAGACTACGAAGTCAATAAATGAAAGTCTCCAGTCCTGTATTTCGTCAGCCGCCAGGACAGAGTAACTCACAGCAAATTGCACGTTGTTCTTAGGACAGACCAATTCATGGCCTATTATGTCAACCAAATGATGGGTATAATTTGGGACTGCCAGGGAAGCGGCCAGACCTGCTAAGGCATCGACTTCAATATTCCGGAGTCTTGGAACATGTTCTATGAAGAACCCTTTCAAGGACGTGATGATGGTATCACGCCACAGAGCCAGAATACTGGAGAGCGGGGGCGGACATAGGCAGCTACGTATATTGAAGTGCAACCCACCTCGCTATACAGTCACGGCTGTCTAGATACATGAGGGTTTAACTACAAGCCAATAGTCTCTAATGGCCATGAATAAGCCTAGTGTCTCAATCACAAGCAAGTAAGCAAATGTCACAAGATGTAAGATCACCAAATATACAATAGTAAGGCGTCCCAAACATTACATATTCAGCAGATCATGAAGCTAGTCGTTACAAAAAGTGAAGACTAGCAAGAGTTTAGTCATACATGATCAACCCTAGGATCTGTCAATCATGTTACAGCACGTAGGCAGACAGTAAGTAAAGGTGCAATCGAGCTAAATAAGTGCTCGTCGGCTAAATGCCTCAAAAGAATATTTTTATAATAAAGTGGAAGAGCCAAAATAATCCACTCGTTGTCCTGGTTACGTCTGGTGGTCACCATCGGGCTAGAAAGTCGGTAGATCCTCTGGAGCTGCTCCGAAATCTGGCCATACAAAACCAGCTGGGTCAGATCCCAGAAAGAGCAAGTGCCACAAAGGAAGCTTCACTTAGGAACTAAACCAGCAATTAGCACAAGAGTATAAATAAGTAAGAAATAGAAATATGAAAATATCAGGATGATATACGACGAGATAACCATAGAACTATTCAGATAACCAGGTTACAACCCGTAAACCAAACAAGGACCGGTGTTGTAACCCTTCATCTGAATGGAACTTGGTTTCCTACTATTTGTCGGCAAGATAATATAAAAAAATCAGGTCATGTAACAATCTGGTACAGGATCAAGTCAAGACTTAGACTGATCATTCCCCATTCAACAATCACGCCAAGCAATAAGTACGGCTTGATACTTTAATTAACTAGGGTTATCACATGCCTAGTTACTAACAAGATGCAGTGAGATTATTCTACAGCCACAAGCCCTGTAGACCATCCATGTTACCCAGGTCGAATATTAGGGTTGAATTCAAGTGGGAACATCGTCCAGGAAACACATGTTCCCTTAAGTGACTTAGAGGGTGCAACACATGACAGTGTGCTGGAAATGTGCCCTACTCAACGGCAGGCTACAGATCCCAAGCGCGCCCAGGTAACGGGATTGCCTGTAGCTGGGAAATCTCTTCATGACTACTGTGTTATTCTAGTTATTAGCCTTAGTCTATTTCAGTAGGTATCCCTGACCGTGGTACTCAGGGGTCTCATCCTAAGCATGACGCAAGACAAGACTGGTTCATTGTACAAGCACAATCGCCCACGGTGTCCGGGTTATTCATTATTGTCATGTTATGTCACGTTAGCTGTCGCAACAGCAATTCGAGGCATATTATGCCAGGTTTACTTGTCAGGAGTGCGCCACGATGGGCCACTATCATGCATTATCATGTAGTGCCCATGTATCGTGTCGGGTTCATGTATCATGTCGTGTTCATGACACAATTATCCCACATTACACTAAGGATCAAGAGAAACAACACGGATAAGGTAACAAGATTTGTCATGGCAAAACAAATGGTACAAGAGATCAAAAGGGGTGCCAGGGACAGTATGCACCAGCAAACAGCATGCGATAGCAAAACAGCGTACGCCAACAAACAGCCAGCAACAGCATTCACCAGCAAACAACATGCGCCAGCAAAACAGCATGCGCCAGCAAACAGCTAGCAAACAACATGCGCCAGGACAACATGAGTCAGGAAATAGCATGCGCCAGGACAGTATGCGCCAGGACAGCATGCGCCAGCAAACAGCTAGCAACAACATGCGCCAGCAAACAGCATACGCCAGGAACAGCATGCACCAGGACAGCATGAGCCAGGAAACAGCATTGGCCAGGACAACATGCTCCAGGACAACATGCGCCAGCAAACAGCATACGCCAGCAAACATCCAGCAACAACATTCACTAGCAAACAGCATGCGTCAGGAAACAGCTTGCGCTAGGAAACAGCATGTGCCAAGACAGTATGCACCAGCAAACAGCATGCGCTAGCAAACAGCCAGCACAGCTTTTTGCCAGAAAATAGCATGCGCCAGCAAACAGCATGCGCCAGCAAACAGCATGCGCCAGCAAACAGTATTTTCCAGCAAATAGCATGCTCCAGCAAACAACAGGCAACAGATTTTTGCCAGCAAACAGCATGCGTTGCTCATCTTCCCCAACCAGCCTCCAATGGCCATAAAGACCCATTAACCAAAAGACCATAAATCGCTCAAAATAAGCCAAAATTAGGACTTCAATGGTCTAAATTGGGTAGAATCAAATTTCCTACAATATAGAACGATCAAAACTTGAAAACAAGAAGGTTTGATGGATCAAAACCATAAAAATCCAATAATGGCTAAAGCCTAGATCTACAAGAAAATATACAAGAAAATATAAAATGACAAGAACTAAGGTGGATTAGAAAGTTGCATAGAAGAGTTTAGAACAATAAAAATGGTGGATTCCTTCATAAAGCAAGTTGCACTTGCCTAGGCTAGGGTTCTCTTGGTTGGTGGTGGAGAGTAAATGAAAAAGAAAATAAGTAATGATGAGAGAGAAAGGGAAGGGGTTATAAATAAGGAGGGTGGTAGTAGGTAGGAGGGTCCATTCTTGGTTCATGATGAACCAAAGCAACCAAGCCAAGCCGAACCAACCTAAGAATAAACCAATCAATGAAATGCTAGAATAAATCAAGCAGAAAGACATGCAATACGGGTAAAATTACGTATACGTATACGAAGATACACAATACTAACCACAGGCATTACAACTCTACCCACCTTAAAAGAATTCCGCTCTCAGAATTTAATTAAATGGCTAGAGAGACATGGACAAGCTATATTAATCACATGCAAGTTATAATAGGCAATCCACCAAGCAATCAATCATGCAAGCAAGGAATCGAAGCCACGAGGCATAAGGAAGACATTATACCTCACGAGTCAAATAGGTCGGGATATCGCGATCGGATCTCATCCTCACGCTCCCATGTTGACTCTTCCAAAGAGTAATGACCCCAAGCAACACGGACTAACTTGATAGTTTTGTTCTTGAGTGTCTTCTCTCTTCGGTCCAATATAGACACGGGCCTCTCCTCATACGAAAGGTTGGTACCAACAACCAATTTCGAATGATCCAGGATGTAGCTCGGGTACGAGATATACCATCATAGTTGGGATATATGGAACACGTCATGCACCTCGCTTAGCGATGTCGGAAGAGCGAGACGATAGGACACATCTCCTACTCGCTCTAGAATATCGAACGGCCCTATATACCTAGGACTAAGCTTTCTCCGTACGTCGAAACGAATGATGCCACGAGTAGGCGAGATCCTAAGGAATACAAGGTCGCCTACAGAGAATTCGAGGGGACGTCGATAAGAATCGGCCCAATGGCGCTGGCGATCTTGTGCCACACGAAGATGATCCTTGACCCTTCTGACCACCTCGATCGGCTGCGGTAATAGATAGCTTGTTCATGTCTCGCATCATTATTTTGTGCTAGTAGAGCACCGAGGGAATGCTCCATCGCCCGCACATAGAGCAAAAATGGCTTTCCAGCAATCGGGGCCACCAAGACTGGAGGGTTTGACAGATATTCTTTAATGTTGTCAAAGGTACGTTGGCACTCCTTATCCCTGTAGAAGGATAAAAAAGAATAAAGAAAGGTTCATGCGGCCAAGGATCCCCATGCGGCTCAGGGAGCCCATGCGGCTCAGGGATCCATGCGGTTCAAGAGTCTATGCGGCTCGAATAATCCCATGAGGCCCAGATAGGAGCCACGTGGCCTTCAACAGCTCTTCTCTTTGTCTTTTACTGCATTTAATGTCCTGACGGCTGACAACTATGACAAATGACAGCTCTGACAAAAAGGCACAATAAAGACTGACGTAACGGTGCGTCCCTAGGAAAAAGGAGAAAATCTTCTCACAGCTGGCAGAATCCATCCAATCCTAAGGCATGCGGCTGCGGCCGCCCATTTTTATACGGCTGCATCCTTTACGCGGCCGCCCATCAGCATGCGACTGTATCCCTTATGCGACCGTCCATCAGCATACGGCTGCCCACTCCCATTTGGCTGCCCATCCTCATGCGGCTGTTCATCCCCATGCGGCTGTCCATCTTCATGCGGTCGTTCATCCTCATGCAGCCCACTTATATGCGGCTCTGCCGAGATGACCCAGTGGAGACACGTTACATTTTTTTATGATGATTGAGACACGTGGCGGTCTTATCTTCTTGGAGTTATGGATGTTAACGAATCCTAATCAGATTTGTTGCAATAAGTGCCCAGATCAAATCAGATCGAGCAATTTAGACACGTGGCAGGCCATTACAAGTCGTAAATATTCATGGCAATCAACATTTATTATCCACAGAGATTTAATGCAATCACATTAATTGCTTAAATCTATTATATACAAGATGGACGGCCCGGATTAATTAACTTTCAGACCGCCGACTTTCGAGAATGGGCAATCATTGCAAAACCCTAATGATGCCCCCCCACTCTTATAAATAGTAATGTGTCATTTTCTTGTAAAACACATAGACAGAGGAGAGAGGACCCCGGCCCGGATCCATAGAGAATCAGAGAGAGAATATACAGAGATTGAAAGGACAGAAGAGCATACAGAGAGAACAAAGAGAGCATTTCTTCATCAACGCCGAGTACTTCTTCTCCAGAGCCAAGGCTGCACCCGATCGTCCAAGGAGTAAGGCAGAGCTGATGTCGCTTTTCCGAGCCTCTATCGTCACCCCTCAGAATCTAAAATAAACAATTGTACTTAGATTGTTGTACCTAGGTTTTTGTCCCTAGGCTTTCTTTGTACGAGCGAGTTTGTATTGTGTGTCTAAGTTCAGTCCTCCGATAATTGTTCTGTTCTTTTACTATCAATGGCAAATACGATGGCGACTCTGCTGGGGACAAACTTCTCCACGGCTGAGGAGTTGGTGATACAATTAAATACAGCCAAACTTGGCTCCACACAACAGAAGATGGTCGTCCGCTTCGACCAACAGGTATTTGAAGAAATGCAATCTGAAGGAAGCGCTGGCCCGGTCCAGAAGCGAACCCGCACAAAGAAGGCTCGCAGGGAGTGGAGGCCAAAGTCATTTGCTCCTCCCCAAGCTCTGGACAGAGTACTCTCTACCTCCCAAGATGGCGAAGGCGACTCTCATGCGGCCCCACTTCAAGCCATAGAGGACTCTGCTGTCCCCAAGTCCGACAGAGGAAAGCACTACGATGCTGGACTTGCAGAGGGAAAGAGTGATTCTATGTGCTCCAGGAAGAAACCGAACAAAGGTACTGGCCACAAAATGAAGACTCATGCGGCCAAGATTGCCAGCCGCATGAATGATGACCATGCGGCCGAAACTGCCAGCCAAATGCATGACACTCATGCGGCCAGGATTTCCAGCCGTTTGGAGAACACTCATACGGCTGAGACTTCTAACCGTATGAAGAAAGCCCGTGCGGCTATGACTGCTAGCCGTATGAAGATTATTGATTCTAGCCGCATGCTGCCTACTCTACGCGGCTCAGTCCTCGACCGCCTCTCCTATGGTCCTGATCTCTTGTGCTCCCAAGAAGACATGTCTGACTCTCTCCAGTACCACTTAGACTCTTCCTACTATGTGCCCTCATGTACTAGAGTGAAGAAGTCTAGGGAAGCACGAGCTTGGCAAGCTCGGTTCGCTGATCCGACCTCTGACCATCCGAGCGTTCCACATACTGTTATGCGGGCCTCTGATGGGAAGTTGTACAGAACCACTCGAGTCCAGCCCCCGGTGGCAAACGGACAGAGAGGTTCCCAAAAGTCTCCCAAAATCCAGGAAGCAAACATAGTCACTTCAGACCCATCTGACTTAAGTGAGGCTATCCTCCACAAGCGCAAGGAAAGAGAGGGGGCCTCAGGGTACAAAGAATCCTTCCACGGACGTCACCGCACCCAAGTCATCGTCAACTGCTGTTTCAATAATACAACGGTATGAGAAGACCGATAGTCTGTCTTCCAAAGACTGCAACAACCATGTTCAGAAGATGAGGTACTTCCCGTCATCTCCTGCAACTCTGCTCAGAAAATCTCTGCCGAAGGGAAAGGAAAGAAGACAAATGTTTCCAGCCCGAAGATTCCAACCACTATGACTAAGAGACTGTCGTCTAAGCGGGTGCCCACCACCAGATTTTTCTAAGGTACCCGTTCAAAGACGAAATCTGCTACAGTGGGAGATTCATCGTCCACAATACTGGGGGTTGCTGGAACTGGGGGTAGCACTCCTTCGAGCCTCCACGACAATCCGATGTTCCAAGAAGACGAGCTGGAGGAAATAACTCTCCCATAAGATGCAGCAAATCCTGATGTCCCCGAGGACGTCTACAATTCCCAAGACGAGGCGAACTCGGAAGCTGGAGGTACTGTTCCTTCTGAGTCCGAACCAGAGGAAGATACTCCCACATACCCCGATGACTTCTCGTTACAGGGGTACGATTCAAAGTGTACGTCATCCACCGTCCCATCTACTTCTCCTCATGTGAGAACGATATTCATGACAGACAGCAACCAGGAGGGTCCTAGTGATCGCCAACGCATCGACACTCTGGAGGCCATACTGCGCACTTTGGTCAAATCCGTAGACGAGATCAAAGAAGCCCTCCCAACTCTGCAAGGAGGGACGCCTGGCCAAACAAATTTGGGCTCCGTGGTCAATACAGACTCTAACTCAATGGCACCAAACCCGGGCAATATTCCTCCTAAAATGTCGGCTCCTACTGCTGCAAACGAAGCCATGGAGGCAAGAAGAGAGGTCCTGCAGCTCCGGGCCATGTTCCACGCCCGGGAAAACTGCCAAGACCTCAGTATACGACAATCGTATCCCGCTGCGTGGAGAGATGTTTCCTTCCCACCAAAGTATAAACCATTCCACATCAATCCATATGATAGGAAGACCTCCGCAAGTCGGTATATTACTTACTTTGAGGTCACCACTGACCATCTGCCCCATGACGATGCCATCCTCATACGATTATTCATTGGGACATTGGAAGTGGTCGCCTTCGACTGGTATCGCAACCTGCCAGACAACTGCATTCACTCCTTCGCCAGCTTCAAGCGCATGTTCTTGGAGAGATTCTACGAAGTAGGACAGGACGTCACAATGTCCACCCTCATGGACGTCGTTCAAGGGGAGAAAGAGCTGACAAGAAACTATATTGAGCGATTCCGCCAAACCGCCATGAAGCTGCCGTCCGGTAATCCGGATTTCTCCTTAATTGAAATTTGCCAAAAGATACTGCTTCCAACAATCAGCCTCTGGATGGATGAAAGTTAATTCAAGGATTGGAAGACGTTTATCATCAGTGCCACTAGCGCCGAAGAACGGTTGAAGAAGGCTCGCCAACTGGGATTGTACATCTCAAAGGGAGAGGACAAAGGCAGGCGTCCTAATGCCAACAATAACAATGGGGGTAGCTCCGCCAATAATCGGGACAACAAGGGCCAGCAGGCTATGGTGGCCGACACAGCCCAAAAATCTGAGTCAAAACCGGCAGACAAACAATGGCCGCAAATGACCTACTCTTTCGAAGACGGCCACGTCAAGCCCATCTTGGACATGCTCGTACAAGGAGACAGAATTCAGCTCCCTCCGCCAAGACGAATCTTGGCCGGCAGAAATGGAGAGCCCAAAGTACTGCCATTACCACCGCTACGTCCACCATGCTACACACGACTGCTACCAACTGAAACGGTACATCCAACATCTCATCGATTCGAACGCTCTGGCTATCGATTTTGAAGAGGTAACTGTGGCAGCCAATATGGTGTCAGTATAATTTGGCAGCTTCCCTCCAACAGAAACTCAAGACGGTGTGGTACCCATCCCTCTGGCAACAATAGAAATTGCAAATCTTCCACCTCCCCGGGATCAGGTGCTGGTCTAGTGTCCCTCACCACATCACGGAGGGAGGTCATGTGGGTCCATCCGAACCTGGTACTCGAGGTGACTCAATCCACACCCCTTTCCATTCGCAAGAAGAAGAGTGGAAAAGTCAAATCCTGCCGCACAATCTTGGTAGATATCGAAGAAGCCACAGCCGTCGTCACTCGGTCTGCGACACAATCCCAATATGCGACTGATAACTCGGCTGAAGATCATCAGCCCACTACTGCTGACGCTCCGGGACCTTCTCAGCCTCCAACGATCGACAAGCCTAGGCCGAAGGAGACTCGCTTTGACAAATCCCTCCGAAAAGAAGTACCGCAGGGGCTGGAGAGGCCCTACAACTTCGACATCTTGGCGCAATTGGCCAACACACCGGCCAAATTATCATTATACGAGCTCCTGAGACTCTCAAAGGATGTTCGTACGGCTTTGAGCGATGCACTCCAAAATGCTAACACCTATCTGGCTCAGGTCAACCTCACAGGAGAGAGCCCGCCTGCAGATCTCCAAGACAGTGCTTGTACGGGAGCGATGCCCAACATTGTCTTCACTCCGCAGGATATGCTCATCAAAACCAACCTGTACGATCGCCCGTTATATTACACTGGATACATCAGTGACGTAAAGGTAGATCGAATGCACATTGATCCTGGTTCATCCATAAGCATCATCCCAAAGGGTCTGTTACATCATCTCCGCATTCCTATGCATCGCCTGACGCCAATAAGCACCGCCATCAGTGGTTTCAATTCGGGCAGGAGCTACCCGATTGGGAAGATTTGCTTGAAGTGCCAAATTGGCAATCTTCACTCAGAAGTAACCTGTTACGTCATAGATGCAGACACGTCCTACAACATCCTCTTGGGGCGCCCTTAGATACATGATTACATGATCGTGCCTTCCACGCTACACTAATGCTTCAAGTATGTCGACAAACACGACTTCGTGAGGACAGAATTTGTCGACATCGATCCCTTCAAAGGGGTCGAATCCTACTACTCAGACTTCTGCCTATACGAAAAGTCGAAGAGGCATCTTGGTGACGGAGATGCGCAAGCTCGTACCGAGATATCCACAGGATCAGAAGAACCTCTGACGATCCACCTCCAAGCTCGTAAACCTGACAAGTCTGCACCCCTTACAGCCACTCTGCGTAAGGACGCAATCAGCCTCTCGGCACAAGAAGAGCAAATGATAATTCGGCTGCCAAGGTCCGGCCAAGTGCCAAGACCCACAACGGAGCCACTGACAATCAGGCTGCCTAGAGTCGGCCAACCACAAATGGAGAAGCTCAACCCCTCCGACAAATCAATGACGATACGCCTTTCCAAGAAGATTCGGCACCCCGATGCAAGGTCTGGGGCTTCTAGCGAACCAACAACTCCCCGCCTAGCATCGAGTACCAAACTGGGGGTCGCTAGTTTTCCAATGACTCCACGTTCTGCTCCACCAGCAGAACCCCTGACGATCAAGCTGTCCAGGTCATCCTCTCAGTCTTCATTTATACAGGGGGTGGCCGAAGAAGAACCAGAGCTAGCCAAGTATGTGGCTGCCCACACTGATGTTCCCTCCGCAGATGATGTAATCTCGCTAGAAAAGATACCTTACTTCATCAATAAAGGGCTATCTTTGAACTACCTCGAGCTTAATAAGCTTTGTACAATGTATGCTATGGAACACGGTATAGACACTCACCTACACACACAGGTGACAAATGTGTACACCGCAAGCCAGCTTACTCCAGTGGAAGACGCTTACCGCATAATCGAGGGAGGGGACCATCCAATCATCTTCGGCCGGAAGGACGACCTACAACCCTTCACCATAGAGAAGGTCGATCTTGAATCAGATGCCGGAAGACTGTCTCTGTATCTTTATTGCCTCCAATCCAAATATCTCATGCAAAAATAGGGGTATGATCTTGAGACTACGCCAGGTTTGAACTACGGCACTGAGCGATGATTACCTTTAAACCTACCAGTCCCGACTGGCAAACCATGGGACAACTACAGCAAGACCCGATGTGGATTAGGGTATGTTATGCCCGCAACGACCCCTGAAAGTTCAGATGAGGAATCCGACTAGCATTCATATTCAACCGGGTTACCAACTTCTGATTCGGATACCAGCATCGGAGAAGTATTCAGACAAGTTCTGTCAGTCAACATGGCATTCGCCGACGTCTACGAAGAAGATAAAGACATTCCTGAAATCCTCGAGTTAGAGCCGTGGGCCCAATAGCTGGATGCATAATGGGAAAAGCGGCTCGAACAGGGAGAACCTCCTAGTGAAGATGAGGTTATACAGGTCGACCTCGGAAACGAATCTTCTCTAAAACTAATATTCGTTAGCAAAGGCCTGACAGACGAAGAGCGAGAATCGCTACTGGAACTCGTCAAAGAATACATTGATGTGTTCGCCTGGAGCTATGAAGACATGCCAGGACTAAACCCCGAGGTTGCCCTTCACAAGCTCAACATTCGGCCAGATGCAAAGCCGGTCAAATAACAACAGCGACGCTTCCGCCCGGGCATCATGGATGCGATCGAAGCCGAAGTCAACAAACTAATATCCAGCGGCTTCATACGCGAGGAGCAACATCCAGACTGGGTCGCCAACATAGTATCGGTCCTCAAGAATAATAGAAAGATTCGAATCTGTATCGACTTCCGTAATCTGAACGAGGCATGTCCCAAAGATGAATTCCTCCAGCCTATCACAGACATCATGATCGACAACACATGCGGCTTCGAACGTATGTCATTCATGGATGGTTTCTTGGGGTACAACCAAATCAAGATGTCTCTTGACGACGAAAAGCATACATCATTTCGAACACCGATTGGCACATACTGCTACACAGTCATGCCTTTCGATTTAAGAAAAGATGGCACCACATATCAAAGAGCTATGAGTATCATCTTCAGGGATCACTTGCGCAAGACCGTGGAGTGCTATGTTGATGATATCGCCGTCAAGAGTCGCTGTAAGGGTGACCACCTCTAGGATCTGAGGACGGTATTCGACCTGATGCGAGCACACAATCTGAAGATGAATCCCACAAAATCTTTCTTGGGCGTATCCAGCAGAAAGTTCTTGGGTTTCATCATCTCCGTCCAGGGTATCCACGTAGACCTTGAGAAGACGAAGGCAATCATGGAGATGGGTCCTCCGAGAAATCTTCGAGAACTTTGAGGCCTCCAAGGGAGGTTAGCTTACATCAGGAGGTTCATTTCCAACCTCTCCGGGAGTTGTCAGCCATTCACCCATCTCATGAAGAAGGGCGTCTCATTCGTATGGGACGAAGAATGTCAGCGTACCTTCGACAGCATCAAAGAATATTTGTTGAACCCTCCAGTCCTGGTGGCCCCGGTTGCTACAAAGACATTCCTGCTCTATGTACGAACAATGGAGCATTCCTTCGGCGCTCTGCTGGCATAAAACAACGATACAGGCCATGAACAAGCTATATATTATCTCAGTCGAATGATGATCGGGCCAGAGCATCGATATACCACCGTAGAAAAGGAATGCCTCGCTCTGGTGTTCGCCATTCAAAAGATGCGGCACTATATCACAGGACAAACCATACATGTGATCTCACGAGTCAACCCTCTCAGGGTCCTCATGACTAAGCCAGGGGCACTCAGCTCTCGCCTCGCTACATGGGCAATATTACTGTCCCCCTACCATATGATCTTCGTCCCACAAAAGTCTGTTAAAGGTCAAACCCTGGCAGACTTTTTGGCAGCCCACCCAGGCTCGAAGTCGTCCAGAATATACGAAGGAATCCCAGATGAGGTCGCCGATTCGCATGCAACCTCTCACGATGATATATGGCAAATTTTCTTTGATGGTGCCTCAAGGACCGGACCTAAGGGCAACATCGTCGTCGGAGTCAGGGTGGTGCTGGTTTCTCCTTCCGGATTGGTGATCAATCGCGCTTACTCCCTCACAGAACCCTGCTCTAATAATGTGGTCGAGTACAACGCTTTGGACATTGGCCTCCAACTTGCAAGAGAGCTGGGGGTAGAATATCTTGAAGCATACGGCAATTCACAGTTAATCGTCAATCAAATCCGACGTTCATACGAGGTTTGCCATGAAGACATGATCCCCTATCACCAAATAGAGATTGACATCATCTTGTCGTTCGAAGGGTTCTTCATCGAACACGTTTCCAGACTCCAAAATATCGAAGCCGATGCCTTAGCAGGTCTTGCCGCTTCCCTAGCAGTGCCAAATCATACTCATCAATCGGTGGATATGATAGGCCATGAACTGGTCTGTCCCAAGAACAATATTCAATTCGTGGCGAGTTATTTCGCTCAGACAATCGACAAAGTCCCAGACTGGAAACAACCATTCATTGACTTCGTAGTTTACGACATCCTGCCCGAGAACCCAAAGGAGGCCACCTCTATCAGAAGACGTTCTCTCAGATTCTTCTACGATACAGAGACGAAAATGCTGTATCGCCGATCCTACGATAGATTATTGCTTCGATGTCTGTCAAAGGCAGAAGCCAAAGAGGCCGTACACGAAGCTCATGACGGTGTCTACGGGACCCATCAGCCTGGCCCAAAATTGTAAGACCGTCTTCGCCGAATGGGCTACTACTGGCCCACGATGGTGGCAGAAGCGATAGACTACACAAGAAAATGCAAAGCCTGCCAAGTCCACGCAGACTTCATCCACCAACCATCCGAATTTCTACATCCGACGGTAGCATCCTGGCCATTTGAAGCATGGAGAATGGATATCATCGGTCCCATTACTCCACCTTTCTCCCGAGGACATCGCTTCATACTCGCAATCACAAATTACTTCTCCAAATGTGCGGAAGTTGTTTCGCTTGCAGAAGTAAAGACTTCAAACGTGATCAGCTTCTTCAAGCATCACGTCATCTATCGCTTTGGACTGTCCCAAAGGATCATCCATGATAATGGTCCACAGTTCACAAGCCACGCCTTCTATCGGTTCTGCGACAAGCACCGCATCCAGAATATTGCTTCAACGCTATACAACCCAGCAGCGAATGGGTTGGCAGAAGCATTCAATAAACAATCATCAAACTTCTCAAGAAGTTCGTATCGTCCAACAAACGCAACTGGAACGAAAAGCTTGGTGAATGCTTATGGGCGTACCGTACCACAGTTCGAACAGCCACAGGAAACACACCATTCTCTCTGGTGTACGAGAGTGAGGCAGTTCTCCCATTTGAGACTCAAATACCCTCGCTCCGCGTCGCCCTTACTTACCAATTGACGACGGACGATAACTACCATCGCCGACTACAAGAGTTGGAGGCCTTAGATGAAAAATGCCTACTGGGTAAGCAACGGATCGAGCTATACCAAGCACGCATCTCTGGAGCCTTCAACAAGAAGGTTAAAATCAGAACATTCCAAGTGGGCGATCTTGTTCTGGCAGTTCGGAGGCCGATGGTCATGACTCACAAAACTGCCGACAAATTCCAGCCAAAATGGAAAGGTCCATTTATCATTGAGGCTGTATTATCCAACGGTGCTTACCGCCCCGCAAAAGAAAATGGAGATTTGCTCATGCTGCCCGTCAATGGCAAGTTCCTGAAGAAATATTATGTCTAAATGACATTTTCCAGATTACCGAGTCATGTACCCGCTGGTGCCGCTGAACTCATATTCCAAACTCCAGATTATTGAGTTATGTACCCGCTGGTGCCGCTGAACTCACATCCACAATATTCCAGATTATTGAGTCATGTACCCGCCGGTCTCGCTGAACTCACATTTCAACTCTCCCAGATTATCGAGTTATGTACCCGCAGGGGCCTCTGAACTCATATTTCGGGCACTCTTTTAGGTAGTAAGTCATGTATGATCATAACTCTGAACTTATTTCTCTGAAAGAGTTCCTTCCTCATGATCCACTACCCTCATCCTCTGTGCACAAAAAGGGTAACGGATCCACAAAATTTCCAAAGCGACCACGTCGATGTTACCTCTGAGTCGTTTCACTTCTGCCAAAAATAAATCACCCCTCTACATAGAACTTCCATGTCCTCATTACCTCTGAGTCATCCTATGTACCCTTTCATGGAGCCCACTCCTGCCATGTCCTTATTACCTCTGAGTGGGAAGGCTCCATCGAAGAAACCCTCATATTTGCCATGTCCTCATTACCTCTGAATAAATATGTTGGTCCTCCCTCGACTTATTATCTGTACCAAAAAAAACCCAGGGTACGCCAAGGATAATAGGTCCACAAATATTCTCCATTGAGTCCACTCCTGCCATGTCCTCATTACCTCTGAGTAGGAAGACTCCACGGTAAAACCCTCATACTTGCCATGTCCTCATTACCTCTGAGTAAGTATGTTGGTTCCCTCTCATCCTATTATCCATATCCTAAACCAGGGTACGCCAAGGATAATAGGTCCACAAATATCCTCTGTTGACCATAAACACCCTCCGTTGAGTCCACTCCTGCCATGTCCTCATTACCTCTGAGTAGGAAGAATCCGTGGTAAAACCCCCATACTTGCCATGTCCTCATTACCTCTGAGTAAGTATGTAGGTTCCCTTTCATAATATTATCCGTATCCTGAGTCAGGGTACGCCAAGGATAATAGGCCCACAAATGTCCTTTGCTAAGTTTCTTAGTATAGGCCCATCATTCTTCATCAAGCCCCGGGAGGCCAGCTGCTCCATGGCATTCTCTCTCCTGATACCCGGAACATCCATGATTACCTTGCCGTGGAATTGTTCTAGGTATCCCCAATCAAACTTGTTATCCGTACCTAAAACCAAGGTATGCCAAGGGTAACAGGTCCACAAATAAGTCCCCCATTCGGGGCAAACGCCACCATAACACCACAAGCACAACAGGCAGTACAAATAAAGGATGGAATAAAGCATGCTCTTTTATTTGGAAGGCAAAAAGTACTACATGTTCTAGGGATAATGTCCCATTTAAAAAAAGAAAAAGAACGAAAATAAAAAAGGAGAAAAATGCCGTCTATGGTTCGGTATTACATAATTCCAGGAGACGGTTCTTCACCAAGGTGGTCCCCTGATCAAACCGTTGGTTAGCTCGGCGCTCCGCTTCCTGGGACAAATGCTCCGTATTATCCAAGTCCATGTGTGCCTGCCAGTTGTCCTCTAACTTCTTCAGGGCAATTTCCAGATCAGTCGAAGCTCGATTCACTCTGTCACCCTCCTGGATAATTAGCCTCCTTTCGGTACGGGCAGCCTCAAGATCAGACTCCAGGAAAGCTAACTTCCTCTGAAGCTCAAGGATCTGCTCCCGCGTGTCAATGATCCTACGTGAGGCAGTCGCTTCCCGAGCCGTAACATATTCACTCTCGCGGCTCAACTCATCATATCGATCAGACAGATCACGGAGGTCCTTCAGTATGGCCGGTCTGGTCTTATTCCGAGTAGCCCTTACCTTTTCTACAACAACTGTGAGGAAACCGTGCTCCTGATCTATAGCAGCAGACAGATCAGCCTGCCGCAGCACCTGAAGCTGGTCCACCAGCTGATCAGCCTCTAGAAATTTTGCCTCCAGAAGCATGGCTACTCCTGCCCTACCGGAAAGAGTCTTAAGGATATCAATATGACCCTGGGCGCATTGTCGGGCCAAGACAAAAGAGGTCCCTCTTTCCACAGCAGCCGTTACCCCCTCTTCAAGTAACGATAAAAGCTGTCAACCACGTCCTGTAATGTTTCGTCCAGAACCTCTGTAGAGAACGACGTCAAAAGAAGCGTGGCCGGCAACGTCGAAGGAGGTGCGCTAGAACTTGCCACCAAGGGAACAAATTTCGAGCGAAACGATGTACTGATAGTGGCTAACTCTTACTCCGCCACTCGAAGAGCCTGGACACTTGGCAGGGCAGAGAGGTCGACTCTCGGAGCCGCCTGAGCAGAAGAAGATGCAAGGACCATTGTCCCCTGCCCCGGCTGTCCCACCACTTGACTTTCCGAACTTGAGACAGCGGAGGCCCCCCAAGACGAACCGGAAGGAAAGGAGGTACGCTCCTCTCCACCAATGCCCCTTTGGCAGAGCCTGTCTTAACAATATCTATCATCGGCACTGGAGAGGCAGGACCTGTATGTCCAGAGGAACCATCAATCGACGTAACCCGAAGGATGTGATGATAGAGCAGATCCTCGTAAGTTAAAATTCGGCTTATCTTACCAGGGGAGGAGCATGGAGGTTGTAACTCGCTCGCAGCTAACGTGGTCGCCTCACCCGCGACCTCCAAGTTAAATTTTGCTGGCTCTTCTATCCCAGCCACCCCAGAGGGAGGTACGACTCGATCAGCGTCATCTTGATGAAATTTCATAATTTCGGAGACAGGTCCATTGGAACCTCCGTCTTCTTGAGTCATGACCTCGGTAACTTGAGATTCCTTTTCTTCTGACACCTACAGGAGGGAAGGAAAATGATTAAAGATCAAAACTGGAGGAAACGAAGAACTGAATAAAAATGGTAGTAATTCGCTTTACCTCCGAAGCGAGGTCGACCTCCTCGCTTCTCTCCCTTATAGTTAGCCTGCGACGTCTGGTCGCAGCCAACTTTCGGGAATGAGGAATACCGCCAACAGGGGAAATTTGTCTGCTACGCTTCCGTACAGAACCAGGTGCGATGGGTGGCTGATCCGCCACCATCTCATTTAACGAAACATGCGACTGATCCGCCCCAACATCTTCCACCGGAAAGGAAAAGTCATCTGCATCACGCTCCTCGTCCTCATCATCCGCAGTGGTGGAGTCTGAGTCTGGCACTTCGACTCTATTCTTATTCTTCTTCCTCGTCTTGGCCCCTTGGGGCTTCTCATCTAAGCCAGTACCAATAATAAAACTGGTACCCGAGCTAAAACCAATGGGAAGCTTGTTTGCCATGACATGGTACAAAGCCGCCATGTACAAAATCTCCACCGACGCCTCAATGGCAGGAACCGAAAAAGTTTGTCACTGCCACTTTTCTAGCTTGAGGGTATTTTGGTCATTTTCAAAATTTTGGAATTAATTTGGGATTATTATTATTAATTATAATTAATGTGATTTTTAGGTGATTTTTAGTATAATTGTTTGGTGCTAGTTTTAGTTATGGACTGGTGTTGACTATGAGACTGCCCTATAGGCTAACCTAGGTCAGGACATCTTGGTTAGGTTAAGAAACCCTAGTATGACCTAAGTTAGTGAATTCAAGTCCATTAGAATTAGTTTGGGGTAGATTGGAATTAGATTGGTTAAGTTATGACTTGTGAAGTTATAAGTCATGATCATGACTTGAACCTTAGAAGGCTCAACCTAAACTTGCCAAACCCTAACCTAGCCATCATGGCCGGCCACTAGGGGTTAACCTAGGGATTTCCCCCTATAAAACCTCTACTAGAAATTAGGGCTAGCCTCTCTCTTAGGGTTTATCCAAAGCTTTAAAAAAAGAGGTGAGTTCCATCTTTAGAAATTCATATAAAATTTATTTTAATTCCTTTCTTCCCCAAACCTTTTGCATTAGGACCTAAAATCCTTCTTCTTGCTGCTGGTATTAATTGTTTGCACGGAAGCAACAATTTATGAGATTTTTGGTGGCTTGAGGAATCATTCTATTTGGGGATTTTCACCCATTGTTCATCAATAAGTAACTTTCCCATTTCTCCATGGATTTTCATTTTGTCTTCATCAATAGGAAGCCCTAAGGGTCCCCTAAGAGTCTGGATAGGATTCGTGTCTGGTGTCATGGGTTTCGTGTCCGTATCGGACACGTATTAGTCGGGTGATGAGGTGTTCGACGAAATGTCTCAAAGGACATTTCGTTCGAGTTTTTGAATTCTTTATGAATAGGAAAATAGTCCTAGGGTTTGCTTAGAGGATTCCAGTGTCTTTTGATGTTTTCTGTGTCGTGTCGAGTCGTGGGGGACACGTGCACACACGGGTTTGATGCGCACGCACGAGCACTGTAGCTTCCCTGCTACCAGCGTGCTCGTACGGGCTGCACAGGGCACTTGAGTGCCTGGGTTTTGATACTGAGCAAGGGGAAGTGTCTGTCATGACACTCCCCAAGCCTCGTGTCAGATAGTGTCATGTCGGACACGAAATTTCGTGTGCACGGGAAAGGGCCTTTGTGTTTCAGTGCATTGGTTTTGTTTTCGTTTTAAATTCAATTCTAATGGTTTAATTCATGTTTTAAATTGTTAATTAAGATCCTAATATGTCTAATAATATGTGGTAGGTTAGGTTTTGCATAATAGTTTAGTGATTGGGATGTGATTGGTCTCGAACATGAGTTTTGGGTCCACTGATACACTGACACTTTTTTTCCAGTTTTCCCAATGTTTTATTCCTTGGTTGATGATGTGTTCTTAACTGTGATGATTCCCACATGTTATATTTCCTATTTGCTAAGTTTTTACAAATGATTATAGGCTTTTGATTATGAGAACAGGATTTTGGCTAATGGGTAGATTCACAAATTGCTAACTGTCATTACCTAGTCCTATGAACTGTCAACATGGATTGTAATGTTCCTAAGTTGTTTTAAGATGGAAACTTGAGAATAGGTTATCCACTGTTGTTTTGAAACCTGGGATTTTATTTCAAACCAGAATATGTGAACTGTTTTCTTGTGTTATTGAGGTTATGAATGATTCCTAATGAGATATGAAAACTGAGATGCAAGTCTTTATTTGAACTGTCAATTAACTGAAGTATTGGATGATTCATTATTTCCTAAACTCGAGTACACCCCTACCTTGATCTGAAATGAACTATAGTTGTATGGGTTGTATGGGCTGTCCTCTTGTTAGCTGTTAGATTCATGTGCTAGCTGTTTTGTTTATGACTGAACTCATGTGACTGTTGTTATGAACTTGGGTTGAGAAATTTTGCAACTGCCAACTGATTTGGAGGAAAAATGTGTTCTTCAAATCTGGAAATGGATTTAGTATGAAAACTAAGTTTTCTTGATATTAAAATCTGAGATTTTGTGAGTGATTCAAAACCTGTTTGATGTGGGAATTCTACCTGGGTTTATAAAACAATTCCTGCTCACTGTTTACTGTATTACACACACACACACTCCCTATCTCCCTTTCACTGATTGTATTTCCTGCACACACACTGTCCTCTCCTCTTCACTGTTTTATATTTCCTGCATATATATGTAATCACTGTATACACACACACTTTTGGTTACCCTTCCACATACAGCTGCACTTATATACCCACACACAATTTCATGTTGTACCACATATATTTACTCATGTTTCCTATATGCCTACCTAATGTACAGTCTATATATGTGACTATATATTTATGTAATGCAATGTATTTTATATATGTAAGTTAATATATGCATTATGATATACATGTTCCTATATATACGAGTATGGTTTTATATATAGATATATAGAGTATGGGGGGATGCCATGATAGTATACATATGGGGTTGTATGGGTTATGCAAGTTCATGTATATGCCATATGTGTATAACTTGGGTATTTACTATATATAGGTGTTGTGTATACTTGTGTTGAGAATAGGCCTAGGTAGTTGGTATAGCTTGGTAAGCCTAGATAGGGCTTGTACAACATTATTAGACTTAGTATAGCCTAGTTAGACTTGTTAGACCTAGGTTTGACTTCTTGGTTGACCAGGGTTGACCAAGAGTTGACTTTGACCTAGTTAGACCTAGACTCATGTAGAATGCATAGCAGAGCTTCATTTTATCATTTTAGACTTGTTGTAACTTGTGCTGTTCTGATTAGGAGCCAGATACCACTCCTTGGACAGTACGTTTCATATTGGACACTCAGATACAGGCGAGTACATTCTCTGATCATTTTATATCCTATTTAGAATTATTTCCTGCAGTAGATTACTTTACTTGTACTGTCACGATGGTCACACGGATTGGTACTATATGGATCCTTTCTTGAGATATTATCCTTATGGAGCATCGGGTACTACGTGTTCTGTGCGTTTCACTTACATGACGTATCACTATGCTTCTTGGTTCATTTGATCACTTGTGACATGTACCCTCATGATCACAGAGTCTCTTGAATCTTACACTGTTGGGTAACCCCCAGAATCCCCATTTATGGGACATCCATGTATCACCCTTCGGGGGCCGTGCATGGAATCATATAACATAACATGGCTGGATCCTTGTGTATTGATTGGGGCTACGGGGGAGTAGAATTGGACATGTGAATAATATACCAGTAGTATCTTATCAGAATCATTCCTTAGTGTGTTATCAGAATCATCCCAGGCCATTTACATGTCTATATTGTACTCTGAATCACTAGTCACTGTTAGTCTCTATTTATAGTAGATATTTATTTTATAGCTCTCTCTCTGTTTACATATTGCACTTCTTTCAGTACTTGTATCTTACTTTACTGCATGTTTATATTTTCTAACCTGCTATGATCTGTTGAGATGTACTGTACTCGCTCCTGTCCTGACTGGACCTGTTGAAAATATTACAGAGGACGAGGAGGAGGCCTGCCTGGATACCTACTATGGAGCAGCCTTAGATGACACCTGCGAGCTGGACTCTCAGGAGGACCCAGCTCTAGCTGAGGATATCATCCCGATTGCCTAGACTAGATTAGTTAGGCTTATCTTACTTTATGCAGTCTTGAGACATGTTTTAGCTAGACTTTATTTGGAGTTCAGAGTTGTATATATTCTTTCATCTGAGACCTTGTACTGTTGGATATTGCTGGGATTATCTTAGATTACTTTCATCTATTTATTTCCATGAGTTCTGTTTCATATCGTGCTATCTCTTTCTTAGTTGTGATTGAGTTTATTATTGCTATGTCACCCCCATTCGGGGAGTATAAACTGTTATAGATACATATTATTAGATGTTGTGACCTAGGACAGCGTTCTACCGCCGACACTGCGGCGTAGGCTGGGCGTTGTTACGTTCTCGTACCCTCACAGTGGGTGTGGGTCGTGACACGTTTCAAGTGGTGGCCCATGCAGGTCTAGACTAGAAGTGTAGTGGTATTCGAATTAGTGTATCACTACAGCCTGCAGTAGGATATAGGACATTAATTTTAAGATACTCAATCACTTTAGGAAAAATTCTTTTATTGCCATCTAAATCCTTTTGTCAGCTGATCCTTTGAATTATAATTGTCCGCCTTTGTTATTTCGCTTCTTTCTCAGAAATTGATACTCTTGTTTGTCTATCTTTAGGATGGTAGAGACTAGATCGCAGCGTGCCATTCATGAGGATGCTATAGAGGGGACTGCTACCTCTCTGCCAGCACGACGAGGCCAGGGGACTGCAGCTCCTGCCACCTCAGCTCGTATTGAGACCTCGGCAGCCGCAGCAGGGGGTATGCATCCACCGACTGGAAGGCAGGACCCGGTCGTTCCAGAGGATCCCTTTCAGCAGCCACCGCCTCCAGGACATGTGGATGCAGCTCAGATGTTCGCGTATTTCTAGCAGTTCATGGACCGACAGCAGGCTCGGCAGGACAGAGGCATGGAGTTGGCCGTCATGACAGCCGCAGCTCGACCAGTGGTACAGCAGCCAAGGACACCGGGGATCGAGCAGTTTCAGAAGATGAGCCCCAGAGACTTTCTGGGGACAGAGGGGATCCTATATGCCGATGAGTGGATCGAGCATATAGAGGAGATCTTCCGCTTGGCCAGGATTCCAGCAGACCTTCAGATCGAGGCCACAGCTAGCCGGATGCGAGATCTTGCTCGCACCTGGTATCAGTCACACCCCATGGTGGGGGTACCATGGCAGACTTGGGAGCAGTTCAGGGGCTTCTTCAAGAAGAAGTTTTTCCCAGATTCAGCAGTCAGAGCCTTAGAGTCGCAGTTTGAGAGCTTGGTCCAGGGGAGCCTCTCAGTAGAGGAGTATGCTGGAGAGTTTTGTCGTTTCGGCAGGTTCGTGGAGGGCTTGAGCGAGACGGCGAAGGCCCAGAGGTTCCGGAAGGGTCTGGTCAAGGAGGTCAAGTCCCTGACCAAGGGCAGCAGAGATGCTACATTTGAGAAGATCTTGACGGGGGCCCTGTTGGCTGAGGATGATCTTGAGCTTAGGCTCAAGAGGGGGCAAGACCCAGTTGGAGGCAGCAGCAGCAGCGGAGGCCAGGCCAAGAGGCCTCACTTTCAGTTTCAGCAGCCGAGGCAGTTCCAGCCTCAGCCGATCCAGCAGAGGCCAGTTCATCATCAGCAGCAGTCGAGGTAGCACCAGCAGGGCCAGAGGCAGGTTACCATTTGTGTCTACTGTAGGAAGCCCGGGCATGTCGCCAGTAAATGCAGGAAGAGGCTGGGCCAGTGCCTATTGTGTGGTTCAGCAGACCACCAGATGAGGGAGTGCCGTATAGCACGAGCAGCTCCGGGAGGAGGAGGAGGAGCCAGAGCTCCAGTAGGCCAGCAGTGGGGACCAGCCCTGCCGACGCAGCAGCAGTGGTTTGTCCAGCACCAGCAGCAGGCCAGAAGAGGCCAGCAGGGGCGAGCCTTCGCCATGGCAGCTGGAGAGACAGAGGTGACTGGAGAGCTGATTGCAGGTTCGATTCTTCTCGACTCCAGTCCAGCATTTGCATTATTTGATTCTGGTGCATCGCATAGCTTCATTTCAGTATCTTTTGCGATTAGGCATGGTATAGTAGCTGAGTCGTTGCCTAGGACTTACAAGATCACGACCGGGGGTGGCATTATCCTCGTGAGTGATGTTTGTAACGGTCGGAGAGTAGTTTTGGGAGGCCGTGAGTTGGAGGTGAGCCTGCTCGTAATGCCACTGTCGAACTACGATATAGTACTAAGCATGGATTGGTTAAGCAGGTACCATGCCAGCATTGATTGCAGAGGGGGTAGAGTTCTGTTCAGAGCGCCAGAGGAGCCAGAGTTCGAGTATTCCAGACGTCAGGCAGAGCAGAGCAGCGGAGTCTTCTGTGGAGTCTCGGTCGAGGAGCAGACGGTTCCATACCCTTTGATAGCAGATTTTATTGATGTTTTCCCAGAGGAGTTGCCGGGACTGCCACTAGACAGAGACATAGAGTTCTCGATAGACTTGGTTCCGGGAGCGGAGCCCATCTCTCAGCATGTCTATCGAGTGAACAACAGCGAGTTGGTTGAGCTGAAGAAGCAAGTGGATGAGCTACAGGACAAGGGCTTCATCTGCTTGAGTTCGTCGCCATGGGGTGCACCAGTGTTGTTTGTGCCGAAGAAGGATGGGTCAGTACACATGTGTATTGACTATAGGGCACTCAACAACCTCACGATCAAGAACAAATACCCACTGCCGTGGATCGACGATCTATTTGACCAGTTGAGCGGAGCTCGAATATTTTCCAAGATTGATCTGAGGTCGGGATATCACCAGGTGAAGGTGAAGGGGGAGGATATTCCCAAAACCGCTTTCAGGATGCAGTACGGGCAGTTCGAGTTTTTGGTTATGCCGTTTGGGCTAACCAATGCACCAGCAGTGTTTATGAACCTTATGAATAAGGTGTTCCACCAGTATCTGGATCAGTTTGTGGTGGTATTTATTGATGATATCTTGATATATTCCAAGACTGAGGAGGAACACGAGGAGCATTTGAGGATAGTACTGGAGATTCTCAGGAAGGAGCAGCTTTACGGAAAGCTCTCCAAATGTGAGTTCTTCCTGGATCGGGTAGACTTTTTGGGGCATGTGGTGACTGGAGATGGTATCTCAGTTGACCCCAAAAAGATTGTAGCAGTTGAGGCATGGGCAGCACCGACTTCAGTTGCAGAGATCAGGAGTTTCCTAGGGCTGGCAGGATATTATCGGAGATTCGTACATGATTTCTCCCAGGTTGTAGAGCCGTTGACACGGTTGACCCGGAAGGATGCTGAGTATGTTTGGTCAAAGGAGTGTCAGGCAGCTTTTGATGAGTTGAAGAAGTGGCTTACGACAGCTCCGATTCTGACGTTGCCTTCAGGATCAGATGGTTTCACTATTTATAGTGATGCTTCAGGAAAGGGGCTGGGTTGCGTCTTGCAGCAGCACGAAAAGGTGATTGCCTATGCTTCCAGGCAACTACGTCCCCATGAGAAGAACTACCCTATCCACGACCTGGAGCTGGCAGCAGTAATTTTTGCATTGAAGCTGTGGAAGCATTATCTGTATGGTAAGAGGGTGGAGATCTTCACAGATCATAAGAGCCTGAAGTATGTGTTCACTCAGAAGGAGTTGAACATGAGACAACGCAGATGGCTGGAGTTGATGAAGGATTTTGACATCCTACTTCAGTACCACCCAGGAAAGGCCAACGTGGTTGCCGATGCCTTGAGTAGGTATCCGACAGCCATGTGTTTGACCATGTATCGGCATTTGCTTGCAGACTTGGAGAGCCTTAGGATTGAGATGATCGTACCCAGAGTGCAGATGCAGCTATGGGGGTTGCAGATTCATTCGGACTTGGTGGAGAGGATCAAGGCGGCCCAGTTCGAGGATGTGGCCCTGCAGTGTATCAGAGAGCAGATCAGTATAGGAGTGGGGGATGCTGAGTTTTCACTTGCAGAGGATGGTGTCCTAAGGCACGGTGCCAGGTTATGTGTACCTAGCGGGGAGCTCAGAAAGCAGGTTATGCAGAAGGCCCACATATCTCAGTACTCTATACACCCGGGTGCCAACAAGATGTACCGAGATCTGCGGAAGCATGTTTGGTGGTCAGGAATGAAGCGGAAGGTGTCCCATTTCGTAGCTAGGTGCTTGGTCTGTCAGCAGGTCAAGACAGAGAGACAGAGGCCCGGTGGATTGTTGCAGCCGCTGTCCATTCCCGAGTGAAAATGGGAGCATATCACTATAGACTTCGTATCAGGATTGCCGTGTACTCCAGGAGGAAAAGATGCAATTTGGGTCATCGTTGATAGGTTGACCAAATTGGCCCACTTCTTGCCATTCAAGGTGGGTACGTTTACAGAGAGGCTGGCGGAGATGTATATGCGGCAGATAGTCAGGATCCACGGAGTTCCGGTCAGCATTGTCTCAGATCGGAATAGCCATTTTACTTCCCATTTCTGGAGGAGTCTGCAGACCAGCTTGGGCACTCAGTTCAAGTTTAGTACTGCATACCACCCCCAGACGGACGGACAGTCAGAGCGGACTATTCAAACCCTTGAGGATATGCTGCGAACGTGCGTCCTGGACTTTGGAGGTTCCTGAGAGGATCATCTTCATTTGGTGGAGTTTGCTTACAATAATAGTTACCAGGCCAGCAATGAGATGTCACCTTTCGAGGCTCTGTACGGGCGTAGGTGCCGTACACCCTTATCCTGGGATGATATTGGTGAGCGAGCTTTACTGGGGCCAGAGATGGTTGTTGATGCGGCCAAGAAGGTGAAGCTCATCAGGGACAGACTTCGCGTGGCGCAGGACAGACATCGGCACTGGGCCGATATCCACCGGAGGCCCTTAGAGTTTGAGGTACAGATTAGAGTAGGATTAGATTTAGGTATTCCTTGTTTGTAATTTTTGATCATGTTTGTTTATTATATTAATTGAGACCTTGCTTGTGATTAGGTCGGAGACCAGGTTTTCTTGAGGATATCTTCGACTCGTGGTACGATACGTTTTGGTGGAGGCGGGAAGCTTAGCCCGTGCTTCATCGGCCCTTTCGTTATCAGCGGGAGAGTCGGTGACGTTGCATACAGGCTAGATTTGCCGCCTGCACTTGTGGGGGTCCACAACATATTCCATGTATCACAGTTGAGATGGTACGTGGCTGACCCTAGCCATGTGCTCGATCATTCGGAGATTGAGGTTGGTCCTTCTCTCAGCTATCCAGAGCAGCCAGTGGAGGTGTTGGATCGACGGGAGAAGGTCCTGAGAAACCAGGTGATACCTTTGGTACGCATCGCATGGAGGCATCATTCTCCAGGAGAGTCTACCTGGGAGCTGGAGGATGAGATGCGCGAGCGGTACCCTTATCTTTTTGGACCTTGAGGTATACTTTCTATCCTTCTCATCAGTTGCATTTCGCCTTTCAATTTCGAGGACAAAATTCTTTTAAGGAGGGTAGATTTGTCACTGCCACTTTTCTAGCTTGAGGGTATTTTGGTCATTTTCAAAATTTTGGAATTAATTTGGGATTATTATTATTAATTATAATTAATATGATTTTTAGGTGAGTTTTAGTATAATTGTTTGGTGCTAGTTTTAGTTATGGACTGGTGTTGACTAGGAGACTGCCCTATAGGCTAACCTAGGTCAGGACATCTTGGTTAGGTTAAGAAATCCTAGTATGACCTAAGTTAGTGAATTCAAGTCCATTATAATTAGTTTGGGGTAGATTGGAATTAGATTGGTTAAGTTATGACTTGTGAAGTCATAAGTCATGATCATGACTTGAACCTTAGAAGGCTCAACCTAAGCTAGCCAAACCCTAACCTAGCCATCATGGCCGGCCACTAGGGGTTAACCTAGGGATTCCCCCCTATAAAACCTTCCCTAGAAATTAGAGCTAGCCTCTCTCTTAGGGTTTATCCAAAGCTTTAAGGAAAGAGGTGAGTTCCATCTTTAGAAATTCATATAAAATTCATTTTAATTCCTTTCTTCCCCAAACCTTTTGCATTAGGACCTAAAATCCTTCTTTTTGCTGCTGGTATTGATTGTTTGCAGGGAAGCAACAATTTGTGAGATTTTTGGTGGCTTGAGGAATCATTCCATTTGAAGATTTTTTCACCCATTGTTCATCAATAGGTAACTTTCCCATTTCTCCATGGATTTTCATTTTGTCCTCATCAATAGGAATCCCTAAGGGTCCCCTAAGAGTCTGGATAGGATTCGTGTCTGGTGTCATGGGTTTTGTGTCCGTATCGGACACGTATCAGTCGGGTGATGAGGTGTTCGACGAAATGTCTCAAAGGACATTTCGTTCGAGTTTTTGAATTCATTATGAATAGGAAAATAGTCCTAGGGTTTGCTTAGAGGATTCCAGTATCTTTTGATGTTTTTCGTGTCGTGTCGAGTCGTGGGGGACACGTGCACATACGGGTTTGATGCGCGCGCACGAGCACTGTAGCTCCCCTGCTACCAGCGTGCTCGTACGGGCTGCACAGGGCACTTGAGTGCCTGGGTTTTGATACTGAGCAAGGGGCAGTGTCTGTCATGACACTCCCCAAGCCTCGTATCAGATAGTGTCGTGTCGGATACGAAATTTCGTGTGCACGGGGAAGGGCCTGTGTGTTTCAGTGCATTGGTTTTGTTTTTGTTTTAAATTCGATTCTAATGGTTTAATTCATGTTTTAGATTGTTAATTAAGATCCTAATATGTCTAATGATATGTGGTAGGTTAGGTTTTGCATAATAGTTTAGTGATTGGGATGTGATTGGTCTTGAACATGAGTTTTGGGTCCACTGATACACTGACACTGTTTTTCTCAGTTTTCCCAATGTTTTATTCCTTGGTTGATGATGTGTTCTTAACTGTGATGATTCCCACATGTTATATTTCCTATTTGCTAAGTTTTTACAAATGATTATAGGCTTTTGATTATGAGAACAGGATTTTGGCTAATGGGTAGATTCACAAATTGCTAACTGTCATTACCTAGTCCTATGAACTGTCAACATGGATTGTAATGTTCCTAAGTTGTTTTAAGATGGAAACTTGAGAATAGGTTATCCACTGTTGTTTTGAAACCTGGGATTTCATTTCAAACCAGAATATGTGAACTGTTTTCTTATGTTATTGAGGTTATGAATGATTCCTAATGAGATATGAAAACTGAGATGCAAGTCTTCATTTGAACTGTCAATTAACTGAAGTATTGGATGATTTATTATTTCCTAAACTCGAGTACACCCCTACCTTGATCTGAAATGAACTATAGTTGTATGGGTTGTATGGGCTGTCCTCTTGTTAGCTGTTAGATTCATGTGCTAGCTGTTTTGTTTATGACTGAACTCATGTGACTGTTGTTATGAACTTGGGTTGAGAAATTTTGCAACTGCCAACTGATTTGGAGGAGAAATGTGTTTTTCAAATCTGGAAATGGATTGAGTATGAAAACTAAGTTTTCTTGATATTAAAATCTGAGATTTTGTGAGTGATTCAAAACCTGTTTGATGTGGGAATTCAACCGGGTTTATAAAACAATTCCTGCTCACTGTTTACTGCATTACACACACACACACTCCCTATCTCCCTTTCACTGATTGTATTTCCTGCACACACACTGTCCTCTCCTCTTCACTGTTTTATATTTCCTGCATATATATGTAATCACTGTATACACACACACTTTTGGTTACCCTTCCACACACAGCTGCACTTATATACCCACACACAATTTCATGTTGTACCACATACATTTACTCATGTTTCCTATATGCCTACCTAATGTACAGTCTATATATGTGACTATATATTTATGTAATGCAATGTATTTTATATGTGTAAGTTAATATATACATTGTGATATACATGTTCCTATATATATGAGTGTGGTTTTATATATAGATATACATAGAGTATGGGGGGATGCCATGATAGTATACATATGGGGTTGTATGGGTTATGCAAGTTCATGTATATGCCATATGTGTATAACTTGGGTATTTACTATATATAGGTGTTGTGTATACTTGTGTTGAGAATAGGCCTAGGTAGTTGGTATAGCTTGGTAAGCCTAGATAGGGCTTGTACAACATTATTAGACTTAGTATAGCCTAGTTAGACTTGTTAGACCTAGGTTTGACTTCTTGGTTGACCAGGGTTGACCAAGAGTTAACTTTGACCTAGTTAGACCTAGACTCATGTAGAATGCATAGCAGAGCTTCATTTTATCATTTTAGACTTGTTGTGACTTGTGCTGTTCTGATTAGGAGCCAAACACCACTCCTTAGACAGTACGTTTCATATTAGACACTCAGATACAGGCGAGTACATTCTCTGATCATTTAATATCCTGTTTAGAATTATTTCCTGCAGTAGATTACTTTACTTGTACTGTCACGATGGTCACACGGATTGGTACTATATGGATCCTTTCTTGAGATGTTATCCTTATGGAGCATCGGATACTACGTGTTCTGTGCGTTTCACTTACATGGCGTATCACTATGCTTCTTGGTTCATTTGATCACTTGTGACATGTACCCTCATGATCACAGAGTCTCTTGAATCTTACACTGTTGGGTAACCCCCAGAATCCCTATTTATGGGACATCTATGTATCACCCTTCGGGGGCCGTACATGGAATCATATAACATAACCTGGCTGGATCCTTGTGTATTGATTGGGGGTACGGGGGAGTAGAATTGGACATGTGAATAATACACCAGTAGTATCTTATCAGAATCATTCCTTAGTGTCTTATCAGAATCATCCCAGGCCATTTACATGTCTATATTATACTCTGAATCACTAGTCACTGCTAGTCTCTATTTATAGTAGATATTTCTATTACAGCTCTCTCTCTGTTTACATACTGCACTTCTTTCAGTACTTGTATCTTACTTTACTGTATGTTTATATTTTCTAACCTGCTATGATCTGTTGAGATGTACTGTACTCGCTCCTGTCCTGACTGGACCTGTTAAAAATATTACAGAGGACGAGGAGGAGGCCTGCCTGGATACCTACTACGGAGCAGCCTTAGATGACACCTGCGAGCTGGACTCTCAGGAGGACCCAACTCTAGCTGAGGATATCATCCCGATTGCCTAGACTAGATTAGTTAGGCTTATCTTACTTTATGCAGTCTCGAGACATATTTTAGCTAGACTTTATTTGGAGTTCAGAGTTGTATATATTCTTTCATCTGAGACCTTGTACTGTTGGATATTGCTGGGATTATCTTAGATTACTTTCATCTATTTATTTCCTTGAGTTCTGTTTCATATCGTGCTATCTCTTTCTTAGTTGTGATTGAGTTTATTATTGCTATGTCACCCCCATTCGGGGAGTATAAACTGTTATAGATATATATTGTTAGATGTTGTGACCTAGGACAGCGTTCTACCGCCGATACTACGGCGTAGGCTGGGCGTTGTTACGTTCTCATACCCTCACAGTGGGTGCGGGTCGTGACAAAGTGGCACGGGTATGAAATGTATCATAGTAATGCCCGGCCCTGATGCCATCAAGGAGGCTACCTTCAAAACCCAGACAAGAACTGGGACTGTCCAGAAAAAGTTGGCTGTACCCAAACTGGCGAGCAAACCTGCTGGGCAGGTAAGGTTCCAGGAAGACAGCATTACGGTTGCGGTATACCAAGTGGGCGGGGCGGATGTTACGCAACCACAAAAGCATCTGGCCGTCTAAAAGTTGAGGAGGACCAATACCGTCGAGATGTACGTCCGCTATTTTCTCAGTAGTGAAACGAGGGACGGATACGAAAAAGTTGTACATATCTGCTCTCGCCAACGCCATCCGGCAGGCACGCATTGTATCATACTCCCAAGGCTTGTTGCGATAACGAAAGATAAAAGCGTCATCAGCAATCATGCCATCTTCAGAACCCGGTCTCATCAAAGACCGGTTGTGCAGTAATAGCCACCCCATCAGATAATGATAGGACAGCTCAGTCCTTTTAAAGTCTTTTGTCACCTCGCGGGCGATGACCTTAGACGTAAAAGTACGGAGGCTACGGTGTATGCTGCAAACCATAGCCGGAAGAAGAGCTAGTTTCACACTAAAAACTAGCTTCACAGCAGGGAGAATAAAATTACGGCTGATCCTTTCCATAGAACCAGCTCCTCCTGAGACTACGCAATTTCGCAGCCATACCATCAAAAATCCTGCTAGGAGCGCCTTCTGTGACAGCGCTTGGGTATCCTGATAAAAATAACCAAAAGAGTCGGTCTGGCTCCCAAATCTGTCGCTGGTGGAGGCCACCCTCTTTGTTGACGACATCAAAGCCTGAACCGCCTCTCGGGATTGAGGAATTTGGGAAGTAACTCGGCCTGAGGCTCCCGTCGAGAAGAGATAGTTCACCCAGTCCTTAGTATGGGGAGCATTCCCTTCCGAGCTGCTTTCCTTCTTGTCTATCTACTGGTACGTACTATAATGGCACAGTATATCCTGATAAGTAGCTACGAATCTCGGGTATCATTCTTCCAGCTCTTCGAACTCCTCATTCGTAGGAGTGTATGCTTCAAAAGCTTCATCCCCCCAAGAAAGTTTGGAAATCGCATGCATCTCATGGAGTACAAGCCCCATTTCCATTACAGGGGTATAGAAGGTTCCCGTACGGCAGTGGTACATCTCCAGCAAAGCCATGAATAACTTCTTGTTTACAGGTAAGCCGTGGCTGGTGCCCCGAATAGCGTGATAAAGACCAATCTCACACAGAAAAGTCTCATACTTTCGCGAGATCCACATAGACAGATTGATCCATGAGGGGATGGGGTGTATCCAACTTGGGAGTGCCAACCGGCCGATTGGATAGGAGGCTTTCCGAGCAAGTTGGTTCAGGAAAGTATCGGCTGAAGAAAACGTGAAATTGGGACCCGGCACATTAAAGAAAGTACCTGGGGCCAATCCTATTACATAACGGCTGGCATGCACCTTGCCCGCACACACTGACTTCATGCTATTGTTGTAATGGATGTCGCCCACAAACATCCCATTCCGGGTAGGAGTCAAAGACTCTTCCATCTTCCTGTCCAGCGGGAACATATTAAACCAAGATAGTGGGAAGTGGCGCTCCATTTGAGGGATGCAGATCGCAATTCCGTTAGAAATGAAGCTCCAGTTCTCCGATATATCCAAAACTTGACTGTTCTTCACAGTCAAAGCGTCTCCAAAGAAGAATACAGGTTTCAGGTATTCTCCTTCCAATTTTTTCGAATTCATCATGGCACATAAGAAGTGGAAAGGTTGGTTCTTGAGGGAATTTATCCTCGTCAAAGGCTCGTCACTAGGAAGCTGGTCCGCCACATACCGAACTATCTGATCGTACCTATAGCCCATAGCGGCCTGAGCAAGACCCACTAGAGGTTCTGCCGCAGCGTTAACTGGGAAATTCACTGAAAAAAGAAGACAAAAGAAAATAAGTCAAAAATATGGACAAAGAGAACCGATGGGTATTTTCAAGCTTATGCGGCTCCAACTTAATGGAGCCTCATGCGGCTCAACTCAAAAAAACACTTATGCGGCTCCGTTCAGCGAAGGTTCATACGATAGTGCCCTCATATGGCTCTCAGAGTTCGGATAAGTTCATGTTGTTCACATGATAAACAAATTCGTACGAGTCTATGCGGCTCAGCGCAGCCTATACGGCTTTGTTGACGAAGTGTGTATGCAGCCACAGCAACGATTCTCATACGGCTCGTGGCTTGACCATGAGATGTACATGCGACACACATGAAGATGAAGGCTAGTGCATAAAATATGCGACGTAGCCATGACAGTTAGGGTTCCAAACTCATGCAAAGGTCCTTACCATCGATATTGGGGTGGACGTCGGAGTGAACTATGGGCACGTCAGCTGACGGAGGAGCTGCCACATTTGTCGCCGCAGAAGCAGCTTTCTTACCCTTCGCCGTCGATGAAGACGCTGCCTTCTTCGCCGCAACAGTCTTCTTGAGAGCCATTACTATGATCAGAGAAGGAGGACAAAGACAAGATAGCTAGGGCAATAGCAGAAAGTAAAAGAAACTCTTTTTCAAACACCTTGCTATTTATAGGTAGAACCCCAATGGACCGACTCATCGATTCATGTGCAAAATAACCGACTCTTCGGTTATCAAGACGATCTGATTATTTAAGGCTAAACTCTTGGGATCCTGCCCCAAAAAGTGGCCTTGAATCTGACAGCAAATCAAAGGCAATCAATACAAAAGATTTGCACACATGGCATGAAGACGTGGCAAGGAGACCTATGCGGCTCAGATGGCCATACGGCTCAGATGGTCATGCGGGTGAAACGATCATGCGGCTCAGATGGCCATGCAGCTGAGGGGGCTATACGGTTGAGACACCCATGCGGCCATAACATCCTATGCGGTCAGAGGAGTTTATACATAGCCATGCTTCTTATTCAAAGTATTTCAATTTTGCAAAATAAAAACTTTGAAAGGGGTCTTGTAGAAGCATGGAAAAGAATAAAGAAAGGTTCATACGGCCAAGGATCCCCATGCGGCTCAGGGAGCCCATGCGACTCAGGGATCCATGCGGTTCAAGAGTCTATGCAGCTCGAATAATCCCATACGACCCAGAGAGGAGCCACGTGGCCTTCAACAGCTCTTCTCTTTGTCTTTTGCTGCATTTAATGCCCTGACGGCTGACAACTCTAACAAATGACAGCTCTGACAAAAAGGCGCAATAATGACTGACGTAATGGTGCGTCCCTAGGAAAGAGGAGAAAATCTTCTCACAGCTGGCAGAATCCATCCAATCCCGAGGCATGCGGCTGTGGCCGTCCATCTTCATGCGGCTGTATCCTTTATGCGGCCGTCCATCAGCATGCGGCTGCCCACTCCCATGCGGCTGCCCATCCTCATGCGGCTGTTCATCACCATGCGGCTGCCCATCTTCATGCGATCGTTCATCCTTATGCGGCCCACTTATATGCGGCTCTGCCAAGATGACCTAGTGGAGACACGTGACGTTTTTCATGATGATTGAGACACATGGCGGTCTTATCTTCCTGAAATATAGGTGTTAACGAATCCGAATCAGATTTGTTGTAATAAGTGCCCAGATCAAATCAAATCGAGCAAATTAGACACGTGGCAGGCCATTACAAGTCGCGAATATTCATGGTAATCAATATTTATTATCCACAGAGATTTAATGCAATCACATTAATTGCTTAAATCTATTATATGCAAGATGTACGGCCCAGATTAATTAACTTTCAGATTGCCGACTTTCGAGAATGGGCAATCATTGTAAAACCCTAATGATGCCCCTCCACTCTTATAAATAGCAAGGTGCCATTCCCTTGCAAAACACACAGACAGATAAGAGAGGACCCCGACCCAGATCCAGAGAGAATCAGAGAGAGAATATACAGAGATCGAAAGGACAGAGGAGCATACAGAGAGAACAAAGAGAGCATTTCTTCATCAACGCCAAGTACTTCTTCTCCAGAGCCAAGGCTGCACCCGATCATCCAAGGAGTAAGTCAGAGCTGTCGTCGCATTTTCGAGCCTCTATCGTCATCCCCCAGAATCTAAAATAAACAATTGTACTTAGATTATTGTACCTAGGTTTTCGTCCCTAGGCTTTCTTTGTACGAGCGAGTTTATATTGTGAGTCTAAGTTCAGTCCTCCGATAATTGTTCTGTTCTTTTACTATCAATGGCAAACAATCCCATACGAAGGAGACGCCTTTCTTCATGAGGTGTGTGAACGGTTGGCATCGCCCAGAGAGGTTAGATATAAACCTCCTAATATAAGCTAGCCTTCCTTGAAGGCCTCTGAGTTCTCAAAGATTTCTTGGGGGACTCATTACCATGATTGCCTTCGTCTTCTCAAGGTCTATATGAATTCCCTGGACAGTAATAATAAAACCTAAGAATTTTCTGCTGGATACGCCCAAGAAGGATTTGGTGGGATTCATCTTCAAGTTGTGTGCACGCATCAGGTCGAATACTGTCCTCAGATCGTGTAGATAATCTTTCTTAGAGCAGATTTTGACGGCGATGTCATCGACATAACATTCTACTATCTTATGCAGGTGATCTCTGAAGATGACACTCATAGCTTGTTGATATGTGGTACCGGCATTCTTTAAACCAAAGGGCATGACTGTGTAACAGTACACGCCAATTGGCGTTCAGAATGATGTATTTCATCGTCAAAAAACATCTTGATTTAGTTGTATCCTGAGAAGACATCCATGAATGACATGCGCTCAAAGCTACATGTGTTGTCAATCATTATGTCTGTAATAGGAAGAGGGAACTCATCTTTAGGACATAATTCGTTCAGATTCTGGATGTCGATACAAATTTGGATCTTTCTATTCTTCTTGAGGACTAGTACTATATTGGCGACCCAGTCAGGATGTTGTTCCTCACGGATGAAGCTGCTGGATATTAGTTTGTTGACCTCAGTTTCGATAGAATTTATGATGTCTGGGCGGAACCGTCGTTGCTGTTGCTTGACCAGTTTTACGTCCGGATGAATGTTGAGCATATGGAGTGCAATCTCGGGGTTTAGCCCTGGTATGTCTTCATAGCTCCAGGCAAACATGTAATATACTCTCTAACAAGTTGCAATAGCGACTCCCGCTCTTCATTTGTCAGACTTTTGCTAACAAAGATTGGCTTTGGAGAGGATCCATCGTCGAGGCCAACTTGCATAACCTCATCTTCGGTAGGGGGATCTCTTTGTTTGAAATACTTCTTACATTGCGTATCTAGCTGTTGGACCCAAGGCTCTAACTCGAGAAGTTTGGGTACGTCTTTATCTTCTTTGTAGGTGTCAGCAAATGCCATATTGACAGACCAAGCTTGCCTGAATATGTCCCCGATTCTGACATACAAGTCGAAAGTGGGTAATCCAGACGAATGTGAATGCCATTCGCATTCCTCATCTGAGCTCTCCGGAGTTGTTGCATGTGTAACATAGCCTAGACCGCGCCTGGTCTTGTTATAATAATCCTATAGTTTTCCAGCTGGGACTGGCAATTGCAAAGATAATCGCCAGCCGGTGCCGTAGTTCAAGCCTGGTGTAGTCTCCATATCATAACCCTATTTTTGCATGAGGTACTTGGATCAGGTGCTATACAGATAAAGAGGCAGTCTTCCGGTGTCGAGTTCGAGATCGACTTCCTCTGGCCTGAAGGACTGTTGACCATTCTTTCGGTCGAAGATGATTGGATGATCTTCTCCCCCGACTATGAAGCAAGCACCTTCCACGGGAGTAAGTTGTTTCATGATATAGACATTTGTTACTTGTGTGTGTAAGTTGGTTCCTATACCGTGTTTTATAGCATACATTATACGGAGCTTGTTAAGCTCGAGGTAGTTCAAAGATAGCCCTTTATTAATAAAATATAGTATTTTTTCTGGTGGTATTACATCATCAGCAGAAGGAATATCAATGTGTGCAGCCACATATTTGGCTAGTTCTAGCTCCTCTTCAGCCACCCCCTGTATTAATGAAGACTGGAAGGATGACCTGGGCAGCTTGATCATCAATAGTTCCACTAGTGGTGCAGGACGTGGGGTCATTGGCGCACTAGCGGTCCCTGGCTTAGCGCTTGGTGCTGGATGTGGAGTCGTTGGCTCACTAGCAGTCCCTGGCTTAGTGCTCGGTTGTCGACTTGTCCAGGGAAGACGAATGGTCATCGGCTTACCAGAAGGATTGATCGCTTCTGATTGTTGGTGGCAGGCTCCTGGCAGTTTGATTGTCAGCAGCTCCACAGTGGGTCTCGACCCTTGGCTAGACCTTGGAAGTCGGATAACCATCTGCTCCTTTTGTGCGGTGAGCACCGGAAGACTAGTTACTTCTTTACGCAGAGTGGCTACAAGAGGTGCAGTTCTGCCTGGTTTGCGGGGCTGTAGATGGATCTTTAGAGGTTTTTCTAATCCCATTGTAGCCCCCATCTGCTCTTGAGCATCCTCTTTGATCAAGTGCCTTTTTGATTTCTCGTACAGACAGGAATCGAATAGTAGGATTCAACCCCTTTGAAGGGATCGATATTGGTGAATTTCGTCTTTACGAAGCCGTGTTTGTCGACATATTTGAAGTACTGTGCAATGTGGAAGGCATAATCATATAATCGTGTATCCACGGATGCCCCAGAAGAATGTTGTAGGACGTATCTGCGTCTATGACATAGCAAGTCACTTTCGACTGAAGGTCGCCAATTTAGTATTTCAGACGAATCTTCCCAATAGGGTAGCTGCTCCCTGAATTGAAACCGCTAATGGCGGTGCTGGTAGGTGTCAGCCGATGCATAAGGATGCGTAGGAGGTGAAGCAAGCTCTTCGGAATGATGCTTATTGAAGAACCGGGATCAATGTGCATCCGATCCATCTTGATGTAGCCGACGTATCCAGTGTAATACAGAGGGCGATCGTACAGGTTGGTTTTAATGAGCATATCCTGTGGAGTGAACACAATGTTGGGCATTGCACCTGTATAAGTGCTGTCCTGGAGATCCGCTGGCGAGCTCTCCCCTGTAAGCTTAACTTGGGCCAAATATGCGTCAACATTCTGGAGTGCTTCGCTGAGTACGAAGCGAACATCCTTGGAGAGCCTCAAGAGCTCATATAATAACAATTTGGTTGGTGTGTTGGCCAATTGTGCCAGAATGTCAAAATTGTAAGGCTTCTCCAGCCCCTGAGGTGCGTCTTTACGGAGCGACTTGTCAAAGCGGGTCTCCTTTGGTCGGATGACGTTCTTCAGCCGAGTTATCCAGCCTGGGTTAAGATTGTGCACCAGACCGGGTAACGACAGCTGTCACTTCTTCGATACCGGCTTAGATTGTGTGGCAAGACTTAGTCTTTCCGCCCTTCTTCTTGCCGCTAGGGGATGATGCTGACTGAGTTACTTCAAGCACCAAGTCTGGGTGGACCCAAATGACCTTCCCTCTTGACGTGGTGTGGGGCACCAGCCCAGTCGTCTGGTCTCGGGGAGGTGGAAGATTAGTAACTTCTATTGTTGCCCGATGGACGGGTACTACGCCATCTTGAGTCCTCGTTAGAGGGAAGCTGCCAAATTGGACTGACACCATATTGGCAGCCATGGTTATCTCCTCGAAATTAATGGCCAAAGCTTTGGAATCGATGACGTTCTGGATGTACCGCTTTAATTGGAAGCAGTCTTGAGTAGCGTGGTGGACGTAGCGGTGGAAGTGACAGTACTTCGGGCTCTCCATCTCTGCAGGTCGAGGTTCACATCTCGGTGGAGGGAGTTGAATTCTGTCTTCTTGCAAAAGCATGTCAAAGATGGGCTTGACATGGCTATCCTCGAAGGAGTAAGTCACCTGAGGCCACTGTTTCTCTGCCTGCTTTGGCTCAGGCTTTTGGGCTGTATCGGCTACCATAGCCTGTTTGCCTTTGGTTTCTTGGTTGTTAGAGGAATTACCGTCGTCGTTGTTGTTGGTATTAGGGCGTTTGCCCTTATCCTCTCCATCCGATATATGTAGCCCTAGTTGGCGAGCCTTCTTCAGCTTTGCTTCTGTGCTAGTGGCGCTGATGATGAAGGTCTTCCAGTCTTTAAACTGACTTTCACCCATCCAGAGGCTGATTATGGGAAGCAGTCTCTTTTGGAAAATCTTAATTAAAGAAGAGTCTGGGTTACCGGAGGGCAATTTTACCGTAGTTTGGCAAAACTGCTCAATGTAATTCTTTGTTAGCTCTTTTTTTCCTTGGACAACGTCCATGAGGGTTGACATTGTCACATCTTGTCCCACCTCATAGAACCTCTCGAAGAACATATGTTTGAAGCCGACGAAGGAATGGATGCAGTTATTCGACAAGTTGCGGTACTAGTCGAATGCGACCCATTCTAATGCCCCCAATGAACAACCTTGTGAGGATGACATCATCATACGACAGATGGTCTGTTGTGACCTCGAAGTAGGTTATGTACCGGCTCGCAGATGTCTTTTCGTCATATGGATTGATGTTGAATAGTTTGTATCCTGGAGGAAAGGGGACATCTCTCCATGCAGCGGGATACGGCTATCATATCCTGAGGTACTGAGAGTTTTCTCGGGCGTAAAACATTGCCCAGAGCTCCTGGACTTCTCTTCTCGCCTCCCTAGCCTCTTCTACAGCAGTGGGAGCCGACATTTCGGGCGGATTATCGTCCGGGGTTGGCGCAGTTGTGTTTGACTCCGTATTGACGATGAAACCCAAGCTTGTTTGGCCGGGCGTCCTTTCTTGGAGAGCCGGTAGGGCTGTCTTGATCTCGTCCACTGACTTAACCAAGGTATGAAGTATGGCCTCAAGAGTGTCGAGGCATTGCCGATCACTGGGACCGTCTTGATCATTCTCAGTCATGAATACTGTCTTTACGTGAGGAGAAGTGGAAGGCACTGTAGAAGATGTGCGCTCCGAATCATACCCTTGCACAGAGAAGTCATCGGGGTATGTGGGAATGTTCTCTTCTGGTTCGGACTCGGAGGAGGTTCCACCCCCTGCATAGGAGGTTGCCTCGTCTTGGGATTTGTGGATGTCTTCATGGACGTCAGACTCCGTTGTATCTACTGGGGGGATTGTTTCCCCAGGTTCATCTTCTTGAAACACCGAATTGTTGTGGATGTTCTAAGGAGTGCCACCCCCAGCTCCAACTACCTCCAGGGATGCTGATGACGTATCTCCAAGTAATGAGGCTTTCTTCTTTGAGTGGGTACCTTGATAAACCCCCTCTGTGACGGCTGTGGACAACCCCCTAGATGAGAGTTTCTTGGCCGTGCTGGTTGAGATCATCGGGCTGGAGGTATTTATTTGCTTCCCTTCTTTGCCGATAGGGACCTTCCGGGTAGAGTTACAGGAGGCAAAAGTGCCTTGTCTCCCGAGCTTTGTTCTAGGACTGGTCCTGGCTACTGCAGTCGTTGGAAGACGGACTGTCGGTCCTCTTGTACTGCTGTCTTGTTGCAGCAGCAATTGATAATGACTTGAGTGCAATGATGTCCATGGAAGGACTCTTCACACACCAAGATTTCTTCTCTTTTCTTGTGCTTGTGAAGAATCATATCTCGCAAGCCAAGTATATCTCGATCAACCTTTACACTCGTTTTGTGGGCCCGGAAATTCCGAGCACATGAGTGCGTTGGTATCATGTTTGCTTCCTGATGCGAGGCTAGTAAAAATACTTGCCCTCGATCATTATTTAGGAGACTCTTAGGAACCACCCTGTCCGTTTCCGTCGGGGGCTGGACACGGGCGGTTCTGTATAAATTTCCATCAGAGGCCCGCATAACAGTTAGCGGGACTCTCTGATGGTCAGAGGTTGGGACAGCTGACTAAGCTCGACGAGCCCACGCTGTCCTAGACTTCTTTGTTCTAGCACCCGAGGGTGCATAGTAGAAAGAGTCCAAACTGTGCCGCATAGAATCTGGCATATTCTCATTGGAGCTTCTGATGTCAGGACCACATGAGAGGCGATCAAAGACTGAACCCGAGCCGTATAGAGCAGATTGCCGGCAGCTGGGATTGGATGCCGCATAGTTCATCTCCCTGCGGCTAGGGTTGGTGGCCGCATAGGCATTCTGCATGCGGCTGGGATTGGTGGCCGCATGAACCTTCTGCATACGGCTGGAATTGGTGGCCGCATGAGCCTTCTGCATGCGGCTAGGATTGGTGGCCACATGAGCCTTCTGCATGCGGCTGGCACCCTTATGGGGCTTCTTCCTGGACCGCATAGAGTTCCCATTTGCTCCCGCAAGTCCAGTATCATAGTATTTTCCTTTGTCGGACTTGGGGACAGCAGCGTCCTCTGCGGCCTGAAGTGGAGCCGCATGTGAGTCTTCTTCGCCGTCTTGGACAGCAGAGAACACTTCTTCTAGAGCATGGGGAGGGGCAACAGTTTTGGGCCTCCACTCCCTGCGGGCTTTCTTCGTGCTGGCTCGCTTCTGGATCGGGCTAGCGCTCCCCTCGGAGAGCATCTCTTCAAATGCTTGCTGGTCGAAGCGAACAACCAACATCTGTTGCGTGGATCCGAGTTTGGCTACGTACGATTATGTCACCAACTTCTCAGCAGTAGAGAAGTTAGTCCCCAGCAGAGTCGCCATCGTATTTACCGTTGATTGTCGTAGTGCAGAACAGTTTTATAGGAGGACTGAACTTTAACGCACAATTACAAACTCGCTTGTACAAAAGAGAGCCTAGAAACAAAACCTAGGAAAAGCAATCTAAGTACAATTGTTTAGTTTTGATTCTGGGGGGTGACAGTAGAGGCTCGGGAAAGTGCTATCAACTCTGCCTTACTCCTTGGACGATCGAACGCAACCTCGGCTCCGGTGAAGGAATGCTCTATGTATGTATGTGTGTCTCCATCTGTCTGTACAAGGTAATAGCACCTTACTATTTATAGGAATTTATGAGGAATGGGGTGTACAGCCACGTGGCTAGGAGAGCCGCATGAAGCTCCTAGGGATTTTGAGCCGCATGAAACTCCCCAGGTTTTGAGCCGCATGAAGTTTCATGTTGATTCTGGGCCGCATAGAAATTCCTATTCTTTTCCATGCTTCTACAATCGTGCCGCGATCTTTGTCGAGCTAGGAGAGCTCCTCCTCCTGCTACACAAGAGCTGATTGGTGCTGATGAGAGAGAGTAATTCGCTCTGACTATGCACGGGGATGTGCATACGTTAAGATATTAGAATGATGCACCTAGACGAGACATCAGAGTGATGTGCCTGACTGCTAATGGCCTGGCAGATGACGCGCCTGGCAGGGGGCGCATGACAGTTGCTGCGCCTGGCTATAGCTTTAGGATCTTGCTTTTTTGTAGAAGTTCTCCCTTGTAAATCCTTTCTTTAGATATGTAATAAACATTCATAATAAAAGTCTGCTTTTGAATGTCTTTAAATTTGTACTTTTTTTTGCTGTGCCAAGTATCTGTTTAAGCTTCCTGGCACATTTTGAGTCGGTCGCATGGTTGGGTTGAGCACATAGGAATTCTGGCCTATAGATGTGCCTGAAATTCCATGCTTCTACAGTCTGGCTTAATCTTGAGTTGATGGTAACCCGAGCGAAGATCAATTTTAGAAAATATCGAAGCAACCTGTAACTGATCGAACAGGTCGTCTATGCGGGGCAATGGATATTTGTTCCAGATGGTGGCCTTGTTCAGCTCTCGAAAATCAATACAAAGAGGCATTGAGCCGTCCTTCTTTTTGACAAACAACAGAGGGGCTCCCCATGGCGAGATGTTTGGCCGTATGTATCCCTTGTTGAGCAGCTTTTGCAATTGCACCTTGAGTTCTTTAAGTTCTACGGGGGCCATTCTGTACGGAGCTTTAAAGATTGGTCAGAAATTAGGGAATGTGTCAATGATGAACTCTATCTCTCGATCAGCTGGCATGCCGAGCAGCTCGTCCGAAAACACATCTGGGAATTCTGCCACAACGTCGGTCTGACCCCTCCACATTTGCACCATCCTGTCTCATGTCTCGAACGGATGCCAAATAGCCTTCACATCCGAAATACAGCATCCTTCGAGCCAATATTGTCGAGATCACCATGCAAGTTAGCGACGCCTCATCACATGAATAGTAGAATTTAGGAACTCCAGGTATACGAAAGGTGACTGTCTTTCTGGCACAGTCGATGGTGGTATTGCACGGGCCGAGCTAATCCATTCCCAGAATGATATCGTAGTCCTTTATGTCTAGGACTATCGTATTAAGACCGACATTTTGACCACCTATACAGATGATTCTGTCTTTGCATGCAAAGTTTGCAAGTAGTGACGTGTCCGTCGGTATATTGACGCTAAGATTAAGGCCTAATGGGGTCACAGGGAATTTGTGCTCGGCGATAAAATATGTCGATATAAAGCTATGCGTATCACCTGAATCAAACAGTACACGAGCAGGTATGTTATTAAAATAGTGTATACCTATCGTGACTGTGTCAGATGCGAACGCTTCATCCTAGGTCATGACGTAGATGTGGCCCTGGGCATTGGGGCAACGGTCTGGGCCATTTTGTGGCACGGTCTGCAAAGCCCGAGGTGCTTGGCCTCGATTTTGTTGGTGTTGCAGGGGGCATTGGTTCGGCTTCTCCGGATAGTTGCATGCAATATGGTCTGTTAGTCCACACACGAAGCATGCTCCGCTCCTCCCTCGGTATTCATTAGCCACGTGCCCCTCCTTGTGGCAGTAATTACAGAACAATCGGTCCTTTCCCTAATTTCTGTCTCCATTGTTGCGGTTTAGACGCTTACGTGCATTTTTACCTCCTGGGTTGCCATGGCGCTTGTGATTGTAGGTATGCACAGTGCCTGTGGCGACTGGGGGTATTAAGGCTCAAGATGAAGGACATGGTTGAGTGACTCGCCCTTTGTTTGAAACTCAGGCACTGTCATGTGAGCAGAAATAGAAGGCCTCGAGCCTACTTCGAATGTCCGTGCTCGACTTGCCATCGTTGGCAGATAGACACCCTCAAATCGAGCCAACTTTTTGAATTATGCAGCATACTCGCATACTATCATATTTCCCTATTTTAGCTGTATGAACTCGTTCTCCTTCGCCTGGCAGATCGCCGCAGGTAAGTACTCAATTTCGAAGGCCTTGAGAACATAGCCAAGGAGATCGGCACGGTGGAATCATCGCAATGGATAGCTTACTTTTATACCGCCCACCAGTCGTGTGCGTTCAACCGAAGTTGAAGTTGAGCACAAGAGACTTTCTTGGCCTCATCGATGCCGAGGAGCTCGAAGTTGTCTTTGATCTCGTCTAACCAGTTGATCGTGAGGGAAGGGTCTTCGGTGCCGGTGAAGGTAGTACAAAATGCCTTCTTGAAGTTGGTATAGCCGAAGGTGTTACTCTCTGGCAGTGCAAGCTGAGATGAAGGCTCCCCGGGTACGACTTTAATGGTTAGGTTCACGGGTTCGACAGTACGGGTTACAAAGTTCACGTTGGTCACGACCGTTTGCACCAACTGCAGTAGCGTATCAAGTTGCCTTTGCTACATCTTAAATTATGCTTCGAACTGGGCTTCAAATTGGGCCTGTCGCCTTTCGGACTACAGGCGCAACTTCTTGCTTTCTTGTTGGAATGATGCGGCCTGCCTCTGCTTATTTCGAGCATATGCAACATTCGCTCGATAGGATAGCCGGAAGGCCCGACTTCGGAAGGCATCCTCCCCGTTGGGTTGACGGAAGGTTTGACTTCGGAACTACTCGAGCTGCTGGAAGCGCTCGCCTCGCCCTATACCCAAAGTTTTGCAACTCCTAGGGAAAAAGGCAACTTTCGTTAGTTTCAAAAAATATCGCAGATTTAGCGTATGGAATAACTCATCTCATCGACACGAGGTCAACGGTTTGAGACTAGAGACTCGAGACTGGAGGCCAAGGACGTAAAGCCATGCTCTGATACCATTATGTCACGCCCCGATTCCATAGAATCGATAGTCGTCCCTCGAGCGTGATGTCGTGCGAACATAGCTTGTGATCACATAAGGCATAGTCATAAAGTAATCCGAAACACAACATCTGAGAGAATGAGCAGACAAATTGAACAACACTTTGAGACAGAGAAACTTTGCATTTTCAAAGTAAATTACTCTAATTGATGCAGTTATTTTGAGTTGCCTTTAGCAAGTGTTTCATGAAGAATCGTGCCTAAATTCATTGATTCTATACTATAGCGACAAGCATTGGTGTTTCATGATTAATTTTGAAATAGTGGGTCGAAGCAAAGGAGGTTAGCCACTTACTTTAGTCTTTGCTTCATGTGAGGGACTGATTGATTATGCTTAGACGTCGCCTACGCGATTACCTGCAATCGTATAGGCAACTGACTAGAAACTATGTTATCGAAGGAATTCAATACGAATGTGAAGTTCAAAAACACAAGCCATAAAAACCATAGAAAACATTCACGAAAACGTATTCACGAAAACCAAAGCCAGAGTAACTGTGGCATGAAAAGCAGAGCAACAGGAGGTCTCTCTCGACTCAGCCGCAGAGCCAATCCTTGAGGCGCAACCCGTTGAATATGGGACTTGATTCCGAAGAAGCATTTCCATAACGAGAAAAGGATCTTAATTCAATCGTTCCCATTCGACTTATTCAACCGATCCCGATATATCAGTCCCGACTGAATTGGTAGCGACAGTGTTCCTTTCTCGAGCACCCCGTGGACAGAAACAGGGCACGATGTAGGGACGGGGCACTACAACAATGTCTTGAGTTTATGACTTCATCATCTGTCGTAGTAGAAAAGTATCGCTATGACCTATATTGCCTTTATTTTGTACTACATGTATCTTCATATCGTCTTTTCACTATTACTTCCTAATAATTCATGTTGTCATTGTTCATGATTACTACTTGTGCACGAGAGTTGGAATGTTAGGGTATATGTATATGTCCATGTCTTACTTCTTATTTATCATGTTTAATGTTTATCGTATTGCTAATGTTTTATCGTAATGAATTTGTATCGTGGGTGAGTCGGGCAGAAGAATACAACAAGTAAGAATGTGGTCAACGAATTGAATACAGACTCCCTATACATTGATTGCATAATATCAATCATGCACAACACGTATGATTGTCGTATATCCAAAATCGTCTACATGCAAAAAGTTAGTATTCTAAAAAACACAGTACAGGTGACTTGATCATTATTTTTATATTGTTTATCAATGTCTTCCATCGAGTCTATTTTATACTATTATCATGTCATAATAGTACTTTTCTTATTATATCATGTCATGTCTATAATTTATATTCCTTATTATTATTATTTCTTCATGCTTGTATATTATATTGTATAATGTAGTGCTATGGTGATCTTGCTTCAATCCCGACCGGATAACTATTTTTTGGCTTTAGCTGACGTGATCTGTCCCGAGGTCTATGGTGAGTATTGTTTGCAAAAAACAAAAAGGTGTTTTATTACAAACTGAGAAGAGTACAAGAGTACAATTTGATTTCTGGGGAAGTACAACTGTAAGAATCTAATCAGAAGACGATCACTTTATCCTTTAGACGATACGATATCGAAGAAGAAAGCCTTTGGAGAGTGCCGCAGCAAGTGTTCAGGAGATTATAATCATTAGTGATGCTTTTGAAGTGATTTGAAACTCTATTTATAAAGTTTAGAGATAACTGTTAAGTAGTTATCCTGATTGGTGCACACTGCATTTGGCGCTCCATTCACCCAGTCATGCGGACGGTTGGTTTAACTACTTGGACGTGTGGTGTTATATGAGAGAGATGTGCTTGGTCGTGGACAGTGTCACGTACACGTTCTTCGATATTAGTGGCTGACACAATCTTCTCGAGCATCGCGCGTTCGAGATTCGAACAGATTTTCTTCGACTGACGTGCTGTCAGTAATAATGACAACTGTTTCGACTTCTCGACGAAGCTTGCCACGTGTCGGCCAGCGCCACCTATGTCCTGCACCAACTAATGTTGTACGCCATCTGATGGCCAGCACCATTTGATGATTTGTGCCCTAGCTCCATTTATGAGTAGCACATGATGATGATTATACTTTTTAGGCTTCTACAAGACCCCCTTCAAAGTTTTTAAATTTGAAAAGCTTCAAAATTTGGATTACTTTGAATAAGAAGTGTTTCTGTATGATTGGCGTATAACAGCATCATAACAGACCTCGAGTTTTGGGCGTGCATCGCGCGACTGTTACGGGTAGCTTTAGGCTATAAATAGTTGATAGGAGAGAGAGAAAACACTTTTACTTGAATTCTCTTCTTTTCGAGCTCTTTATTTTCTTCAACTTTTGAAGCTACCGATCAATCGAAATGGCCCCAAAGAGAACCACAGCTGAGAAAGGAAAAAAGTGGCTGGAGCCACTTTATGCGTGCCTCCGTTGATGGTGCCTCAGCATGTCATGCCGTCGGCGAGAGCCGAGGAGGCGAACCCCGCTCTTGAATGTGAGAAAATTGGTCGGAGAACATGACAATAGAACGCTCGTACCATGCGCGCGTAGCACGATCAAGGGCCAACATCGACCGCCTTTTTCAGAGTGTTGGTCGATGCTTTTCTCCATCTGCAAACTGTGCCACCTCTTTCAGAATGTTGGCTAAAAATCAATCATAAAAGATGACACCCTGGGCCATTTTTTATGTCTTAATCATGATGTGCCATCCATCGTAATACGCAAATCTTATGTTGACTGACTGATGCACCATTTGGTTTGAGAACTGTCACTCTAGATGCGCTATTTTTTAGATAAAATCTCTGTGTAGAGTTAAAATCACTTGTTTCCTACAATCTTTCATAACTCTAAGTTTTCTTTATTTTTCCCTTTCTGCAACATCTATAGTGACGCCAAAAGTTGAGGTTGCCATCAAAGAGAAAGTATTGTCTCCTTCTATAAAAAAGGAACCGATGACCATTAAGGAGGAAATAACTCCTAAAATTGAAATTACTATCAAGGAAGAGATAATTCCAAAATTTGAAGTGGCTATCAAGGAAGAGCCAACACTAGAAGATAATGATATAAGAAGCTCTTGTCAGCCAACTCCTGAAGACCTTAATTAGCTGGATCCTTCATATGCACGATGGTTAAGGGGATGGTACTTCCCTTATCATACGCATCCTCGAGCAAATGAATAAAAGCATCTCATCTTCAATATTTCTTGTTTTGATGTAGCTTTCATATACTCCAAGGTGTAGTTTGCTTCCAATGTAGTCCTTTACTCCTTTTTATGGAAAAAAAATAAATAAAGAACATTTTTGTTTGTTCATTTGTTATAATTTTGTAGATTTACCATCTTTTGTGTATCTGGGTTCTATAATAAGTCATTGATACAGATAGTAGAATTCAAATAAGTCATTGATGTAGATAGCAGAATTCATTGGTAATGTGGACGTGAATTCATAGATCTATTGATTATCCTTGGGCCAACTGGGACTCAAGGATAGGAAATCTCTTAAAACAGTTGGGTTTCAAAAGATGATGTTTGTGATAATCTAGTAGATGTTGTGGATTAGTGAGGATGTATCATAAGATCTAGATAGACTCCGCTGGAGATTTTGCAGACGAGTAAATAGTTCAAAGATTTAAAGTATGTACCATATTTGTCGGAAAATACAATACACTCTTTCAGACATGGTACTTCTTCAGGAATTTGCCGTTGATAGGCATCATAGCGATTCGGCCATCCATCTCTGACAATTGATAAGCTGGAGGAGGAGAGACTGCATTCTCTTTTCCCTCTAGATAGTCTTCGATATAGAGCCTCCCAGATCGAGTACTAGTCACGGCTTCTTCTTCTGGAACTGGTGCGAAGGAAACCATGTTACATTTCTTCATCCGAATCTTGCTACTTGTAAAACCCTATAAAATTTCACTATGAATTTTTTAAATTATTTTTTTATGTTGGTATTTGTACGCCACGTGCGTATACGTATACACGAGATATTTATATTTCTTTTTTTTATATAAAATGTTTCATTACAGATTCAGATTAATATGAGAATAAATAGTTTTTCTTTCAAAATACATATAGAGTGAATATTATATATATAAATATTTTTGCAAAATTTAAGTCAAACTATTATATTAAATTTCAATACAATAAAAAGGCTTTTTATATATACAAGTATATGAAATAGTTTAAGAAATAATATTTTCTTTTTTATTTAACATGTACTATACTGGAAAAATAAGTTTTATATAATTTGCATGTGAATACATGAAATTAATTCACATAAAAATAATTTGAATTTTTTAATTTTTATTATTATTTATCCTATTTTTTGAAGTATTTCTATTGATGATTAAAATATTTATTATTATTTTTAAAATTTATTATTGGTAATATTTATTAAAAAAAATTTGAAACTGTATTTAATGATTAAGTAGTTTTGATAAATTAAATTTAGATTAAAATTATACTTAAATAGTTTACTTATAGATAAGATTTAGATATATACAAATTTGATTTTGTAATTGGATTGATTGGTTTTGACTGGATTTGAATTAATACGAATTTATCTAAAGGGGGATTTAAATCTCTAATCCATATCAATCTAGGAGTTCTGCCCCCTATATATAGGGGAGCCTCCACAAGTTCTTCATCCATAATTTATTCCACAAGATTTTCCATAAAGGTGTTGTGCACCGTGTCGGTGTCCACAATTTCCATTATAATCAATTTTACATATACATCTAAAACCATCACCCCGCCATCCCGGCGTCCCATCCAAACTGCAGCACCACCTATCACCACGTTCTCGCCGGGACTCTCACCTTACCTCAGCCAACCCTGCCTCCATGCCACCCCGTCAATCCTAGTGAATCCCGCACCACCATCATCAACCAGCACCGCTACCATCGTTCTGCCACAAATGATCCAACCCAACTCATTGCGCCTATCCCGACCACTGGCCACAGACCTGAACCCCCAACACCAGAAACACCTACCACCGGCCTCTTAACACCCATGTTCCGCGACAACCCCCATCCCCCATTCGGACCCCCACGACCACATAGTAGAAAGACCCATCACCATCGTCATCTCCAAAAAAATTGTCCAACCATCCCCTGGTCGTCGCCACACAAAACGAAAACCAGGAAAGAACCTAACTCACCTGACCGGACCGGACCGCCCAGCCCACCGTTCTACCTTCCTCTCCGTCGTCGTCGGGAGCACAACCGTGTCTGCCACATCCTTGGCCGTCGTTGCTCGACCAACTCACAGCCGGCATCGCCTCTACTCCTCCTTCTCCACTATTCGAGCCGTCGGTGCCTTCCGATCAGCACATCAACCGCCCTATTTCCCTGCGCCACCGAGCCTCCTCCGGAGCCATAGTCACCTCCAGTCGAGCGCTAGGAACCACGTGCGCGCCGCCCTGTTGACTTCCCGCACCGTACGCGACCTTGTACCCGAGCTAACCGTACCGCATCATCCTAGTGTCCGGTGCCGCCCTTGCCGGCTCTTTTTCCCCTTCCTCATGTGCTTCCCGACAGCCTCCATTAACCCCCTCCGATATCTCCTCTCTCCTGACGTCTTCTTCCTCTCGTGTTCCTCTCATGCTCCCCTCTTATATCGCATGCTCTCCCACTCTTTCTCCTCTCTCTTCATTTCCCCATTTATTTCCTTCTGGTGTTTTACTTTCCAATGTGAGAAAACAAGGGGACAACATAATTCCTTTTCTTTTTGTTTCTTTGTTTTTTTGTGTTTTGTCTTTATTACATTTAGCGACTGAAGATATTTGTAATAGTTTATGATTTTAGCATAATATAGGTATATGTGTTATAGTTTACTACCAGTACAAATAGCATAATTTTATTATCATTTTTATTAATATTAATATTAATATTAATATTATTATTTTACTACAAACTTTATTGTTATTGTTATTAATGTATATATATATATATATATATATTTATATATATATATATATTTTATATATATATATATATATATATATATATATATATATATATATATATATATATATATATTTTATATATATATATATATATATATATATAATTTTTTAATTAATTAATATATATATATATATATAATTATATATATATATATGTAAAATAGGGATACTCTTATAAGTATTGTTATTATATTTATCTTTAAGCATTTAAAATTATTATTAATATTTTGTGCTGTATAACAGAATTTAAATAAATTTTTATAAAATATATTTTATAAACCCTGTTATGGTTATATTGAATCCACTGGTTTTACTAAATTTTTTTTGTTAATATTAAATATTGTTATATCTCTAAATTATATTACGATATTATTTTTAATATGATATTTTACTTAGAAATAATAAATATATTTTACTATAGTATTCTAAGCTATTATCTTCCAAACATAATTTGACATTAAAAATATGTTTATAATAATTTCTATATCAAAATATAGCATAAAAATATTTAAATGTATTTCTCGATTTACAAATAGTCGATAAAAGCTTAGCTTTTTACCAAAATTATATTTTTACAAAATATGGGTTTTAGTCTTAACTAATTTTATTATTATTTTTCACTTATAATATTTTTGAGTTATAAAAATATATAGGTTTCAAACTAAAATACTACTTTGACCAAACTTAGAGTTTGCCCTAAAATGACTTTTGATTTTTTTTGGAATTTGTTTCAAAACATATTTTGACTAATAATTTATATTTCAAGTATTGTAAAATATTTTCTAAAATAAAATATATTATTTGACTTTCTACGATTTTTGTCACGACCCGATCCCAATATAATTGGTCTAGTCGGATCATGCCCAGCCTACACCGTTATGAGATGGCGGCAGTAAGCTGTATCAAACAGTAAAACACAACATATAGAAATCTAACGAAAATAAAAATATTTTATTGAATTGGAAAAGGGTCTGGAAAAAAAAACATTAACAATATTTAATTATTGCAACTGTTTTCTGAAAAAAAAAATAAGTAAAAGAAAGTGCTAAGCCAACATTCTAGGGTTCTGGGGTTCCTGGTTCAGCCTCTGCGGGACCCAAGTCTGTCTCGTAGAAAATATAATAAGGCAGCTCCTCTTCGTCGCTGTCACCGAAAAATATTGGGTCTCCAGTCAGGAGGGAGCAAGTACGAGTATGTACCTCACATTTCAAATAATAACAGAAAAGTGCAAGCTAAACAGTTCAAACAATATTTTCTAGCAATTTAACAATTCAATACTTGAAACAGTGTGATTTGAATATGTAACGTCTATGACCGGCTTGGGTTGTACAATAGCATCCTAGCGACGCGATACGGCTTATCCCCGTTGTAAGAGGGGTAAGCTCGCACAATAACAATATGCAATATGAGGGGTATTGGTCATAAACGCTACACTATTCCCCTAATATCCCTATAATCGATATCAATCAATATTTGAACCCTAGGAGAGGGTTCCGTGTAGCAATGTGGTTTAAACATGCAACTTGACAATTACTAATTAAAATATAAGATAGCATAACCGTAACTTGCCTCAGATAGTCCCTTGACGTGGAAAGCGACGAGTAGTAGGTAACCGTTTGGGCTTAGGGTCCCGAACCTACAGATTCGTAACACCAGGTTCAGCAGCTAAAAATAATTACACTCTAATCCTTAAGGCCAACGCCAACTAGTTAGTTAGGGCTAAGTCTGGTCGGGTTGAAAATAAAATAATTTTGTTAATAACGTTGAAAAATATTTATATTTTAGATACTAAGTTACGAAATAATCGTTTTAGTAAAAATACAAGTTTTTAACGTAATAATTAAGGGTAAGAAAATTATTATTGAATCATATTATAGAAATTAGTATTTTTATGTAATTACCAAATTACGCAAAAATATGATTTACTAAAAACCCATTTTTTTGACTATTATTCACAAAATAAGAAAAAGAATATTTTAACTGTATTTAATAAATTAATATTTTACCAAATTTATGATTTTCCTCCAAAACTAATATTCTAATATTTTAATTAGCTACAAATCATTTTTCGGTTATTGTTACTAAAAATGTTATTCAAGACCAAAATAATTCATTAATGAATATTTTTATTATTAAGAGAAATTATTTACCGAACAATATTAATAAAACGATTTCCCTTAGAAAAACATTTTTTAACCATTTTTCGTAATAAAGGGAAAATAATTTTTTTTAAATAGTAAAATAGCAATTTTGCATAAAATATGGTTTTCTTGCCAAAATAAAGATTTTTAAATAAATATTAGTTTTTATTATATTAATCTCTTTATAAACCTTTTTGATTAGAAATCATTTTAAAAGGAGAATATATATAATTTATAATACAATTTTTCTAACAGAAATTTATTTAAAATAGTAACTTTTAAATGAATATTATTTACCACTATTTTGTAAATAAAATAACTAAATCATTTATTAGGTTTAGAATCTCTACAAATTAACATTACAAAATAAATGATAATCCTAACTTTTATTTAAACCAATTAAATCATTTAAACCATATTTTAAATTATTAAGGTTAATCCATAAATCAATTAATACCAAATAAGCATGTATAAAGTTTCCTAATATGTATATTATTACCACATTGCTAATTTAACACCACAGAAACCAAATAATCAAAACACAGAACTTAGTTTAATAATCTACAGAAACTAACCTAAGGCCAGAAGGTCTAAATGGTTCTGTGAACAACCAGAAGATGGAAAAAATGAGGAAAGGGACCGGGAACGATGGAAATGACGAGCACGGCCACGTGTATGCACACGGACGGACACGCGAAGACGGGACACACACATAGGAACATGCACGGGAGGCGTCGGGCTGTCGGGCTGGCACGGGGTTACGCGGGGACGGACTCGAAAGATGGGAGAGAGGGGTCTGTAATCGAAGAGGGCGGCGAGGGGAGCGCGGTGGTGGTCTCGGATCGGAGAATGGTAGAACGGTTAGGGAGATCGAAGAGTTATTGTGATGGTGGAAAAATGAAGTTTCTGTTGATTGGGAGAGTTTCTGCTCCTAAGGGTTACGTAGTGGAGAGGGAGAGGAGTACGTGGGCACGGGTTGGGCGGATCAGAGAGGGAGACTCGGGTGAGTGGGAGAATGGTTATCCTATTGTGTTTGGGCTTCGAGTTGTGGGTTCCAAGGCTTAAATCATTGGGCTAAAAAATAACAAACTAGTAATTAATTAATAAAACAAAAAAATGATTAACAAGTTGTGGGCTAAAAACAAAAGGTTCCAAACAATATAAAACAGGGACATTAAAAATAAAATTAAAGTCATGGGCTTCACAACCTTCCCTCCTTAGTAAATTTTGTCCTCAAAATTTTAAGGTAAGGGTCGGGGTACAATCATGCAATCATGCCTCAAACCAGTCTGAATATTCTTCCTCAATAGTCTTATGCCTAGCAAGGCTAACTGTCCCATAACAAAATTCATCTAGTACAATATATTCATTAACCTTATCCACTATTTATAATTAACATTCTTTCCTCCTTAGAAACAGAGTCATTATCCAAAATTATGGATTTCTGCTGTCATCCCTGAAGTATCAATCACTGTCATAATCTTGGAAATTTTGTCTTCATAACTTTTCTCACTAAACACAGATAATATTCCGCAATATATTTTGTAATTCCTTCAGCTTGTCAATATATATCCAAATTTTAATTCTAAAATATACCACTACATGTGTTCCAATCATATTCTTATACATCTTATTCATTCTTGACCAAAATATCTAATTTGGTACACTCCATATTGTCGTAATACTCTAGTATGAAGTCTCAGTAGCCCAATATCACATTCAAAATCCAACATCATATTTCTATACTCCAATTTGTCATGATTAGTAAAATTTATCCTTCCTTACTCATATGCGATCATTCTGAAATTTATTTAGACGTCCATTTCATCAACATGTGTATATCTTGATTCTAAATCCTCATTTTCCATATTTGATCCCGAAATCTCAACAAAATTTAATTATCATGCTTAAGCTCGAATCCTTCATCTTAATTTTATTGTATCATTTGACCAAATTTTTCTCTGTCAAAATTATACCTTATTATATCTCTCAACCTTGTATTATTTACAATCCTTGTATCTCTGGTTTCTGATTTAAAATCTTTTGCACTCTTCAATTCATACGATTTTTATCCTTACTTTAATTACGCATTAAGTCCAAATTTTCTTGTTTCAGTCGTTCTTTATATATTTTTTGATTCATCATACACCTTCCTAAAGTGCATCTCCATGCTTGTCATTTAAATACCTCTAATCTACAATATCAATTTGCTTGGTATTCACATCATTAATTATACCTTCCTTGATTCAAATTACAACTGTTCATTTTTATCTCATCTTTATCTCATAACTCATGTACTCGATAAATTCCTCCTATAGATCGTTCTAGATTTAAATCATCAGACATAATCAGATTCGAGGCATGATGACTAGGTACAATGATAAAATATAGACACGGTCAGAATTATCTAGATATGATCTGAGATAGAGTTAGAAATTTTGTTGTGATCGTTTTAGGCACAAGTAAAGTCTAGGTACGATTAAAATATAATCAATGATCATAAGATGGGAGAAAAATCAAATGAGGTCTCGTGAAACAGGAAAGACAACAAAGAAACGAACATCAACAGCTTATTGAGGAGGCAAAAGTAATAGAATCTTCTGAGATGAGGGACTAAAAATTCCAAATCAAATTAGGTTGAGGTATAAGGGTTTGTGACTCAGAAAAAGCCAACAAGTTGTATGATAGTAGGATAGCGAGAGTGATTTGAATAACTATGACATGAATGTAATCAGATAAGATATTTCTGAAGGCGGAGACAACCGCTAGAAATACAAATCCTCTAACCGGATAAAAGTCAGAATAATTTGATGGTGCAAAAAGGACAACCATCGTATGGATATAGTCTTAATAATATTCGGAAACCAAATATATCCGAAGTCACTTTGCCTCTAATTCATGTCTCGCCAGAGTGCACCTGACTGCAGTAAAGTTTTGGCTCCATAACTTGAATAATAATAGGTTACCGAGTAGTCTATCAACTTTATCCATTTCATGGCTGAGCAATATAAGGAAAAATTTATTGAATTTTGGACATAGTCTCAATAATATCTGAAAATCTATGAACACCTGAAATCACTTCAACTTAGAGTCTATGCCTCGCCAGTGCGCAACTAGCTGCAGTAAACTCACAGTTTTTATAATTCAGACAAATGACTACAACGCAAATGTACGAAGCCATATTAGGTCCCTGAATATTTTTTCAACTTTGTCCATGAGAATTTCAAAGGATCTTCCAAAAAATTCAAACGAGTTCTAAAGTTCTAATCATGATAGAAAAAGATGTAGATGTCCGTTCTTCTGGAATCAAGAAAATTTATAAGATAAATGTGTTCCCGTAGCTCTTGAGAATCAAGAGGTTGGTTGGAAGTCCAGAGGAGTATATATTCTCCGATATTTTCCTTTCCAAAGATTAAGCTTACAGAATGGATCAAATCTGATTCTGACTAATTGAGTTGGACACAAGATAAGATAGAAGCATCAGAGCTTCGAGTTGAGTAGAAGAAGCCAATGAGAATATTCTTGGCAAAATCACTTAGAGAATATAGATCTTTATTGAAATAATTTCTTGTCCAAAAAAAGTTTGAGAATTTGCTAGGTAAGTTGGGCTAAAAGGTAAATGTTATTGATTCAAGAAAGTCAAGTTGAAATAGTTTAGCAAAGCCAACAAGGAATAGCTTTGGAACATAAGTCATGATCTGAAAGGTTTAGGTACAAACATAAATAAGGTAACCTACGAAACTATAAGCAAGCAAAAATAAAATTTTAAATATATAATTCCGGCCCTATGATGTAACAGGATGAATATCATCTAAGTGTTCTAGTTGTTTCTAGAGTCTGTTTTCCTAAAGTCTCATCTAGGCCTAGGTCAATTTGCAGGACTGCATGCTGGTCTAGACTAAGTCGACAAGACCAATTTACAGACCGACCTGTATGGGCCACCACTAAAAATAAGTCACGACCCAATTCCAATATAATGGGTCTAGTCGGATCATGCCCAGCCTGCACCGTTGTGAGACGGCGGCAGTAAGCTGTATCAAGCAGTGAAACACAACATAAAGAAATCTAACGAAAATAAAAATATTTTATTGAATTGGAAAAGGGTCTGGAAAAAAATAAACATTAACAATATTTAATTATTACAACTATTTTCTGAAAAGAAAAATAAAAGAAAGTGCTAAGCCAACATTCTAGGGTTCTGGGGTTCCTGGTTCAGCCTCCGCGGGACCCAAGTCTGTTCCGTAGAAAATGTAATAAGGCAGCTTCTCTTCGTCGCTGTCACCTAAAAATGTTGGGTCTCCAGTCAGGAGGGAGCAAGTACAAGTATGTATCTCACATTCAAATAATAACAAAAAAGTGCAAGCTAAACAGTTGAAACAATATTTTCTAGCAATTTAACAATTCAATACTTGAAACAATGTGATTTGAATATGTAATGTCTATGACCGGCTTGGGTTGTACCATAGCATCTTAGCGACGCGATACGGCTTATCCTCGTGTGTGAGAGGGGTAAGCTCGCACAATAACAATATGCAATATGAGGGGTATTGGTCATAAACGCTACACTATTCTTCCAATATCCCCACAATCAATATCAATCAATATTTGAACCCTAGGAGAAGGTTCCGTGTAGCAATGTGGTTTAAACATGCAACTTGACAATTACTAATTAAAATATAAGATAGCATAACCGTAACTTGCCTCAGATAGTCCCTTGACGTGGAAAGCGACGAGTAGCAGGTAACCGTTTGGGCTTAGGGTCCCGAACCTACAAATTCGTAACACGAGGTTCAGCAGCTAGAAATAATTATACTCTAATCCTTAAGGGCAACGCCAACTAGTTAATTAGGGCTAAGTCTGGTCGGGTTGAAAATAACATAATTTTGTTAATAACGTTGAAAAATATTTATATTTTAGATACTAAGTTACAAAATAATCGTTGTAGTAAAAATAAAAGTTTTTAACGTAATAATTAAGGGTAAGAAAATTATTATTTAATCGTATTATAGAAATTAGTATTTTTATGTAATTACCAAATTACGCAAAAATACAATTTACTAAAAACCTATTTTTTGACTATTATTCACAAAATAAGGAAAATAATATTTTAGCTATATTTAATAAATTAATATTTTACCAAATTTATGATTTTTCTCCAAAACTAATATTCTAATATTTTAATTAGCTAGAAATTATTTTTCGGTTATTGTTACTAAAAATGTTATTCAAGACCAAAATAATTCATTAATGAACATTTTTATTATTAAGAGAAATTATTTACCGAACAATATTAATAAAACAATTTTCCTTAGAAAATAAATTTTTTAACCATTTTTCGTAATAAAGGGAAAATATTTTTTTAAAATACTAAAATAGCACTTTTGCATAAAATACGGTTTTCTTGCCAAAATAACGATTTTTAAATAAATATTAGTTTTTATTATATTAATCTCTTTATAAACCTTTTTTATTAGAAATCTTTTTAAAAGGAGAATATATATAATTTATAATACAATTTTTCCAACAAAACTTTTATTTAAAATAATAACTTTTAAATGAATATTATTTACAACTATTTTGTAAATAAAATAACTAAATTATTTATTAGGTTTAGAATATCTACAAATTAACATTACAAAATAAATAATAATTCTAACTTTTATTTAAACCAACTAAATCATTTGAACCATATTTTAAATTATTAAGGTTAATCCATAAATCAATTAATACCAAATAAGCATGTATAAAGTTTCCTAATATGTATATTATTACCACATTGCTAATTTAACACCACAGAAACCAAATAATAAAAACACAGAACTTAGTTTAATAATCTACAGAAACTAACCTAAGGCCAGAAGGTCTAAATGGTTCTGTGAACAACCAGAAGATGGAAAATATGAGGAAAGGGATTACCCAAGCTTGATGAAGGAGTACCGAAGGGAGGCCTCGGACTCGAAACAACGTCGGGAACGATGGAAACGATAAGCACGGCCACGTGTACGCACACGGACGGACACGCAAAGACGGGACACGCGTACGGGAACACGCGCGGGAGGCGCCTGTCTGTCGAGCTGGCATGGGGTCGCGCGGGGACAGACTCGAAAGGTGGAGGAGAGGGGTATGTAATCAGAGAGGGCGGTGAGGGGAGCGCGGTGGTGGTCTTGGATCAGAGAATGGTGGAACGGTTAGGGAGATAGAAAAGTTATTGTGATGGTGGAAAAATGAAGTTTCTGTGGATTGGGAGAGTTTCTGCTCCTAAGGGTTACGTAGTGGAGAGGGAGAGGAGTACGTGGGCACGGGTTGGGCGGATCAGAGAGGGAGACTCGAGTGAGTGGGAGAATGGTTAGCCTATTGTGTTTGGGCTTCGGGTTGTGGGTTCCAGGGCTTAAATTATTTGGCTGAAAAATAACTAACTAGTAATTAATTAATAACACAAAAAAATGATTAACAAGTTGTGGGATAAAAATGAAAGGCTCACCAAACAATATAAAACAGGGACATTAAAAATAAAATTAAAGTCATGGGCTTCACAATTTTTTTCCATCTCGTGATTTAGCTCATTGTTCCTATTCCTTGCCAATATCGTACCTCCTCTTATCGACCATAGATAATCTGATTATCCTGGACCCAATGGAATAACCCGTGCTACCTTGAACATCGCAGCGCACCAGGCGTCACTAACAGGCAATTATACCTTGCTAATTTACTGTCATATTATTTATTTTCAGCATTTGTTTATTTTGTTTCATATTTGTTAGTTTTATTTGTTATAAACTGCACGTCCAAGCCATACTTGGGTACAAGCGACTCTATTAGTCATTTTTGTTGTTTTATTTTATTTGATACATGTTGACTTAGTTTTAGCGGACTACCTCCTTATTGTGGGATATCCTTGTATTCCCTTTGGCCATGACATCCATACTACACGGGTTGAGATATTTTGCTAGATGCACGACTTGCATATTGACTTGGCCATCTCTATGTAAGAAGTCGTGCGACGGATAGATTGTAACTGCTTTGATTAGGGTACAGAGACTCAAGCAGTTACAAAACTGGATAGGTTATGGACATGACTTGGTCAGTATGGGAAATATTGAGGGAGGACAGTCACTAGTACGTATGGAAAACCAAACAGGTAAACCATAGTTTTTGAAAGGAAATATGGCGTGATATATTTGCAGATACCTTCTGACGTTTTGGATATTACGGCCGGATACGTATGACAGGATGCCAGTTACGTACTTATAGCCTAATTCCTACCCATGCACATGAAAGTTGTCCTCTAAATTGCACATTAGATGGTTAGAATCCTCTCTGCATATTTGTGACAAGGATAGTCTTTTGTATATTATTTTATTATTCTGACAGTTCATATTAGCATATTCTTCCTGTATCTTGTTACGTCCCTCTGAGAACCTAGTGATTTCTCCATGTGTGTTTGTAATTTTCGCAGGTGCTCTAGCCAAGGACATAGTTTATAATCTACCTTCGTGATGCTAGCTCTTGGATCGTCTTTCGCTTCGATCGACTCTTCCATCGTGTGGTAGTGGATTTGTATCCGTCTAATATTTTTGTACAAATAACATTTATAAGTTGATTTTATGATATATTCATTTGTGGATGAGATTAGTTTTATGGTTACTGTATTTTACAGCTTATGTATACATACGAGATTTTCGTATATTGGAGTATGCTTCGTATGTATGCAGCTGGCATGTCTACGTACTTGGTCCTAAATATTTTGGGACTGGGGTATTACATATTTTGTGATGGCCCATGCAGGTTAAGATAAATTGTTTGGTTACTTTACCGTACCAAGCAAGCCTACGTATATGATTAGAGTCTAGGATCTCATCCACTTACTTGACATTCTTCCTCGATTCTATTTTTGAACTTCCGCTTGACCCCTTGATTTACATCTTGCTTGGTCCATTTCTATCGTAATTCTTCTCTTCCCTTCGTGCTTGCTAGAGGTTAGGAAGGTGACCTCTACTAGTTAGACATGTTCCATTGTCCCTACTAGTTTAACACTTGTAAGTTGAGTAGATTGCCTCATGACCTAACTAGCCCTTACCCTGTGTCCCATATTAATAATTTCACCTAGATACTAGAATTTAGAGGACCCTAACTCATCTAGCCAACCAAGCCATAGACAAGGAGACACTAGGACAACTGTTTAGGCCCAAACTTCGAGCGAGACTTAGATTCTTAAGGACTTTGAACTAACTCTACTTCTTTCAATCATAACTCACGTGCCTATATTTTTTTTACCATCTTAACTAAATGTTGTTACTATAGCCTAGTATTCCAAGTATAACCGTTATCAAACTTGTTCAAGACATATGCTGTTGAGCGCACGCTCACTAACATAATATCTAATCAGAACCAGTGCATGATGGTCTGATCAACCTATTGCACTTTGGTTCGTGTTTCATATATTGTTCTACTTGGATGGAGACATAGATAACTGACATCTAGAGACTCTTTCGTGATTGCCTTGGCAATTCTTTTCGAATTATTCGGTCGCCTTTGAACCACGTATTCGTATTCGATAGCATCTTCTTCGAACTCTCGCTCGTCTTTATTTCTCTATTTTATGAAACACCCTCGTGCTTAAGATAGGCAAAGAGTACCCCCTTAGTTGCCCAACCATCTATTGTCGATGTAGCTAACTATCGACCAAGCCTTATGACATCAACTCGTTCCGAGTTACTCGTCCTTTCATTCGACTCTCGATTTATTATCTCGATGTTCTAATCATTTGAAATTTAGGAATGACTAGAATTGTTTCCTTAAATTGTATCCTTAAACTTAGACGACCATCTTTTCTCTAAAGAATTATGTACCTTGATACCAAATTATCTTTATCTTCTTTTTCGTAACCATTAATCCTTTTATTCCTTGATTTAACTCGTGATCCCCAATCATTCCCAAAATTCGTATCCCTGAATTATCTTCCTCTAAAAACACGATTTTCTAATTACGTGTTCGTGTTTAACGTTGTTTCTTCGCCTTATCCAAGAATTTGATCATATTTCTTTAGCAATACTCTTTCTATCTCCTCAACCATACCTACCTTAGTTACTTCTTAATTTCGAGGACGAAATTCTTATAAGTTGGGTAGGATGTAAAATCTCGTAAAATTTCACTATAGATTTTTTAAATTATTTTTTATGTTCGTATTTGTACGCCACGTGCGTATACATATACACGAGATATTTATATTTTTTTATATAAAATGTTTTATTATAGATTCGGATAAATATGAGAATAAATAGTTTTGCTTTCAAAATACATATAGAGTGAATATTATGTATATAAATATTTTTGCCAAAGTTTAAGTCAAACTCTTATATTAAATTTCAATACTATAAAAAGGTTTTTTATATATACAAGTATATGCAATAGTTTAAGAAATAATATTTTCTTTTTTATTTAACATGTACTATACTGGAAAAATAAGTTTTATATTATTTGCATGCGAATACATGAAATTAATTCACGTACAAATAATTTGAATTTTTGAATTTTTATTATTATTTATCCTATATTTTTGAAGTATTTCTATTGATGATTAAAATATTTATTGTAATTTTTGAAATTTATTATCGGTAATATTTATAATAAAAATAATTTGAAACTGTATTTAATGATTAAGTAGTTTTGATAAATTAAATTTAGATTAAAATTATACTTAAATAGTTTACTTATAGATAAGATTTAGATATATACAGATTTGATTTTGTAATTGGATTGATTGGTTTTGAATGGATTTGAACCAATACGAATTTATCTAAAGGGGGATTTAAATCTCTAATCCATATCAATCTAGGAGTTCCGCCACCTATATATAGGGGAGCCTCCATATGTTCTTCATCCACAATTTACAAGATTTTCCACAAAGGTGTTGTGCACCGTGTCGGTGTCCACAATTTCCATTATAATCAATTTTACATATACATCTAAAACCATCACCCCGCCATCCCGTCGTCCCAACCAAAGTGTAGCACCACCTATCACCACCTTCTCGTCGGGATTCCTCACCTCACCTCAGCCAACACCGCCTCCACGCCCCCCCCGTCAATCCCTGTGAATCCCGTACCACCATCATCAACCGGCACCGCCACCATAGCTCTGCCACAAACGATCCAACCCAACTTATTGCACCTATCCCGACCACTGGCCACAGACCTAAACCCCCAACACCAGAAACACCGACCACCAGCCTCTTAACACCCTTGTTCTGCGACAGCCCCCGTCCCCCACTCGGACCCCCGCCACCACACAGAAGAAAGACCCATAACCACCGTCGTCTCCAAAAAAATTGTCCGACCATCCCCTGGTCGCCGCCACACAAAACAAAAATTAAGAAAGAACCTAACTCACCAGACCGGACCGGACCGCCCCACGCACTGTTCCGCCTTCCTCTCCGTCGCCGTCGGGAGCACAACCGCGTCCGTCCCATCCTTGGCAGTCGCCGCTCGACAACTCACAGCCGGCGCCCGTCTCCACTCCTCCTCCTCTACTGTCTGAGCCGTCGGAGCCTTCCGAAACCCTCCATCTCCCGCAGCACGTCGACCGCCCTGTTTTGCTGTGCCACCGACCCTCCTCCGCAGCCATATTCACCTCTGGTCTAGTGCTAGGAACCACGCGTGCGCCGTCCCCTCGACTTTCCGTACCGCGTGCGACCTCGTACCCAAGCCAACCGCACCGCATCGTCCCAGTGTCCGGCGCCGTCCTTGCCGGCTCTTTCCCCCCTTTCTCTCGTGCTCCCCTCTATCGCTTGCTCTCCCACTCCTCCTCCCCTCTCTTCATTTCCCTATTTATTTCCTTCTGTTGTTTTACTTTCCAATGTAAGAAAACAAGGGGACAACACAATTCCTTTTCATTTTGTTCCTTTATTTTTTTGTGTTTTGTCTTTATTACATTTAGCAACTGAAGATATTGGTAATAGTTTATAATTTTAGCAGAATATTTGTATATATGTTATAGTTTACTACCACAACAAATAGCATAATTTTATTATCATTTTTATTAATATTATTATTATTATTTTACTACAAACTTTATTGGTATTGTTATTAATGTATATATATATATATATATATATATATATATATATATATATATATATATATATATATGTAAAATAGGGATACTCTTATAAGTGTTGTTATTATATTTATCTTTAAGCAATTTAAAATTATTATTAATATTTTGTGCAGTATAACAGAATTTAAATACATTTTTATAAAATATATTTTATAAACCCTGTTATGGTTATATTGAATCCACTAGTTTTACTTTTTTTTGTTAATAATAAATATTGTTATATCTCTAAATTATATAACGATATTATTTTTAATATGATTTTTACTTAGAAATAATAAATATATTTTACTACAGTATTCTAAGCTATTATCTTCCAAACATAATTTGACCTTAAAAATATGTTTATAATAATTTCTATATCAAAATATAGTTTAAAAATATTTATAAATATTTCTCGATTTTCAAATAGTCAATAAAAGTTTAGCTTTTTACCAAAATTATATTTTTACAAAATATGGGTTTTAGTCTTAACTAATTTTTTTTTCACTTATAATATTTTTGATTTATAAAAATATATAGGTTTCAAACTAAAATACTACTTTGACCAAACTTAGAGTTCGCCCTAAAATGACTTTCAATTTTTTGGGTATTTGTTTGAAAGCATATTTTGACTAATAATTTATATTTCAAGTTTTGTAAAATATTTTCTAAAATCAAATATATTATTTGACTTCCTACAATTTTTCTCCATCTCGTGATTTAGCCTATTATTCATATTCCTTGCCAATACCGTACCTCTTCTTATCGACCCTAGCTAATCTGATTATTCTGGACCTGATGGAACAGCCCGTGCCACCTTGAACATCGTAGCTCACTAGGCGTCACTACTAGGTAAGTATACCGTGCTAATTTACTGTCATATTATTTATTTTCAGCATTTATTTATTTTGTTTCATATTTGTTAGTTTTATTTGTCATAAACTGCGCGTCCAAGCCATACTTGGGTGCAAGCGACTCTATTAGTCGTTTTCATTGTTTTATTTTATTTGATACATGTTGACTTAGTTTTAGCGGACTACCTCCTCATTGTGGGATATCCTTATATCTCCTTTGGCCATGACACCCACACTACACGGGTTGAGACATTTTGCTAGGGACACGGCTTGCATATTGACTTGGCCATCTCTATGTAAGAAGTCATGCGACGGATAGATCGTAACTGCTATGATTAGGGTATAGAGACTCAAACAGTTATAAAACTGGACAGGTTATGGACATGACTTGGTCAGTGTAGAAAATATTGGGGGAGGTCAGTCACTAGTGCATATGGAAAGCCAAACAAGTAAACCCCCTAAATTTCTACTATGATTTTTTATATTTTTGTATCTATTTTGTACTCCGCATCTGCACGTCGCATACGTGTTCACATTTTTGTATTTGCGTAGCGTGCGAGAATTGCGTTTCGTATTTGTCCGACGAGTGCGAATATGTGTCGAGGTACAAATTTTAGAAAAATATTTTTATTATAAATTTTATTTTATCTAGGAAAGTACATGTTCAAACAAATATGATAAATATTTTTATTTTGTTGAAAAGAGTTATTTTATTCGTCATTTAAAAATAAGTAGTTATTTGGAAAATTATGGTTTATATGAAATGTATTTCAAATATTTTGCAAAATTTGGAATTTGTTATTAATATATTTTTGTTATTTATAAAAGCTATTTTATGATTTAATATTTAAATAATAATCTTGATTTCAAAATTAATTAATGTTATATTTTAATATTTATGAAAAAGATATTTAAAATTTTGTTTTATTTAATATTTAAATTATTTTGATAATTTAAATTTGGAACAAATTTAATTTTAAATAGAAATTAAATTAAAGGAAGTTATCTAGATAGATTTGATTTTGATTGCTTAAATTCTAAATCGATTTAAATAAAAAGATGGAATTATCCATCGGGGTTTAAACCATTGCAAGTCCTTATCCAATTGGGAATTTCCACCTCCTATATAAGGAGAGGTACTCATCCATAAATTCTACCATCCACAAACGTGCATCGTGTCCATGCCCGTGCCTCTTCCCATCCACTATATATTTCTACTTTACAAATACAAAAATCTTATCCCGTATGACAATCCCGGACGTCCACCCGGCCGTATCGGACACCCCCGACACGACGACATAAAATCTAACCCTACGCCCGCTGCCGTTCTCCGACTCCCCGTCACCCGAGCATCACCACCACCACCCCATCACCATGGCCACACCTCATCGCCGCCACAACCGCCTCCTGCTCTCTGGCTAACCCCCTCTGGTTGAACCACCAATCATACTATCACCGCTACTATCGTCCCCTCAAAAACCTGGCCCAAACCCCGGCCAATTCATGGCAAACCACCACCATCAGATACCAACGACACCATCGTACATCCAGCCATCCCAGGCCGCACCCACCACCGTCACCGACAACCAAACCCACCACAGCAACTCAAAAAAAAAGGGATCTGCATCTCACCTGTCCGCCGCCCCGGGCGCCGACCACCATGCCGAGTCGTCCTCCGTGCGGAGCCCCCATGGCGTCTCCTCCGTGCGCGCTGAAAGCCGCCGCAAGCAGACTGTCTCCCTTCCTCCTTCGAGTCACGCCCGGCCCACGGTCGAACGTCAAGCTCCCATTCGAGCGGATCTCTCCGAGTGCGTCGGCGGTCACCCATCACGACCGTCGTGGTCGAGCGCCGCGGTCCCGATCGCTGCGCGCAGCCACGGCGTTGATCCCGACGACTTCGGTGGCCGTCTCCTCCGAAACCACCGCCTTCGGTCCCGAACGCCGCCGCCATTGGGCCTCGTCGCCCCGCCGTGCCGGAGTTCTCCAGCGCCCTCCGATCTACGCTGGAGCCCCCTTTGGTGAGAACCCCTCTTGCCTTCACTCTTCCCTGTCTCTCACTCGACTACTCTCTCTCTCTCTACTTCCTTTCTTACTCCTTCTAAAAGAACTGCTGTAACATTTTATTGTTGTTATTATTATTATTATATATTACTGTTATTATTATTATTATTATTATTATTATTATTATTATTATTATTATTATTATTATTATTATTATTATTATATATTAATGTTATTATTATTATTGTTATTAGTATTATTATTGTTATTATTATTTAGGATTACTGCTATTATTACTAAGCTTAACACTGTTGAAATATTTTTACTAATATCAAAAATTTAGATTACAAATTTTATTTTTAAACCTAAAATATATTATTATATATTCATAGGATATGGTGAATAGGTTTTACCTAAATTATTTTTATTATTTTTCTAAAGAATATCGTGATTAGTAAAATACAGCTTTAAATATATTATAAATATCTCTCAATTTTAAATATCTTTACCCTTAATGTGTATCTTCTTGATTATAAAATATTTTATGGTATTTTTCAAATATTTATCTAATTATATAGATTTCTACTAAAATCTTTACGAACTTAGAATGATTGTAGCCTAAAATTATTTTCGGTTCTTCAAGTATTTATATGGACATGTATTTGGCTAAAAAAAAGGTATTTTTCAAAAATTGTAAATATAAGGTATTTTTAAATACGTAAATTTATTATGAAAGTAGTTTCAAAAATTAGTACATATATTTATTTATTTCCATAAATTCTCTTCAACTATCTTAGCTGATCATGACTAAACGTACCCTTACTTCATTCTCGATTTCGGACCCTACGCCTCGATCATGGCTATTAGACTATTGGGATATGATAGAACATCGCACCACCAGGCGACACACCAGGCAAGATACCTTGCCATTAAACTATTTATATTCAGTCTGGATTTATTTATTACATATCACTGTTCATTATTTCTGGTTCTTACAGTTCCTGATTTACTACCTGCTCAGTGATTATTAGTTTACTTTGTTATTATTCTTTGATTGCATATGAACCTAGAGTTAAAGGATTACTTCTGTAGTGTATCGCATACACCTTGATACAGTTGTACCATGAGGATGTGTGAGATGAGTAGCATGTCGAGGTTCTTGCGTGTGGGCTGATCCCCCATGTGCATGCATTAGGGCTAACTGCTAATAGAGGCATGTTAGGAGACTTAGCAGTTAGTAGAGGTATATGAGTCATAGATGTGACTCCATTAGGCATTGGGTGGGAATAACAGTTCCTTAACGTATGGGCCACGTATGCACTTTCCTAATACCGGTTATCTCCGCGGGAGAGACGGTCTTGGATCCTGATACCTGAATTCCTGCTGGCCTCTGACATTCAAGAAATATTATGCTTTGAGGTCCCTGGTATCCTGATGGAACCATACCTGAGTTTCTGTTCCTGAGCCGGAGTGCCCATGCGTTGAAGGTTTGTTCTTACTACATAAACACATTAGAATGGTCAGGTAACCCTCGTCAATGTCATATCACCCCATCCCATTAGTAGCTTGGGACAATGTCGCATCGCGGTATGGTGTACTACCCCTTGTCCTTGTATGGTTGTAGGGGTAGTCCACTGTTTGAATGATGAGGTATTGGATCTTGTTACGAGTGGGACTATTTACTTTATTTGTGATTTATGACATAGTATATATATTCAGTTATGTGGCATGTTCTTTATGTATCTTGTTATGCCCCTCTGGGGACCTGGTTATCTCTCCAGGTGTGTCTTGTGATTTCTGCAGGTGCTCTAGCTAAGGCCATGACTTGCGCTCTATTCTTCGAGATGTTGCTCTTGGATCGTCATCCCCTTCACTCTACCAAATTACTATCCTTGTATATTTCTTTCATATTAAAATTTGTTGGTAGTGAATTTGTCTCCTCCCAATGATTGAACCATAATTATTCAAGTTAATTTTATATTATTATTATTTTCATTGTGGATGAGATTTAGTCTTAGATTACTGTATTTTACAGCTTATGCATACATACAAGGTTTCCATACATTGGAGCATACTTTGTATGTATACAGCTGGCATAGATACGTACTTGGTCCTAAGTATTTTGGGACTGGAACGTTACAAAACAGGTAAACCATAGTTTTTGAAAGGAACTATGGCGTGATATATTTGCAGATACCCTCTGACGGTTTGGACGTTACAACCGGATACGTTTGACTGGATGCCAGTTACGTACTTTTAGCCTAAATCCCACCCATGCGCATGAAAGTTGTCCTCTAAATTGCATATTAGATGGTTAGAATCCTCTCTATATATTTGTGACTAGGATAGTCTTTTGTATATTATTTTATTATTCTGACAGTTCATATTAGCATATTCTTTCTGTATCTTGTTACGTCCCTCTGAGGACCTGGTGATTTCTCCTGGTATGTTTGTGATTTTCGCAGGTGCTCTAGCCAAGGACATAGTTTACAATCTACCTTCATGATGCTAGCTCTTAGATCGTCTTTCTCTTCGCTCAACTCTTCCATCGTTGCTATGTATTTCTCTCTTTTTGTTGGTAGTAGATTTGTCTCCGCCTAACATTTTTGTACAAATGACATTTATAAGTTGATTTTATGATATATTTATTTGTGGATGAGATTAGTTTCATGATTACTGCATTTTACAGCTTATGTATATATATGAGATTTTCGTATATTGGAGTATGTTTCGTATATATGCAGCTGACATGTCTACGTACTTGGTCCTAAGTATTTTGGGACTACGGCGTTACACTTCTGGAAGACTTCTTTTGGAGAGATGAAGGATCTATCCAGAATCCCAGACCAACACGGGACTGATTGTGTTGAAGACGTAAGGAAAGAGGTATAGGAGAACCTTTCCCGTCATTCAAGCCAAGGGCTTTCTGTAGATCATATCCCATCTTTGTCACGGGACTGTTGACTGTATAGATGGAATGTTGTCCAGTAATTGATTTCTGGCTTTGGTACCACCATCTCGGCAGAAGGAGGTGAAGTCGCTGCTGGGATGAATGTAGCATCCAAAGGTGGAAGGTGTCCATCCAGTGATGTCATATGACATGACTTGTACTTGGTTGCCTTTCTTGACTTTGTTGAGGAAGCAGGCATCTTTGATTCAAAGTCAACAACTAAATCAGGGTAAATCCAAATAATCTCCCCTTTGTCGGTTGATAGGGGTACAAGGCCATTACTTCGTGCTTGAGGGAGGTTGGCGATCTCCAGAGTGGCTTTTGGAATAGGGACGACTTTATCCTGCACAAGTTGAGCAGGAAAGTCGCCAAATTACAGAGAGACGACATTAGCAGTCACCGCCTTTTCATCTTACTGAAGAGTGAATGTCTTGGCGTTGATTAGTTCTTGGATCTTACCTTTGAGTACGTAACACACCCTGGTTGGACGTCCCAAGAACCTGTGATACACACAGTATTTGGGATTGTCAATCTTACCTACTTTATCTGTCCGTTTTTCTTCGGGCAGTTGAAGTTTGTTACTTTTTATCAGACAATCTCACGATGTCATCATTGTCAAAGGAATATTCCTCTTTAGGACGCAATGCTCTCTGTGGGGGTGCCGTCGTAGTGGATGTTGATTGACAACATTGACAGCTAAACCTTCTTTGTCTTTCACATTGATGGCTAAAGCTTCTTTGCCTTTGTAATTGTTCTAACGACCACCACTGTTGGTTATAAATTTTTTATCTTTATCAAGATTAGGCATCTGGATGCCTAACTATTTGAATTTATCGACACAGTCCTCGGCTGCCCTGGCACTTGCTATGAAGGAGGCCTAGTCTTGGAATTGCATAGGTCCGGACCATATGCTGACTATAGGTAACAAGTTTGATTTGTATGTATCTATAGTCAATGCATCTGGAGTACCTAGAGGCATTTTGAGTGCCTCACAACGGAAGCGTTCGATGAAATGTTCAGCTATTTCATTATGTCGTTGTTTGATTTTAATGAGGGTCGACATAGTCATGTCGTTTGTTCTCTCATAGAATCATTCCAGGAACATTTGCTTGAATACTGTAAAAGATGTTATGCAACCATTTGGCAAGCTACGATACCAGTCATAGGCCGCACCCGCCAAGCACCCGACAAATACTCTAGTGAGTAGAGCATCGTTTGGTTGGAGTTGGTCAGTCATTATCTCGAAATGGTTGAGATACTGACTCGAGGATGAGCTGCCATCAAACAACATGATGGTTGGTGGCTTGTACTTAGGTGAAAACGGGACTTCTTTTCACTCTACAGGGTAAGGTTGTTTAATTCCCAACTTCTGCAAACCATCCTTCTACTTGAAGTCTTCGAACTGGTTACGCAGAAGCTTTACCGTTTCAAGGGGATCTCCTGAGACTTGGGGAGCAGTAGACTGATTCAATGTGTTAGGAGGCGGAACCGCGGGATATGGACCACCCCCAGCACCAGACTGACTTGGAGCTGGCATGGTAGCATTGTGAGGAGATTGCACCCCCAGACCAGTGTTGACAGGGGCAGATGCTGCTATGTGTTCCTGGGTTGGAATTGGATTCGCAACCGGTGGAACAGTATGTTGTGCGATGATCACAACATGCATACTTGCAACCAATTCAGCCATGGTTTTCAAGTTAGCCTCTAACGTAGCAATCCTCTGCTCCTGACTGCCAGAGTTGGATGCATCTTGTTCTTTATTAGTGACATAAGTCGTCACTTCTCTGGCTACCGATGATAAACTGGTGGAAAAGATAATCTGCTCAGAGCTCTCGCTATCGGCATCGAAGTCATGTAGGGAACTACCACCATAATGAGGAGTAGAAAGATTTCTTTGACAGAGGAAATCTCGGTTAGAATCACGAAGATTCCTTTGACCAATTATTTTTTAGTCGAAAGGAATATTCCTTTGATCGATTGTTTCTTGGTCGGAAGGAATATTCCTTTGACCAATTGAGTCTTGGTTGGAAGGAAGATTCCTTTGACCGATTGTTTCTTGGTCAGAATCAAGAGGATTCCTTTGACTGATGACATCTCCAAGACTATAAGAGGGAAGATTCCTTTGGCCGAGTAGGTCTCGGCCTCTTGATCTTGCATTTTGGTAGACTCCATCACCGGAGTCACAGATACGATCAAGGTATTGTTGACTGGGATTGCGAGATGTATTACGTCTTGAACGTTTTCCACCCTCGGTACTTCGGGACTCATGTTGACCGAAGCATATAATAATTCATCTTCGTCCACCATAATAAGTTCAGGAGTCCGAGTGTAGTTCAAACGGTCGAAGACAGACCGTTTAGCTGATTGACAGCAATATTTGATCACTACTTCATGGTGATGATTACAGTGGTGTTCCTTATGTGGAGTTACAGGTGGATGTAATGGTCCTGCGATCTTCCATTTTTGTACAAGATATTCGCGGAGATCAGTTACAGTGACAGGATAATGAGAAGTCGGAGGTATATATTCCTTGATGATGTTAGGAGCATGGTTCCGGTTCTTGAGATGCCTTGTTCCCTGTGTGTAAAGAGAAGTACTGAGTTCATTAGCATAGTTGAGAGGATTCTTGATTTGAAAAACTCTCCCTGTGTGCAATATAGTAAGTGGCGCAGATTGTGATTGATGTGGACTTGATGCTGTTCTGCGCTGATTAAGGTAAGTACGCATGTCAAAGTCATGCGTCACCTGACTGTTTGACTGAGATACCATCAGTTTGCTTTACCTTGTTCTTGATATACACAGGATAGAAAGATCTTAGCTCTGGCTTCGTTGGAATTGGCCATGTGGAGTGGACAGGAGGCCCTGTTGTTCTGCGCAACTTGTTCCAGTACGTTTGGCGCGGCACAGATGAGCAGTAGAAAATGAACATCGAGTAGAGTCTAATTTCTTGGCGTTGATTTGATTGTCTATGCCAAGAAAAGTACTGTTTCTACTCAGAAGCGTTCTCACATTGATTGGCACAGAGGCACAATCAGATGCATTTTCCACCGAGTCCAGGACTGGAGAAGGATAAGGAGAGGCCATGGGGCGCTTTCCTTTATTCTACACAGGGGCAGTGATATGTAACTTCTCTACCAAGTTTAGAACTGGGGAGGAGTGAGGATTGGCCATAGGGTATTTTCCTTTGTTCTGCGCAGAGGCAGTAGTTGACGCACTCTCCACTAAGTTTAGAACTGGGGATAAAGAGGGAGTAGCCATGTGGCGTTATTCCTTGATTGGCGCTAAGGCAGTGATTGGCGCACCCTCTACCAATTTCAGAATTGATGAGGAAGAATGAGTTATTACAGAGCTTTTATCAATGCTTGGCGCAGAAGTCATGATTGGTGCACTGGAGGATTTTGGAGTCCAGATTTTGCGCGCATTGTTCTAGACAGCAACAGTGGTGGCGCGCTTGGCACCCCCTGCGCCAATTATAGCTTCGTAGGCAGTTTGGTCGACTTTCACGACCAAAGTCTCATGCGTCGTGCCGACCGACGCAACATCGTATTGAGTTGTCACTTTCTTGTCGGAGAAAAAAGTCGTCCTGAACAGAGTCGCCATTTTGTTTGCAAAAAATAAAAAGATGTTTGATTACAAACAGAGAAGAGTACAAGGGTGCAATTTGATTTTTAGGAAAGTACAACAATAGGAATCTGATCAGAAGACGATCACTTTATCCCTTGGACGATACACTGTCGAAGAAGAAAGCCTCTGGAGAGTGCTGCAGTAAGTGCTCAGGAGATTATGATCAATAGTGATGCTTTTGGAGTGATTTGAAACTCTATTTATAGAGTTTAGAGATAACTGTTAAGTAGTTATCCTGATTGGCGCACACTGGATTTGGCACGCCATTCACTGTCATGACCCGCACCCACTGTGAGGGTACGAGTACGTAACAGCGCCTAGCCTACGCCGTAGTATCGGCGGTAGAACGCTGTTCTAGGTCACTATCTAACCAACAACTCACGCAATTATATAATGTACTTGTCAAAACCTCAACTCCGAACGGAGGACAAGTATAGATATAATGAATCTCAATCACAGTCTAAGCACGACATGATAACACAAAAGTTTATAACTAAGACTAAATAATGACAACAAACCAACTACTAAATAATAATAATCTCAAAACAATCTCAAAATAAGCCATATCTCAACTTATTTACAATTCAAGTTCTAAAATATGAAAAACTAAACCAAGTCAACTAGTTAGTTTCCCAATCACTCCTGAGTATCGGGGCCAAAGGTAGCTAAGCCATCTCCTGGTCCATAGTAAGTAGGGTAAGTGTCCTCAGGGCAATCATCTGTAAAATTTTCAACAGGTCCAGTCAGGACATGAACGAGTACAACTCATCAAGAAAATCTAAGTAAATGACAGAGAACTATAGAGCAGTTATAGACACTTTTATTGATGAACATGGTAGTTTATATTCAGGTGATGGTATAAAGAAACAGATAAGATACAAGGAAAGTAAGGTAACTAAAACAAGAGAAGAATAATGGCAATGAAGACTGTAAAATAAAATTCTAACTGAACTAGAGTAGCATGATAAGTCCAGACAGTAAATGTAAACAAGTGTAAATCCTATGTAAATCCAGTACGGGACGAATCTAATACAAGATGAATCCAGTATAAGATGATTCTAGTCAGTGATCAAGAATCCAGGTGAGACCAGCTATATTCTAATAGTGTGTTTTAAAATACCGAGATCGACATGTAAACGGCTGTAGGTATCAGGCACATCACTTACTGATCAGGCGAGAGATTGCTATGCTTCCAGTAGATTCTATTTGGGATATTCAAGATTTGGGGTATGTCTACATGTCTTACTCAATATTTCTCCGCCCAGCAATACAAGTGAATCCAGTACAAGACACGAGAATCGAGAAGAGTCCAGCCAAACATAATGATACTAGCAATGATTTCAGTAATAGAAGCCAGAAAATATGGTATGTGTGTCGCATACATGAATCCAGAAATATCCATACGTGTTCTAACAGAGAATCACATAAAACTACTAGAACTGAAGTACAGTAACTGACAAATAAATGAGAGAACTATCAGAGAATGTACTCCCCTGATACTCTGAAAAGAGTAGTGTAATATCAGATGTCCGCACTAGAGTCACAATGTCCTAAATAGAGTAATATGGGTTATGACTTGTTCAATACAAGGAAAATGAAAGCTACAATGTAACTACATGATTTCTAGGCCAATCTAGGTCAAAGTCAAACTTTGGTCAACCTTGGTCAATTATACTAGTCAACTAGGTCAATCCTAGTCTAGCCAAGTCTCGCTCAGCCTAACCAAGCCTAGGCTAGCACACAAGCACACTCATAAGCAACCATAAGGCAACACAAGCATACATATTTACATATTGGCATTAGGCAATAATAACATGCATGTATTCATTCATTGCAAGATTCTATATGCATAGACATAGGTATTCTCCATAATATGCTTGTATTCATATGTTGTATTAAGTTATCATAGCATATATACATTAACTATATAGGGTAAGCTATATGTAGTGTTCATGCTTGCATATATATACATTCCTACAATATTACATTCAATGGTGACCATGCATTGCATTTATACTTATCATACCTATATTATATTAGACATATAATATTGCATTCATTACTCATTCAAGTCATTAATACTTGCATATTACTTGCATAAGATTGCATGCATTTATTCTTGCATTCAAGTATTCATGTCATTCATTCCCTTACACCACCATATGCATATTCATTACAGGTATACCTATCATGTATGTGATACATACTTATATAGATAGATAGGTACATAGACATGACCATACACCTTCACATATATATTTGCATTGCATATCACATTCTTTCATTCAATTTTAACAATGCATACATCATGTATATTACAGTCTTACATTTATTTGCATATATTCATCATATACATACATGTATGCATAGCTATTACATTATATCAGGCTACATACATACTATGTATTCATACATCCTGCATTCAACTTAACATGCATATATAGTATAGAGGAAAGGATAGGGCTGTGTGCAAGCATGGCAGTTTATGGCAAGGTGTGTATGTGTGTAATGAGTGTTTATGTGTCATGACAGTTAGGAGATAGGCTAATTAGTATAGTAGGAACAGTGTTGTGTGTCTTAGTGAAATAGCAGGTAGGGTGTTGTGTACAGTTCAGTATAATACAATGTGTGTGTGTAGAGCTATAGCTACTAGGGATTAGAAAATAGTGTGGTTAATCTCAGGTATGGCAGTGTGTATAATCTCAGGAATTCAGTAAAATGTAGTTCAATAACAATTAGCAGTGATAGTTCACACATTCCACCCATTTCGAATTCAATCCCTTGTTATCCTCAAACCAAATCATGTAACCAACATTTCAGTAATCTAATACATGTGTAATTGAATTAACATGACAAATTAATCATGGGAAAAATGGTTTGAAATACATTTAAATTTCAGAAACTCAAACAGTGAACACGAGTATTAGGAATTTGGGGGATAATGCAATTAGACAATTAAAAACATGTTAATAATCTAATTTAAAGGTTGGTAAACCATGACACACATGTGCACGTGCCATACAGTGTGTGTCGTATCCCTAAAGTGGGACACTGTCACACCACAGAACCAGAATACTGGAGAGCGGGGGCAGACATAGCCAGCTACGTATATTGAAGTGCAACCCACCTCGTTATACGTTTATGGCTGTCTAGATACATGCGGGTTTAACTACAAGCCAACAGTCTCCTATGGTCATGAATAAGCCTATTGTCTCAATCTCAAGCAAGCAATAATAGTTACAAGATGTCAGAGCCCAAATATATAATAGCAAGGCGTCCCATACATTACATATTGGATGATCATGAAGCTAGTCATACAAGATGTCAAGACTAGCAAGAGTTCAATCATACATGATCAACCCTAGGATCTGTCTATCACGTTACAGCCCGTAGGCAGACAGTAAATAAGATACAATACGAGCTAACACGTGCTCGTCGGCTAAACGCCTCAAAAGAATAATTTTACAATAAAGTGGGAGGACAAAACAAACCTACTCGTTTCCAGGGTTACGCCTGGTGGTCACCATATAGCTGGAAGGTAGGTAGATCCTCTGGTACTGCTCCGATATCTGGCCATACAAAACCAGCTGGGTCAGACCCCTGAAAGAGCAAGTGCCACAAAGGAGGCTTCACTTAGGAACTAAAACCAGCAAATCACAATAGAATCTTAAAGACAATAAATAAAGAATTGATAATAATAGAGATGACAACAGTAAACAGAGTACGAGGAAACAATTCAAGTAGCCAGGTCACAACCCTTAAACCAAACAAGGACCGGGGTTGGAGCCCTTCACCTGAATAGAAACCCGTCTCAAATACTATTGGTACAGTAAAGACAATAAACGAAGAGAGGACACGGAACTGCTTCGGAAGCCAGGTTATAACCCTTAAACCAAACAAGGACCAGGGTTGTAACCCTTCGCTTGAACAGAACTGGACCCCTGATCTTTATTGTTAAGGCCAGTATAAATAATTATGGTATTAAGGTAAGATAAAATATGACGAACATGACATGGGGTTGCAATAAGTCAATAAACGAAGAGAGGACACAGAAATGCTCCGGGAGCCAGGTTACAACCCTTAAACCAAACAAGGACCGAGGTTGTAACCCTTCGCTTGAACAGAACTGGACCCCTGATCTTTATTGTTAAGGCAGGCCCAATAAGGAGGACGATATATGATAAGTTAACCATAGAACTATTCAGATAGCCAAGTTACAACCCTTAAACGAAATAATGACTGGGGTTGTAACCCTTCATCTGAACAGAACTTGGTATCCCATCATTTATCGATACAAGAAATCATGTCATGATACAATCTTATACCGGATCATGATGAACTAGACTGGGCTGGACTCCATCCAATCAATCACGGCCAAGCAATAAGTACGGCTTGATACTTTAACTAATTAGGATTATCACAGGCCTAGTTACTAGCAAGATGCAATGAGATTATCCCAACAGCCACAAGCCCTGCAGACCATCCAGTTATCCAGGTCGAATGTCCATTTATGAAGAATACAACACGTGACTGTGTGCTGGAAATGTATCCTACTTGTCGGTAGGCTACAAGTCCACTGAATGCGCCCAGATAACGGGATTGCCTGTAGCTAGGAATCTCTTTATGACTACTGAATCATTCTAATTAATTAGCCTTAGTCAATTTCAGTAGGTACCCCTGACCGTGGTACTCAGGGATCTCTATCCTAGACATGATGCAAGATAGTACCAGTTTATTTGTACAAACACAATCGCCCACGGTGTCTAGGTCTTTCATACTTGTCATGTCAGGCTAGCTGTCGTAACAGCATGTCATGACATATCATGTCAGTTTGCTTGCCAATAGTACGCCACAACGGGCCATTATCGTGTTCTATTCTTACCTTATCATGAATGAGAGAAACTTGCATAAAATAACTAGTGACATATTCTTGAAGTCAAGGAAAATATCTACAACTTTCATGTTTTGAGTTTTTCAAGATTCTAGCTACAAAACAACTTAAACAGGCAAAAACAGTGAAATAGGGCAATTCCGGCGCATGGGATTCATGCACCATCGGCACGTGGAATTCCTGCACAATCGGCGCGTGGGATTCCTGCACAATCAGCCATTGGATTCCTGCACCATCGGCGCATGGGATTCCTGCACAATCGGCGCATGGGATTCCTGCACCATCGACGCGTGGGATTCCTGCACCATTGGCGCGTGGGATTCCTGCACAATCGGCGTATGGGATTCCTGCACCATCGGCGCATGAGATTCCTATACTATTGGCTCGTGGGATTCCTGCACAATCGGCGCATGGGAAACTCACGTTGCGTCCTCAGTACATACGCGTAGGGAACCTACGTGCATGACACGCTCGGAGTTAAGGGATGCATTGTCGGGACTTCACAGCGCATGGCCTCCCGGCGCATGGGGGTTATCGTCCCCAAACAGCAAGTTCAGCCATAAAAGTTCCGAAAACTTGCCATGGCCATAACTTACTCATCCGAAGTCGAAATCAAACGAAACAAAAGCCAAAACCGCATGAAATTGAATTCTCTACAACATAGAACCATTAGTTTTCGAAAATAACCAAGTTTTAGAGATCAAAACCAAGAAAACCGAAAAGTTACAAACTTAGATCTACAAGAATCTATCCATCAAACACAAAAATGTCAAGTTCTAAAGAGGTTTAGAATCAAGTAAGGAAGAGAATGGAACAATAAAACTTGAGATCCATTATGAAGCAAGTTTGCACTTGCGTAGCTCTCTTTCCTGGTAGGTGGAAGAGTAATGGTGGAGAAGAAGAAGTGAAGGAGAAGAATAAATGAAAAGAGAGAGAGAGTTAGGTGGAAATATAAATGAGGGTGGTGGTGGTAGGTGGAGGTTCGGTCCACCTAAAATCAAGCCAAGCCGAACCAGCAACAAGTTGAATCGAACCACGAAGGAAATGCCAAAATAACCATGCAGGGAAATACGTAATACGAGTCAATAATACGTACACGTATACCAAGCTACGTAATACAAACCACAGGCATTACAACTCTACCCACCTTGAAAGAATTTTGTCATCAAAATTTTAATTAAGAGGCTAGAGGGACAAGAACAAGATATACTATTCACATACAAGCTATACTAATCAAGCAATCAAGTAATTATTCATGCAAACAAGGAATCGAAGGCATGAGGCATAAGAAAGATATTATACCTCACGAGTCAAACAGGTCGGGATATCGCGATCGGATATCATCCTCACGTTTCCACGTTGACTCACCCAAAGAGTGATGACCCCAAGCAACACGGACTAAACTAATAGTCTTATTCTTGAGTACCATCTCTCTCCGGTCCAATATAGACACGGGCCTCTCCTCATACGAAAGTTTAGTACCAACAACCAATTCCGAATGATCCAGGATATGGCTCGGGTCTGGGATATACCGTCGCAGTTGGAATACATGGAACATATTATGCACCTCACGTAGCGACGGCGGAAGAGCTAGACGATAGGATGCACCTCCTACTCGCTCCAGAATATCGAACGGTCCTATATACCAAGGACTAAGCTTTCTCCATACGCCGAAATGAATGACGCCACGGTTAGGTAAAATCCTCAGAAATAGATGGTCGTCGACAGAAAATTCAAGGGAACGCCGATAAGAATCGGCCCAATGACGCTGGCGATCTTGGGCAACTCGAAGATGATCTCTGACTCTCCTGACCACTTCAACTGTCTGGGCAATCATTTTCGGACCGAGCATCTGCCTCTCTCCAATATCATCCCAGGTTAGCGGGGATCTGCACTTCCTACCATACAGTGCCTCGAACAGTGCCATCTGGATACTAGCCTGAAAACTATTGTTGTACGAGAACTCCACCAGGTGCAGGTGATCTTCCCACGAACCACCGAAGTCGAGTGTACAAGATCTCAACATATCTTTAAGAGTCTGGATCGTGCGTTCTGACTGGCCATTTGTCTGCGGGTGATAAGCTGAGCTGAACTGGAGGCGAGTTCCCAAACTCTCTTGCAGGCTACGCCAAAAGTGCGACGTAAATCTGGAATCTCTGTCCGAGGTGATACTGACTGGCATACCGTGACGTCTGACGATCTGCCTGAGGTACATCTCTGCTAGCTGAGCCGTCGACTGACCAACTCTGAACGGGAGAAAGTGAGCCACCTTCGTGAGCCGGTCAACTATAACCCAAATAGCGTCTCGACCAGCTGGGGATCTAGGTAATCCAGTCACGAAATCCATGGTCACATGCTCCCACTTCTATTCTGGAATTGGCAAGGGCTGAAGAAGTCCAGTTGTCCTCTGATGTTCAGCTTTAACTTGTTGACAAACCAAACATCGAGAGACAAACCGGGCTATCTCCCTCTTCATGCCATTCCACAAGAAGTGCTGACGAATATCACGGTACATCTTCGTGCCACCGGGATGAATGGAATACTGCGAACTGTGGGCCTCTGCTATGATCTCCTGTCTGATATCTCCACTGGGTACACAAAGACGCTTACCATGTCGAATTGTACCTTTTTCATGGATACATAACTCTGGTCTTCGTCCTGCCTCACACTCTGCTCTGAGTCGCTGAAGCTTAGAATCTGCTGACTGCGCCATCCGGATCCTCTCGACCATAGTGGACTAAACTTACATGCTGGCCATCAATGTCACACTGGAAGGGAGGACAATTTCTATTCCTATCTTCTGAAGATCCGCTAACAACTCCGGCTGCGCTGTTAGGAAATAAACTCCGGCTCTCCTACTTAATGCATCTGTAATTATGATGGCCTTCCCAGGATGATACTGCAGGTGGACATCATAATCCACAAGTAGCTCCAGCCACCTCCTATGACGCATGTTAAGATCCTTCTGGGTAAAAACATATTTCAGGCTCTTGTGGTCGGTGAAAATCTCTACCCTATCTCTGTAAAAGTAGTGCCTCCATAACTTATGTGCAAACACTACTTTTGCCAGCTCCAAGTCATGGGTTGGGTAATTCCTCTCATGATCACGAAGTTGTCGTGACGCATAAGCTATTACCTTCCCATGCTGCATCAGAACACATCCTAAGCCTCTGCCTGAAGCATCACAATACACCGAGAATCCTCCGGTTCCATCTGGAAGCGTCAGAATAGGAGCCGTCATCAAGCCTCGTTTTAACTTCTCAAAAGAATCCTGGCACTCTGTTGTCCAAGCAAACTGCAAATCCTTGTGGGTCAATTGGGTCAATGGCGCTGAAATTCGAGCAAAGTCTGAAACAAATCGTCGGTAGTAGCCGGCTAAGCCAAGAAAATTGCAAACTTCTGCAACTATGCTTGGTACCGGCCACGTCTCAATGGCCACAATCTTCTGGGGATCCACTTCAACTCCTCCTCGGGTGATGATATGACCCAAGTACAAAATGCGATCGAGCCAGAACTCGTATTTACTGAACTTGGCATACAACTGGGGCTCTTTGAGAATCTGGAGGACAACTCGAAGATGCTGCTCATGCTTCGCTTCACTCTTGCTGTAGACCAGGATGTCGTCTAGGAACACAATCACGAACTGATCCAAATAAGGCATGAAGATACGATTCATGAGGTCTATGAATACAGCTGGCGCATTGGTTGCTCCAAATGGCATCACAAGGAACTCCCAATGCCCATACCTACATCTGAAAGTTGTCTTCGGGATGTCCTGCTCTCTGACTCTGATCTGATGGTATCCTGACCGCAAATCTATCTTCAAAAATACTGCTGCTCCTCTGAGTTAATCAAACAGGTCATCTATCCTCGGGAGAGGGTATCTGTTTTTGATTGTCACTGAGTTCAAGGTACGATAATCTACACATAATCTGGATGTAACATCCTTCTTTTTCACAAGAATCATCGGGGCTCCCTAAGGCGATCCACTAGTACGAATGAATCCCTTGGTTCTAAGTTCTTCAATCATCTTGTACAATATCTCTAGCTCTGACGGCGCCATCCTGTAGACTCTCTCTGACACTGGGGCTGTCCTGGAAATCAAGTCGATGGTAAACTCGATCTCTCGCTCTGGCGGCATCCATGGAAGCTCTTCTGGGAAAATCTCTGGAAACTCCTCGACTATCCGAGGTAACTGCATTGCTGCTACTGCCATCCGCAACACTGGAGGAGAAGGTTCAACTTCGCCTCGGGAGAAGGAAAACTCCGGCTCGCCTGGAATGCTAAAAATAACCCTGCCGATATGGCAGTCTGTCCTAGCATACTAGTCCCTCAACCAATCCATCCCTAAGACCACATCATAATCGGCCATCGGGAACTCTATCAATCTCGCAGAGAACTCTCTACCGCTAACTATGATCCGATACGAGGAAAAAACCCTATCTACTTGCACAAGTCCATTACCAGTAAGTATATTGAGCCTTACTGATAATGACTCGGGCTCCAATCCTATCCGTGTCGCAAATCGTGCAGACATAAATAAATGCGAGGCACCAGAATCAAATAATACTGAAGCTGGAAAGGTGTTGACGAGAATAGTACCTGCCACTACCTCACCTGGTGCTATTCCTTCTTCTCCCATGGTCAAAGCCAGCACTTGACCATGTCCTCTTGGTACGGGTCCCCTCTAATGAAAATTCCTCTGCCTGCTCTGGATCAGGGCTTGGGCTTGGGCATACTGCTGCGGTCTCTGCTGCTGGAATGCCTGGGCCAACGTCGACAATGGCCTCGGGAATGGGTACTGCAGCTGCTGCTGCTGCTGGACTGGTGCTAGCCCTCTAACTGAAGGACTAGAGAAGGCCGATGAACTCCCCCTGTTCGGACAGTTCCTAACCCTGTGGTCCGGGGCACCACAAACCAAGCACAAACCCTGTGCTCTGCGACACTCTGATACCGCATGTCCTGGCTTCCTGCAGTGTGAACATCCTACTACGGTAGACTGCTTCTGCTTCTGCTACTGAGGGTGCATCGGGATAGAATGCTGAACTGACGTCACTGAGGCCACCCGCCTTGGAGCTCCTATGGTCAAAGCCCTGGCTGCTGGGCTGGTGCTGATGACTGATTCATCTGGCTGTGGGATCGCTTCCGACCTCCAGTCATGTCCACGATCCTCTGGGAGGTATACTCATGTCTCCGGGCTGCTCTCAACACTGCATCAAAAGTCTGATGCTCAAACTGCTCAACGGCCAACAAAATCTCCAGGTGGAGCCCCTGCTGGAACCGCTGGGCTCTATAGAACTCGGTCGCCACCAAAGTTGGAACAAACCGACTAAGCCTGGAGAACACGACTGTATATCCATCGACCCTGCCCATCTGCTTTAAATTGGTGAACCTCGTCTGTAGATCATACCGAGCTACAGCATCAAAATACTTGGTCTAGAATATCTTCCTGAATACTGCCCATGAAATAGGGGCCACTAATTCCTCAGCCTGCGCTGCCCACTAGCTGCGGGCAAGATCCAATTGTTGCAGGCGTACTACGGCCACCTTCTCATTCTCTGGAGTCCTGGCTGCTTCTAGAATCACCTCCGTATCCTGAAACCATGCATCTGCAGCGATTGCATCTTCACTGCCGTCGAAGAAGGGAGGGTTCAAGCGCTTGAAGCTGTTGGCCGCGCTGTTATCCTGATGACCTCCTCTGGTCAAAGCATCTGCCACCGCCTGGTGCAAGGCATCTCCGCGACGATCCTGGAAAGCTAATAGGGACCTGATAAGACCCACCAAAGTGCCATCATCAGGCTCTGCAGGCTGAACTGGCTGGATTGGCGGCTCTCCTCCAATAGGCACGATTCTACAGGCTACTCCCGAATGTTGGGCTTGATCTCCGGGTTGCTGCTGGTCTGCGGGAGGTGCTCCTCCTTGCTGATTGGCAGGTCCAGGAACAATGCCGCTGAAGAAGACGACATAAGGAACAATAAGGAAGGACCATGATAGATCAACGATACAAGCATGTGATTAAGTCAAGATTTTCAGGGATCAAGAGAATACGAGCAGAGATCAAGGGAGAGTACTGATTGAGACTTCTATTGGGTAAACCCTCATATATCTTGATTTACAAGACCTGTATGGGCCACCACTTAAACCATGTCACGCCCCAGAACCAGAATACTGGAGTGCGGGGACAGACATAGCCAGCTACGTATATTAAAGTGCAATCCACCTCGTTATACGGTCACGGCTGTCTAGATACATGAGGGTTTAACTAAAACCCAATAGTCTCTTATGGTCATGAATAAGCCTATTGTCTCAATCTCAAGCAAGCAATAATAGTTACAAGATATCAGAGCACCAAATATATAATAGCAAGGCGTCCCATTCATTACATATTGGATGATCATGAAGCTAGTCGTATAAGATGTCAAGACTAGCAAGAGTTCAGTCATACATGATCAACTCTAGGATCTATCAATCTTGTTACAGCCCGTAGGCAGACAGTAAATAAGGTACAATACGAGCTAACACGTGTTCGTCGGCTAAACGCCTCAAAAGAATAATTTTACAATAAAGTGGAAGCACAAAAGAAATCCACTCGTTGCCAGGGTTATGCCTGGTGGTCACCATCTAGCTGGAAGGTAGATAGATCCTCTGGTACTGCTCCGATATCTGGCCATACAAAACCAGCTGGGTCAGACCCCAGAAAGAGCAAGTGCCACAAAGGAGGCTTCACTTAGGAACTAAAACCAGCAAATCACAATAGAATCTTAAAGACAAAAAATAATGAACTGATAATAATAGAGATGTCAACAGTAAACTGAGTACGAGAAAACCATTCAAGTAGCCAGGTCACAACCCTTAAACGAAATAAGGACCGGGGTTGCAGCCCTTCACCTGAATAGAAATCCGTCTCAAATACTATTGGTACAGTGAAGACAATAAACGAAAAGAGAATACAGAACTGCTCCGGAAGCCAGGTTACAACCCTTAAACCAAACAAGGATTGGGGTTGTAACCCTTCGCCTGAACAGAACTGGACCCCTGATCTAAGGCCAGTATAAATAATCATGGTATTAAGGTGAGATAAAACATGACGAATATGACATGGGGTTGCAATAAGTCAATAAACGAAGAGAGGACACAGAACTACTCCGGGAGCCAGGTTACACCCTTAAACCAAACAAGGATCGGGGTTGTAACCCTTCGTCTGAACAGAACTGGACCCCTGATCCTTATTGTTAAGGCAAGCCCAATAAGCAGGACGATATATGATAAGATAACCATGGAACTATTCAGATAGCCAAGTTACAACCCTTAAACCAAATAAGGACCGGGGTTGTAACCCTTCATCTGAACAGAACTTGGTATCCCATCATTTTTTGATACAAGAAATTATGTCATGATACAATCTTGTACCGGATCATGATGAACTAGACTGGGCTGGACTCCATCCAATCAATTACGGCCAAGCAATAAGTACGGCTTGATACTCTAACAAACTTGGGTTATCACAGGCCTAGTTACTAGCAAGATACAATGAGATTATCCCAACAGCCACAAGCCCTGCAAACCATCCTGTTATCCAGGTTGAATGTCTGTTTATGAAGGATGCAACACATAACTGTGTGTTAGAAATGTGCCCTACTCGTCGGTAGGCTACAAGTCCGCTGAATGCGCCCAGATAACGGGATTGCCTATAGCTGGGAATCTCTTCATGACTACTGAATCATTCTAGTTAATTAGCCTTAGTCAATTTCAGTAGGTACCCCTGACCGTGGTACTCAGGGATCCCCATCCTAGACATGATGCAAGACAGTACCAGTTTATTTGTACAAACACAATCGCCCACGGTGTACAGATCTTTCATACTTGTCATGTCAGGCTAGCTGTCATAACAGTATGTCATGACATATCATGTCAGTTTGCTTGCCAAGAGTGCGCCACAACGGGCCATTATCGTGTTCTATTCTTACCTTATCATGAATGAGAGAAACTTGCATAAAATAACTAGTGACATATTCTTGAAGCCAAGGAAAATATCTACAACTTTCATGTTTTGAGTTTTTCAAGATTCTAGCTACAAAACAACTTAAACAGGAAAAAAAATAGTAAAATAGGTCAATTCCGGAGCATGGGATTCCTGCACCATCGGTGCGTGGGATTCCTGCGCAATCGGCGCTTGGGATTCCTGCACAATTGGCACATGGGATTCCTACACCATCGACGCATGGGATTCCTGCACAATCAGTGCATGGGATTCCTGCAACACTGGCGCGTAGGATTTTTGCACAATCGGCGCATGGGATTCCTGCACAATCGACGCATGGGATTCCTGCACCAGCGGCACGTAGGATTCCCTGCACCATTGGCGCGTGGGATTCCTGTACAATTGGTGCATGGGATTATTGCACCATCGGCGCATGGGATTCCTGCACTATTGGCGCGTGGGATTCCTGCACAATCGGCGCGTGGGAAACTTACGTTACGTCTTCAGTACATACGTGTAGGAAACCTACGCGCATGATACGCTCAGAGTTAAGGGATGCGTTGCCGGGACTTCACAGCGCATGGCCTTCCGGCGCATGGCCTCCCGGGCACATGGGGGTCATCGTCCCCAAACAGCAAGTTCAACCATGAAAGTTCCGAAAACTTGCCATGGCCATAACTTACTCATCCGAAGTCAAAATCAAGCGAAACAAAAGCCAAAACCGCATGAAATTGAATTCTCTACAACATAGAACCATTAGTTTTCGAAAATAACGAAGTTTTAGAGTTCAAAACCAAAAAAACGAAAAGTTACAAACTTAGATCTACAAGAATCCATCCATCAAACCCAAAAATGTTAAGTTCTAAAGAGGTTTAGAATCAAGTAAGGAAGAGAATAGAACAATAAAACTTGAGATCCATTATGAAGCAAGTTTGTATTTGCCTAGCTTTCTTTCCTGGTAGGTGGAAGAGTAATGGTGGAGAAGAAAAAGTGAAGGAGAAGAATAAATGAAGAGAGAGAGAGAGAGTTAGTTGGAAATATAAATGAGGGTGGTGGTGGTAGGTGGGGGTTCGGTCCACCTAAAATCAAGCCAAGTCGAACTAGCAACAAGTTGAACCGAACCAAGAAGGAAATGCCAAAATAACCATGCAGGGAAATACGCAATACGAGTCAAGAATATGTACACATATACCAAGATACGTAATACGAACCACAGGCATTACAGACACGATGTGTCCAAAATTACAAAATATAACGTATCAGAGAAATACATCAGACAGCCTCATGCAGCGATGATACAGCCTCGTGTATGCAAAACAGGGCATGACACGACTCATGCTCGTGCCCATGTGTTCGCACCACATAGGGCTACACTCGTATGCCCCTGCGCCGTATCCCATTGTAACACCCAGTTTTCTAAAATTAGGGTAATTTTGAAATTTTGTATTTTTAATTTATTTAATTATGATATTTAATTAATAATATGATTTTTGGTAATTTTTAATCATTTTTAAACTATTTAAATCATGACTTATGATTTTGGTGTTTGACTAGTGTAACCTTGGAGACTGTTGACCTAGAGCCTAGCCATGTGATTAGGATGTTTGATTGGTAAATTTTAGCCTAGAGGATATTTTGGTCATTTTAGGATTTATTTGATTTTTTGGGAATTTTTAGAATTTATTTTGGAATTGTTTGAATGATGGTTGACTAGGTTGACTTTGGCTAGCTTTGACTTTATGACCTAACCCTAGTTGAGTTGGACTTGGCTAGTTATGAGACCATAGGTTAAGTTAAGTTAACCATACTCTAGTTAGTGAAATCAATTAGGAATATTGAGATTTGAATAGAAGGATTTTGACCATAAGTCATGACTTTTTATTTTAAGTCATTTATTTTATGACTAAGCCCAAAGCCCATTAGCCAAGTGCCCAACCCTAACCCTAACATTTTTACCAGCCACTTAACCCATCCTTGGGATTCCTCCCTTATAAATATTCTCTTAGAATTAGGGCTAGCCTCTAAGGAAGAACAAGCTTTAGAAAGAGGTAATGTCCCAACTTCAAAAATCTCTAGAAAATCCATTTTTGCTCCTTTTTTCCCCAAACAAATTGCAATAGGTTTTAATTTTAGTATTCTTGCTGTTGTTACATTTTATTCTCAGATTCAAATCAATTTGGAGGAGTTTGACTCTCAAGAGGAACATCTCTCTTTAGAGTTTTTTGGGGATTTTGATACATAGAGGTAACTTCCTATTTTCACCATGAAATTCTAGTTTTATTGCATTTCTAGGGAACCCTAGGCCTAACCTAACTGTAGGAATAGGAAACCCTAAAATTTGGGTCCATTTCGTGTCCTATTTGGACACGTATCAGTGTCCCTATACATGTGTTTGTGAAAATGCCACAAAGAAACTATTTGTGTTATTTTTGAAATCTATTTGAATAGGAAATTAGTTTTTGAGGTTGCTTATGCATTTCTGTTGGACTGGGGGTGTCTTTGTGCCGTGTCGAATCGGATTCGACACGTGCACACGTGGGTGCACGCGCGCGTGCAGGCTGTGCACGCTGTCCTGCCACTCGGGGGCCTTAGCTCCTTGCACACAGCACTAGGACACGCCAAATTTGGCATGGACACGGGGGCAGTATCTGCGCACACTCCCCCAAAATTTCATAGCATCACGTTTTGTGTCAGACAAGTTATGGGGCCCGTACTGGGTTCACACTGACACAGTGTACGTGATTTTTAGACACTGATACGGGCTTCGTGTCACTCACTGACACGACTTGGACACGGGTTAGCTAGCCTATTGGGTAGCCCTATAGGTGGTCTAGGTTAGACTGTGTCGTGTGCACGACACGCGTACACCCATGCACGACTCAGTGCACCGAACAGTGCCAGTTTTTCACTATTTGGGTTTTACTCGATTGGACACGTTTGTGTCTACTTTGTTTGGACACAAATACCCTGTATGACTCATATACATATATAATGTATATTTTATTTACCAACCTATAAATTCGTATTTTGATTTGGTTTTATGTGTAAATTCCTAATTACCTAATTTCTGAAACTGTGTAGTATATTTCCTGTATTTTTAGATTTTGAAACATGGACTTTGTCACCTATTTTAATCTAATTAATACTGTTAAAACATTGGTTTTAGTCCCTAAATTTATTCTCCTAAACTTGATCTAACTATGGTTGAGATTTGGGGAATGTAGAGTGGGTGTTATGTGTGTGTCCATATTTGCATAGAGTTAGGGTGTGTGTGAGATTAGAGGGATATAAAAAATGGGATTTGAGAGTGTGAGAGAATTAGAGAGAGTGGTGATGAGGGGATGGGGGAAACAGCTGGAAAGAGCAGCTGGTAGCAGCAGTAGCTGATGTCTATTTGGACAGCAGTTGTAGCCCCAAGCCTCCCCTTTCCTGTCACTTAACTATTCCCTTAACCACCCATTGTTAGCCCCCATTGACAGCAAACAAGTCCCCACATTCCTGTCTAGACATGAGCCATTTTCAGTCCCCATTTGCAACCTAACTTCAGTCCAAAACAGTCCCTAAAACCTACCCCTTGACTGTCCTAAAACCTGTCTAATGTGGCAGTCCCCAACAGCCCTTAAATTACTCCAAAAACCAACACATGGTAGTCCCAATCCAGCCCCTTCCAAGCACCAAAATCAGTCTACTTTTAAGGACCATAATTCAGTCCTTATACACAGCCACATTGGCCTACAAAACCAGTCCTACATAGCCCCAAACCAGTCCACATTGGACAACCCAAAATCAGTCCATATTAGCTTTGACAGGTCCCATTAAATCAGCCTATAGAAGTCTAGAAATCAGTCCCATATTTGCCCCCCATACATGCCTAAATTGTTGTCCCTCCTTCTACTCCAAATTCAGCCTTGAACTAGCCCCAACCAAGCCACTTGACATGCCCATAGGCAGCCTTGTTTCAGCCATCACCTGTCCACATATCAGCATAAGGCAACCCCTATATATGGCCTACAACCTGTCATTATATACAGCCCCATCCATTCCTTAATCACCCTCAAACACAGCCTATGTGTTGTGTGTGTATGTGAGCCATTAGAAAATCCCAAACCAGTCCTAGAACACCAAGTATCAGTCCAAATTCCTATCCTATAATAGCCCTTCAACCCAATATCAAAAACCTGTCCTATGTCTGGATATGTGTGAGTTTGTGAGCCTGAGAGTGTATGTGGGTGAGCTATTGTATAGGTGAGTAGTGGGTGAGCTTTGGATATGTGTGAGTTTATATAGGAGAACCCATATGTATTTATATATGAGTTATATATGTATTTGTGGGTGAGAGATTATATATGTATTTGTGTGTGTGTGTCTAGATATGGGTATATAGGTGAGTATATATATATGTAACTATATACCATGGTATATGAGGTATAGGATAAGGTAAAGGGTAGATAACCAACATGTGGTCTAAGATGATCTAGATGACCTAGATACTAGGATTTCTTGGTAGGTAATATTAGTATAGGATAGTATCTAGCTATCCTAGGAAACCTAGGCTAGTATTCCTAGGTTAGAGTGGTATTGAACAAGGTATTGGAATTTACCTTGGTAAGGTAATGCAAGTTTTACCTAGGAATAGGGTATTTGAGTTTAGAGTCTAAGATAGAGTTAGAACTTGGTTCCCTTGGTTGGTAATGATCAAATATAGGGCTCATGGACTAGTTTTGACGTCGGTTGACCATTTTGACTAAAAGTCAACAAAAGTCAACCGAGAGTCAAACTTGGCCTTTAAGCGACTAGATTTGACCGAAACCAACCAGAGTTGATCAGTTGACTGAAAGGCAACAGTTGGTCAACATGTGACCTGTTCGACCTAGGGTTGACTCAGTGTTGACCAGAGTTGACTTTTTGACCAAAAGTCAACTATAAGTCAACCTTGACCCCGATTGACCTAGTTTGACTTGGATTGATTTCCTGTGACCTTGTTTGACCTTGGTTGTCCTAGTGTGACCCAGTTTGGCTCAGTATGACCTGGTTTAGCTTGGTATGACTTAGATTTGACTTAGATTTGACCTAGATTTATTTAGAATGCATTGTAATGCATCTTATTATCATTTTAGACTCATAGTGACTTGTACTGTTCTATAAGAGACAGACACCACTCCTCGAACATTATATTCTCTTCAGACACTCAGGCTATCAGGCGAGTACATTCTCTGACCGTTTTATACTTGTCTAGATTTACATTCTTGCTCTAGATTACTGTACTTGATGCTAACACGTTGTTATCACGGATTGGTACTATACGGATCTTCTTTTGGGATGTTATCCCCTTGTACTCAATAAATACATATTGTGATGTGCGTTTCACTTACAAATTGTATTTATTGAATACCCATATCCTTGTATACTCATTATGCATATTGTACTCTCATTATCACAAGAGTTCTAGGGATAGACCATTGTACTCTATTGTATAACATTGTACAACTATTGTATAACATTGTACATCTATTGTATAATATTGTACATCCATTGTATAACATTGTACACTATTGTGCAAGATAACGTAACAGGAGTGGATCCTTGTGTATTGATTGGGGAGGGAGAGTAGAATTGGTTATGTACTCAAATCCTATTGTACAACATTGTATAACTATTGTATATGTCTATTGTATACCTACGTACAATGGAGTTACCATTGCATTTTCCTAGACCGTTTACATAACCATATTGTACTCTAAATCACAGTTGGCTTACAGTTCTTACTTATCATATTTAGATATTTCCTGTTATCAAATCTCTACTGTTTTTCATATACTTCTTTCTTTCAGCGTTTCATGTACCTTACTCTATTGCATGGTTTAAATTTCCTAACATGATATGAACTGCGTGAGATGTTTTGTGCTCGCTCCTGTCCTAACTGGACCTGTTGAAAATATTACAGAGGATAAGGATGAGGCCTGTGTAGACACCTTCTATGGGACAGCTGTAGATGACTCGTGTGACCTAGATTTCCAGCCTGATTCACTAGCTTAGAGACTGAGGCTCCCTAGTCTAGGTTTTACTATTTCTGTCTTCTGAGATCTGATTGTATATATTCTTTCATTTTCAGTATTAGAGACTTGTATTGAGTTGGATGTTCTGTTTTGTATGGCAGTAGACACTTAGACTCTCCCTCTGATTGTATCCTGTGGATCTTTTATTCCAGTATTTATCCATCTATCTTTTATTTTATCATTCTGCCTTAGATGTGATTGAGACTGTATACTGCTATATTACCTCCATTCGGAGTGTATATACTGTACAGGTACCTTTATATTGTTAGATGATTGACCTAGGACAGCGTTCTACCGCTGACACTGTGGTGTAGGCTGGGCGTTGTTACGTTCTCGTGCCCTCACAGTGGGTGCGGGTCGTGACACATTTTTAGTGGTGGCCCATACAGGTCAAGTTTATGTAGTGGTATTCGAACTAGAGTATCACTACAGCCTGTAGTAGGATTAGGATATTCTTGAGGTACTCAATCACATTAGGAAAAGCTCTTAACCGGATTCTTGTTATCAAATTCTTGCTACTTTAATACTTCCTTTTGAAATAGACTATTCTTCCTTGATTTATCGCTTCTTTCTCAGCAATTGATACCCTTGTTTGATCTGTCTTCAGGATGGTGGAGATACGGTTATAGCGTGCCATTCATGGAGATACTGTAGAGGGGACTGCTACCTCTCAGCCAGTTCAGCAGGGTCGGAAGGCTACAGCTTCTGTCACCTCTGCTCATATTGGGACTTCAGCAGCAGCAGCGGAGGGTATGCCTTCACCAGTTCGGTAGCAGGACCCAGTCATTCTAGAGGTTCCTTTCCAGCAGCCGTCGCCTACAGGACACGTGGACGCGACACAGATGTTCGCCTACTTTCAGCAGTTTATGGAAATACAGCAGACCCGGCAAGAAAGGGGCATGGAGATGGCCATTACGACAGTCGTAGCTCGACCAGTGGTGCAGCAGCCGAAGATACCGGGGATAGAGCAGTTCCAGAAGATGAGCCCCAGAGACTTCCTGGGTAGAGAGGGGATCCTATATGCTGACGAGTGGATCGAGCATATAGATGAGATCTTTCGTCTGGCCCGGATACCGGCAGATCTCCAGATAGAGGCAGCAGCTAGCCGGATGCGAGATCTTGCTCGCACCTGGTATCAGTCAGACCCCAGGATGGGGGTAGCTGGACAGACTTGGAAGGAGTTCAAGGGCTTCTTCAAGAAGAAGTTCTTTCCAGATTCAGTGCTCAGTGCTTTAGAGTCGCAGTTCGAGAGCCTAGTTCAGGGGAGCCTATCAGTGGAGGAGTACACTGGGGAGTTCGGCCGCCTTAGCAGATTCGTGGAAGGTTTGAGCGAGGCGGCGAAGGCTCAGAGGTTTCGGAAGGGTCTGGTCAAGGAAGTCAAGTCCTTGACAAAGGGCAACAGGGATGCCACTTTTGAGGAGATTTTGACGGGAGCCTTATTGGCGGAGGATGATCTTGAGCTTAGGCTCAAGAGGGGGGCAAGACCCAGTTGGGGGCAGCAACAGTGGAGGACCGGCCAAGAGGCCGTACGTTCAGCATCAGTTTCAGCAGCAGTATCAGCAGCCGATGGTCCACTTCCAGCAGCAGCAGCAGAGGCCTGTTCAGTATCAGGGACAGGGAAAGATGCAGTATCAGCAGGCACCTAGGCAGCAGCAGAACACTATGTGCAACTTCTGCAAGAAGCGAGGCCATGGGTGGGACGACTGTAGGAAGAGGCTGGGTATGTGTCTACTTTACGGTTCAGCAGAGCATCAGTGTAGAGAGTGTCCCAAAAACCCGACACCATTGGCTCAGATAGCACCAGGAGCTAGGGCTCCTGCCGGGCAGCAGAGGGGACCACCATTACAGACTCAGCAGCAGATGTTCGTACAGCATCAGCAGCAGGCCAGGGGAGGCCAACCAGGGCGAGCTTTCGCCATGACAGCCGAGGATGCTCAGGCAGTAGGAGGGGTGCTCACAGGTTCTGATCTTCTCGATTCTATTTCCACCTTATCTCATTATACCTATCTTGAAATTCAGTTCTATCTACTCCTATCTGTTTCCTCATTATTGATAAGTTTGATCTGGTGTTTTATTATAATTTAATTTTCTTCTGAGGTAAATCGTATGGGCTAGGTCGCCTCGATTATGAGATTTTAGAATCCTCTAGGGTCATGCTAGCAGGCATAGTGAGGACATATAGTCGGATTATGGACGTATTTCTCGGGTGTGGGAATGTAAGGTTTTCGCTGCCAAGTGCGCGGCAATGTAAAAATTTTAAATACCATAATTCTAGAGGTATGTACCATAGTGGAGGACTCTGTGATTATCGTAGCCTTGTTCACTAGCATGACAGAGATTCTGAGTATCATGGTTTTGGACAGACGCATATGATTATCTGACGGTATGTTTGAGACTCTGATTATGGGGTGTTTGACCTAGAAGGACTACTACCATTTTAATTTCGATGACAAAATTTTTCTAAGGTGGGTAGACTTGTAACACCCAGTTTCTAAAATAAGGGTAATTTTGAAATTTTGTATTTTTAATTTATTTAATTATGATATTTAATTAATAATATGATTTTTGGTAATTTTTAATCATTTTTAAACTATTTAAATCATGACTTATGATTTTGGTGTTTGACTAGTGTAACCTTGGAGACTGTTGACCTAGAGCCTAGCCATGTGATTAGGATGTTTGATTGGTACATTTTAGCCTAGAGGATATTTTGGTCATTTTAGGATTTATTTGAATTTTTGGGAATTTTTAGAATTTATTTTGGAATTGTTTGAATGATGGTTGACTAGGTTGACTTTGGCTAGCTTTGACTTTGTGACCTAACCCTAGTTGAGTTGGACTTGGCTAGTTATGAGACCGTAGGTTAAGTTAAGTTAACCATACTCTAGTTAGTGAAATCAATTAGGAATATTGAGATTTGAATAGAAGGATTTTGACCACAAGTCATGACTTGTGATTTTAAGTCATTTGTTTTATGACTAAGCCCAAAGCCCATTAGCCAAGTACCCAACCCTAACCCTAACATTTTGACCAGCCACTTAACCCATCCTTGGGATTCCTCCCTTATAAATATTCTCTTAGAATTAGGGCTAGCCTCTAAGGAAGAACAAGCTTTAGAAAGAGGTAATGTCCCAACTTCAAAAATCTCTACAAAATCTATTTTTGCTCCTTTTTTTTCCAAACAAATTGCAATAGGTTTTAATTTTAGTATTCTTGATGTTGTTACATTTTATTCTCAGATTCAAATCAATTTGGAGGAGTTTGACTCTCAAGAGGAACATCTCTCTTTAGAGTTTTTTTGGGGATTTTGATACATAGAGGTAACTTCCTATTTTTACCATAAAATTCTAGTTTTATTGCATTTCTAGGGAACCCTAGGCCTAACCTAACTGTAGGAATAAAAAACCCTAAAATTTGGGTACATTTCGTGTCCTATTTGGACACGTATCAGTGTCCCTATGAATGTGTTTGTGAAAATACCACAAAGAAACTATTTGTGTTATTTTCGAAATCTATTTGAATAGGAAATTAGTTTTTGAGGTTGCTTATGCATTTCTGTTGGACTGGGGGTGTCTTTATGTCGTGTCGAGTCGAATTCGACACGTGCACACGCGGGTGTACGTGCGCGTGCAGGCTGTGCACGCTGTCCTGCCACTCGGGGGCCTTAGCTCCTTGCACACAGCACTAGGACACGCCAAATTTAGCATGGACACGGGGGCAGTGTCTGCGCACACTCCCCCAAAATTTCATAGCATCACGTTTTGTGTCGGACACGTTATGGGGCCCGCACTGGGTTCACACTGACATAGTGCACGTAATTTTTAGACATTGATACGGTCTTCGTGTCACTCACTGACACGACTTGGACACGGGTTAGCTAGCCTATTGGGTAGCCCTATAGGTGGTCTACCTAGGTTGGTGTTCACGAGTCCTAGGTTGGACAGTGTCGTGTGCACGACATGTGTGCACACATGCACGACTCAGTGCCCTGAACAGTGCCAGTTTTGCACTGTTTGGGTTTTACTCGATTGGACACGTTTGTCCACTTTGTTTGGACACAAACACCCTGTATGACTCATATACATGTATATAATGTATATTTTATTTACCAACCAATAAATTCGTGTTTTGATTTGGTTTTATGTGTAAATTCCTAATTACCTAATTTCTGAAACTGTGTAGTATATTTCCTGTATTTTCAGATTTTGAAACATGGACTTTGTCACCTATTTTAATCTAATTAATACTGTTAAAACATTGGTTTTAGTCCCTAAATTTATTCTCCTAAACTTGATCTAACTATGGTTGAGATTTGGGGAATGTAGGTTGGGTGTTATGTGTGTGTCTATATTTGCAAAGAGTTAGGGTGTGTGTGAGATTAGAAGGATATAGAAAATAGGATTTGAGAGTGTGAGAGAATTAGAGAGAGTGGTGATGAGGGGATGGTGGAAACTGCTGGAAACAGCAGCTGGTAGCAGCAGTAGCTGCTGTCTATTTGGACAGCAGTTGTAGCCCCAAGCCTCCCCTTTCATGTCACTTAACTAGTCCCTTAACCACCCATTGTTAGCCCCCATTGACAGCAAACAAGTCCTCACATTCCTGTCTAGACATGAGCCATTTTCAGTCCCCATTTGCAACCCAACTTCAGTCCAAAACAGTCCCTAAAACCTACCCCTTGACTGTCCCAAAACTTGTCTAATGTGGCAGTCCCCAACAGTCCTTAAATCACCCCAAAAACCAACACATGGTAGTCCCAATCCAGCCCCTTCCAAGCACCAAAATCAGTTCACTTTTAAGGACCATAATTCAGTCCTTATACACAGCCACATTGGCCTACAAAACTAGTCCTACATAGCCCCAAATCAGTCCACATTGGACAGCCCAAAATCAGTCCATATTAGCTTTGACAGGTCCCATTAAATCAGCCTATAGAAGTCTAGAAATCAGTCCCATATTTGCCCCTCATACATGCCTAAATTGTTGTCCCTCCTTCTACTCCAAATTCAGCCTTGAACTAGCCCCAACCAAGCCACTTGACATGCCCCATAGGCAGCCTTGTTTCAGCCATAACCTGTCCACATATCAGCATATAGCAGCCCCTATATATGGCCTACAACCTGTCATTATACACAGCCCCATCCATTCCTTCATCACCCTCAAACACAGCCTATGTGTTGTGTGTGTTTGTGAGCCATTAGAAAATCCCAAACAAGTCCTAGAATACCAAGTATCAGTCCAAATTCCTGTCCTATAATAGCCCTTCAACCCAATATCAAAAACCTGTCCTATGTCTGGATATGTGTGAGTTTGTGAGCCTTAGAGTGTATGTGGGTGAGCTATTGTATATGTGAGTAGTGGGTGAGCTTTGGATATGTGTGAGTTTATATAGGAGAACCCATATGTATTTATATATGAGTTATATATGTATTTGTGGGTGAGAGATTATATATGTATTTGTGTGTGTGTCGAGATATGGGTATATAGGTGAGTATATACATATGTAACTATATACCATGGTATATGAGGTATAGGATAAGGTAAAGGGTAGATAACCAACATGTGGTCTAAGATGATCTAGATGACCTAGATACTAGGATTTCTTGGTAGGTAATATTAGTATAGGATAGTATCTAGGTATCCTAGGAAACCTAGGCTAGTATTCCTAGGTTAGAGTGGTATTGAACAAGGTATTGGAATTTACCTTGGTAAGGTAATGCAAGTTTTACCTAGGAATAGGGTATTTGAGTTTAGAGTCTAAGATAGAGTTAGAACTTGGTTCCCTTGGTTGGTAATGATCAAATATAGGGCTCATAGACTAGTTTTGATGTCGGTTGACCATTTAGACCAAAAGTCAACAAAAGTCAACCGAGAGTCAAACTTGGCCTTTAAGCGACTAGATTTGACCGAAACCAACCAGAGTTGATCAGTTGACTGAAAGTCAACAGTTGGTCAACATATGACCTGTTCGACCTAGGGTCGACTCAGTGTTGACAAGAGTTGACCAGAGTTGACTTTTTGACGAAAAGTCAACTGTAAGTCAACCTTGACCCCGATTGACCTAATTTGACTTGGATTGATTTCCTGTGACCTTGTTTGACCTTGGTTGTCCTAGTGTGACCCAGTTTGGCTCAGTATGACCTAGTTTAGCTTGGTATGACTTAGATTTGACTTAGATTTGACATAGATTGACATAGATTCATTTAGAATTGTCACGCCCCAGAACCCGAATACTGGAGAGCGGGGGCAGACACAGCCAGCTACGTAGATTGAAATGGAAACCACCTCGATATACGGTCACGGCTGTCTAGAAATATGAGGGTTTACTACAAGCCAACAGTCTCTTATGGTCATGAACAAGCCTAATGTCTCAATCATAAGCTAGTAAGCAAGGTCGCAAGATGTATGATCATTAAATATACAATAATAAGGCGTCCCAAATATCACATATTCAGCTGATCATGAAGCTAGTCATTACAAAATGTTAGGACTAGCAAGAGTTAAGTCATACATAATCAACCCTAGGATTTGTTAATCATGTTTACAACCCGTAGGCAGACAATAAGTAAAGTACATCGAGCTAACAGGTGCTCGTCGGCTAAACGCCTCAAAAGAATAGTTTTACAATAGAGTGAGCGAAACAAAATAGAAAACCCACTCGTAGCCCGGGTTCCTTCTAGTCGCCACCATTGGGCTGGAAGCTTGGTAGATCCTCGGGAGCTGCTCCGAAATCTGGCCACACAAAACCAGCTGGGTCAACCCCAGAAAGAGCAAGTGCCACAAGGGGGCCACGAAATAAGAACAAAAGCCAGCAATTAGCACAAGAAAATTAACATTTAAAACTAGAATTTATGAAAACATGTCAGGAATGATATACGACGAGATAACCATGGAACTATTCCGATAGCCAGGTTACAACCCGTAAACCAAACAAGGACCAGGGTTGTAACCCTTCATCTGAACAGAACATGGTTTCCCACCATTTATCGACAAGGTAATAATGCAAGAAATCAAGACAGGGAGCAATCTTGTACTGGATCAAGACCTGGCTAAACTGGTTATACCTCATTCAATCAATCACGGCCAAGCAGATACTACGGCTTACTACTTTAACTAACTAGGGTTATCACAAGCCTAATTACTAACAAGATGCAGTGAGATTGTTCCACAGCCACAAGCCCTGCAGACCATCCATGTTACCCAGGACGAAAATTAGGGGTTGAATTCAGGTGGGTACATCGTCCAGGAAACGCATGTACCCTTAGGTGACTTAGAAGGTGCAATACATGACAGTGTGCTGGAAATACGCCCTACTCGTCGGCAGGCTACAGATCCCAAGAGCGCCCAGGTAACGGGATTGCCTGTAGCTGTGTCATCTCTTCATGACTACTGTGTTATTCTAGTTATTAACCTTAATCCATTTTAGTAGGTACCCCTGACCGTGGTACTCAGGAGTCCTATCCTAGACATGATGCAAGACAGGACAAGTGGACTTAACATGCAAGCAAGAAAGAACTACCCACGGTGTCAAGGCAGGTCAAGTTAAGCTAGCCGTCGCAACAACATCAAGATAAATCATATCAGGGTACTTGTAAGGGGTGCGCCACGACGGACCACAATCATGTCAGGTTGGTCATGTCAGGAGTGCACCACTACGGGTCACTGTCGTGTTATGCTAGTTTCTTGTCATACCATGCCATGTACAATAGTTATTCCAAACATATTAAGTAAGATCAAGTTCATGACAAAAGGCGTAAGGATATAAAATTGGCGTAAAATATCTAATAAAATATCAATATACAGGACTATAGAAAAGCCAAGCTTAAAGAAATAAGACCAAAACTCCAAGAGCCAATAGGTTAAGCAAAGGGTTCAGGGTGCAGCGTACGCACAAGACACGTACGCAGGAGAGCTGCATACGTGAAAAGTCACGCACGCAGGAGAGCTGCATACATGAAAAGTCACGCACGCAAGAGAGCTGCATACGTGAAAAGTCACGCACGCAGGAGAGCTGCAAACGTGAAAAGTTACGCACGCAGGAGAGCTACATACGTAAAGAGTCACGCACGCATGAGAGGAAAAGTCATGCACGCAAGAGAGCTGCATACGTGAAAAGTCACGCACGCAGGAAAGCTGCATACGTGAAAAGTCACGCACGCAGGAGAGCTACATACGTGAAAAGTCACGCACGCAAGAGAGCTGCATACGTGAAAAGTCACGCATGCAGGAGAGCTGCATACATGAAAAGTCACGCACGTAGGAGAGCTGCATACGTGAAAAGTCACGCACGCAGGAGAGGAAAAGTCACGCACGCAAGAGAGCTGCATACGTGAAAAGTCACGCACGCAGGAGAGCTGCATAGGTGAAAAGTCACGCACGCAGGAGAGCTGCATACGTGAAAAGTCACGCACGCAAGAGAGCAGCGTACGCGAAAAGTCACGCACGTCAGAGAGTAGCTTACGCAAAAAGTCACGCACGCAAGAGAGCAGCGTACGCGAAAAGTCACGCACGCCAGAGAGCTGCGTACGCGAAAAGTCACGCACGCCAGAGAGCAGCGTACACGAAAAGTCACGCACGCAAGAGAGCAGCGTACGCAAAAAGTCACGCACGCCAGAGAGCAGCGTACGCGAAAAGTCACGCACGCAAGAGAGCAGCGTACGCGAAAAGTCTCGTACGCCAGAGAGCTGTGTACGTGCAAAAGCACGCAAGCGAAGAGCTGCGTACGCGTAAAAACACGCACGCAGGGTCTGGGTCTTCTTCTCCATGGCTGAGAAGAAGCTCCAATGGCGCCAAAACTTCAAAACCTCACAACTTGGCCATCCGAACTCCAAATCCAGATTTCCAAAGTTCCAACCAGGGTGGAATTGAACTCTCTTCCACATGGAAACATCAAAACCCATAAAAATCCAACTTAAATAGATCAAAACCATGCAAAACCGAAAATAAAAAAAACTTAGATCTAGAACCATGGGGACTCCAAATCATAAAATACCAAGTTCTAATGTTGATCACCAAGTCCTAATCTAGCAAATGGACAAATAAAAGAGGGTTCTCATGTGGTGGCAAGGTGCACTTGCCTATGGGAGGGTGTTGAGGAAGGAGAAGAGTGTTGTGTAGAGGAAGGAGAAGAAGAAATAATAGAGGTTTATGAGGAGAGAGAAAAAGTTGGTAGAGTTTTAAAGAGGGTGGGATGTGGTGTGTTGAGGGTGGAGCATAGGCTAAGGTGTTCCAATACACATTAAACCAAACCAAACCAACCCAAACCAAACCAACCCAATTAAAACCGTGCCATGCCAAAGTCCAAAATACGAGAAATACCGAAATTCCACAAGTTAAGAAAAAATAAAAATACATGCCAAAATTCAGATACGAGTATAAATACGAAATACTGGAAATACGGAAAATGAGGGTGACAACTCTACCCACCTTAAAAGAATTTTGTCCTCGGAATTTAATCAAGGAGCTGGAGATTGTCACGACAAGCTATATTAAGCACAGGCAAGTTACACTAAGCAGTTCAATCATACAATCATACATTGCAAGCAAGCAAGGGAAAACGTAAGGCATAAGAAAGATATTATACCTCACGAGTCAAAGAGGTAGGGATATCGCGATCGGATGTCGTCCTCTCGCTCCCACGTTGACTCACCTAGAGAGTGATGACCCCAAGCAACACGGACTAATTTAATAGTCTTGTTCTTGAGTATCTTCTCCCTTCGGTCCAATATAGACACGGGCCTCTCCTTATACGAAAGGTTGGTACCAACAACCAATTCCGAATGGTCTAGGATGTGGCTCGGGTCCGGAATATACCGTCGTAATTGGGACACATGGAATACATCATGCACCTCACTTAGCGACGGCGAAAGAGCGAGACGATAGGATACATCTCCTACTCGCTCTAGAATATCGAACGGTCCTATATACCTAGGACTAAGCTTTCCCCGCACGCCAAAGCGAATGACGCCGCGGTTAGGCGAGATCCTAAGGAATACATGGTCGTCGATAGCAAATTCTAAGGGACGCCGATGAGCATCGGCCCAATGGCGCTGGCGGTCCTGGGCAACTCGGAGGTGATCTCTGACCTTCCTGACCACTTCAACCGTCTGGGAAATCAATTCGGGTCCGAGCATCTGCCTCTCCCCGACATCGTCCCATGCTAGCGGAGATCTGCACTTCCTGCCATAAAGAGCCTCGAAGGGTGCCATCTGGATACTGGCCTGATAACTGTTGTTGTACAAAAATTCCACCAGGTGCAGCTAATTCTCCCATGAACCACCGAAGTCAAGGGTACAGGATCTCAACATATCTTCAAGAGTCTGGATTGTGCGCTCTGACTGACCATCCGTCTGCGGGTGATAAGCTGAGCTGAATTGAAGGCGAGTCCCCAAACTCTTCTGCAAGCTGCACCAAAAGTGTGATGTGAATCTTGAATCCCTGTCCGAGGTGATGCTGACAGGCACACCGTGAAGCCTGACAATCTGCCTGAGGTACATCTCTGCTAACTGTGCCGTCGACTGTCCAACTCGAAATGGAAGAAAGTGTGCCACCTTGGTAAGCTTGTCCACAATTACCCAAATAGCATCTCTGTCGGCCGGAGATCTGGGCAATCCGGTCACGAAATCCATGGTTATATGCTCCAATTTCCATTCTGGGATCGATAAGGGTTGAAGAAGTCCAGCAGGCCTCTGATGTTCAGCTTTAACCTGTTGGCAAACCAAACAACGAGAGACAAACCGGGCTACCTCCCTCTTCATGCCATTCTACCAAAAATGCTGACAAATATCACGGTACATCTTCGTACCACCCGGATGAATAGAATATTGTGAACTGTGGGCTTCTGCCATGACTTTCTGTCTGATATCTCCACTGGGTACACAAAGACGAGTGCCGTGCCGAAGTGTACCGTCTTCATGGATACATAACTCTGGCCTTCTTCCTGCTTCACACTCTGCTCTGAGTCGATAGATCTTGGAATCTGTTGACTGTGCCACCCGGATTCTCTCAACTATGCTTGGCTGAACCTGTAGACTGGCCATCAATGCCACGCTGGTTGGAAGAACCACTTCAATTCCCATCTTTTGAAGATCTGCCAATAATTCTGGTTGTGCCGTCAGGAAATAAACTCCGGCTCTTCTGCTCAATGCATCTGCTACAACGTTGGCCTTTCCGGGATGATACTGCAAATCCACATCATAGTCCACTAGTAGCTCGAGCCATCTTCTCTGTCGCATATTAAGGTCCTTCTGGGTGAAAACATACTTCAGGCTCTTATGGTCAGTAAAGATCTCCACTCTATCTCCGTACAAGTAGTGTCTCCACAACTTCAAAACAAACACTACCGCCGCCAATTCTAAGTCGTGGGTCGGGTAATTCTTCTCATGATTACGTAGTTGACGTGACGTATAAGATATTACCTTCCCATGCTGTATCAAGACACACCCCAATCCTCTGCCTGAAGCGTCGCAATAAACTGTGAATCCTCCGGTCCCATCTGGAAGGGTGAGAATGGAAGCCGTTATCAAACCTCGCTTCAACTTCTCAAATGATTCCTGGCACTCTGCTGTCCAAACAAACGGCACGTCCTTGCGGGTCAACTGGGTCATCGGCGTTAAAATCCTTGCGAAATCTGAAACGAACCGCCGGTAGTAGCCGGCCAATCCAAGGAAGCTGCGAACCTCTGCCACTGAGCTGGGTACCGGCCATGACTCGATAGCCACAATCTTCTGGGGATCCGCCTCCACTCCTCCTCGGGTAATGATGTGACCCAAGTATGATATGCGATCGAGCCAGAACTCGCATTTACTGAACTTGGGGTACAACTGATGCTCCCTAAGCGTCTGGAGGACGACTCTGAGATGCTGCTCATGCTCTGCTTCACTCTTGCTGTAGACCAGGATGTCATCTAGGAATACGATCACAAATTGATCCAAGTAAGCCATGAAAATGCGATTCATGAGGTCCATGAATACGGCCGGCGCATTGGTCGCTCCAAAGGGCATAACAAGGAACTCCCAATGTCCATACCTCGATCTGAATGCTGTCTTCGGGATGTCCTGCTCTCTGACTCTGATCTGGTGGTATCCCGATCGCAAGTCGATCTTCGAGAACACTGAAGCCCCTCTGAGCTGATCAAATAAGTCATCTATCCTCGGAAGAGGGTATCTGTTCTTGATTGTCACCGAATTCAAGGTACGATAATCAACACATAGCCTGGACGTACCATCCTTCTTTTTTACAAGAAGCATCGGGGCTCCCCAAGGCGATCCACTTGCACGGATGAATCCCTTGGTCCTCAGTTCTTCAATCATCTTGTATAAAATCTCCAACTCTGAAGGTGCCATCCTATAGACTCGTTCTGATACTGGTGTTATCCCGGGAATCAAGTCTATAGGGAACTCAATCTCCCGCTCCGACGGCATCCCTGGAAGCTCCTTTGAAAAGACATCTGGAAACTCTTCAACTATCCGGGGTAACTGCACTGCTGCTACTGCCATCCGCAATGATGGGGAAGATGGCTCCACTGCGCCTCTGGAAAACGAAAACTTCGGCTCGTCGGGGATACCAAAGACAACTCTGCCAATATGGCAGTCTATCCTAGCATACTGGTTCCTCAACCAATCCATGCCTAGGACTACATCATAGTCTTCCATAGAAAACTCTATGAATCTAGCAGGAAACTCCCTACCGCTAACTACGATCCGACACGAGGAAAACACTCGATCTACTCCCACAAGGCCATTACCAGTAAGTATATTGAGCCTCACTGATAATGACTCGGGCTCCAATCCTATCCGTGTCGCGAATCGTGCAGACATAAATGAATGCGATGCACCAGAAGCAAATAATACAGACGCTGGAGAGGAGTTGACGAGAATAGTACCTGCCACAACCTCACCTGGTACAACTTCTTCATCCATAGCCATCATCATGGCCTGACCTTGTCCTCTGGCTGCTGGTCCCCTCTGCTGGAAACCTCTCTGCCTATTCTGGATCTGAGCTTGGGCTTGTGCATACTGCTGGGGGTGCTATTGCTGGAATGCCTGAGACTGAGGCGGCAAGGGCCTCGAAGATTGATACTGCTGCTGCTGAACTGGTGCTAGGGCCGGTCCTCTCACCGAAGAGCTAGAAGGGTTGGATGCTGATGAACCACCCCTATTCGGGCAAGCCCCTATCCTATGATCTGCTGCTCCACAAGCCAGGCACAATCCCTGTGCCCTGCGACAGTCTGCCACCACATGCCCCGGCTTACCGCAATGAGAACATCCCATCGCGGAAGTCTGCTTCTGTTTCTGCTGCTGCGGGTACGTCGGGGTCGAATGTTGAACCGACGTTACTGAGGCCGCCCGCCTCGGAGTTCCAATGGTCAATTCCCTAGCTGCCGGGGCTGGAGCTGATGATTGGTGCATCTGACTGTGGGACCGCTTCCTGCTTCCGGTCCTATCTACGATCCTCTGGGAGGTGTACTCATGCCTCCTAGCTGCTCTCAAGACTGCATCGAACGTCTGGTGCTCGAACTGCTCAACCGCCAACAAGATCTCCAAATGCAGTCCCTGCTGGAACCGCTGGGCCCTATCAAACTCGGTCGCCACCAAGGTGGGGGCAAACCTACTGAGCCTAGAAAACTCCGATGCATAACTGTCGACTGTTCTGCCTCCTTGCTTCAAGTTGGTAAATCTGGTCTACAGGTCGTACCGAGCCACAGTATCGAAATACTTCGTCTAAAATCTCTCTCTAAACACTGCCCAAGCAATGGGTGCCACTAATCCCATGGCTTGCGCTGCCCACCAACTGCGAGCCAAGTCCAATAACTGCAGGCGTACCACCGCCACCTTCTCATTCTCGGGTGTCCTAGCTGCTTCCAGAATCACCTCGATATTCTGAAGCCATGCATCCGCGGCAATCGCATCCTTGCTGTCGTCGAAAAAAAGAGGGTTCAAGCGCTTGAGCTGTTGGCCTCCTGGTTCCCTGGATGTCCGCCTCGGGTCAAAGCATCTTGAACTGTCTGGTGCAGGGCGTCGCTTCGACGATCCTGGGAAGCTATCAAGGTTCTGATGAGGCCTACTAAGGTACCATCATCTGGCTCTGCGGGCTGGACGGGCCGAACTGGTGACTCTACTCCAGTAGGTATCACTCTGGAGGCGACTCCAAAATGCTGGACTTGATCTCCAGGTTGCTGCTGGCCCACGGAAGGTGCTCCTCCTTGCTGATCGGCAGGGTCAGGTATAGTGCCGCTGAGGAAGACGACACAGGGAAACAATAAGGAAGGACCAGGACAGATCAACGATACAAGCATGTAATCAGGGCAAGAATTTCAGGGATTTGAAAATACGAGCGGAGATCAAGGACGAATACTGATTGAGACATCTATTCGGTAAACCCTCATATTTCTTGATTGACAAGACCTGCATGGGCCACCACTTAAACCACGCCCCAGAACCAGAATACTGGAGAGCGGGGGCAGACACAGCCAGCTACGTATATTGAAATGGAAACCACCTCGATATACGATCACGGCTGTCTAGAAATATGAGGGTTTACTACAAGCCAACCGTCTCTTATGGTCATGAACAAGCCTAATGTCTCAATTATAAGCAAGTAAGTAAGGTCGCAAGATGTATGATCATTAAATATACAATAATAAGGCGTCCCAAATATCACATATTCAGCTGATCATGAAGCTAGTCATTACAAAATGTTAGAACTAGCAAGAGTTAAGTCATACATGATCAACCCTAGGATTTGTTAATCATGTTTACAGCCCGTAGGCAGACAGTAAGTAAAGTGCATCGAGCTAACAGGTGCTCGTCGGCTAAACGCCTCAAAAGAATAGTTTTACAATAGAGTGAGCGAAACAAAATAGAAAACCCACTCGTAGCCCGGGTTCCTTCTAGTCGCCACCATTGGGCTGGAAGCTTGGTAGATCCTCGAAAGCTGCTTCGAAATCTGGCCACACAAAACCAGCTGGGTCAACCCCAGAAAGAGCAAGTGCCACAAGGGGGCCACGAAATAAGAACAAAAGCCAGCAATTAGCACAAGAAAATTAACATTTAAAACTAGAATTTATGAAAACATGTCAGGAATGATATACGACGAGATAACCATGAAACTATTCCGATAGCCAGGTTACAACCCGTAAACCAAACAAGGACCAGGGTTGTAACCCTTCATCTGAACAGAACATGGTTTCCCACCATTTATCGGCAAGGTAATAATGAAAGAAATCAAGACAGGGAGCAATCTTGTACTGGATCAAGATCTGGCTAAACTGGTTATACCTCATTCAATCAATCACGGCCAAGCAGATACTACGGCTTACTACTTTAACTAACTAGGGTTATCACAGGCCTAATTACTAACAAGATGCAGTAAGATTGTTCCACAGCCACAAGCCCTGCAGACCATCCATGTTACCCTGGTCGAAAATTAGGGGTTGAATTCAGGTGGGTACATCGTCCAGGAAATACATGTACCCTTAGGTGACTTAGAAGGTGCAACACATGACAGTGTGCTGGAAATACGCCCTACTCGTCGGCAGGCTACAGATCCCAAGAGCGCCCAGGTAACGGGATTGCCTGTAGCTGTGTCATCTCTTCATGACTACTGTGTTATTCTAGTTATTAACCTTAATCCATTTTAGTAGGTACCCCTGACCGTGGTACTCAGGAGTCCTATCCTAGACATGATGCAAGACAGGACAAGTGGACTTAAATGCAAGCAAGAAAGAACTACCCACGGTGTCAAGGTAGGTCAAGTTAAGCTAGCCGTCGCAACAACATCAAGATAAATCATATCAGGGTACTTGTAAGGGGTGCGCCACGACGGACCACAATCATGTCAGGTTGGTTATGTCAGGAGTGCACCACTACGGGTCACTGTCGTGTTATGCTAGTTTCTTGTCATACCATGTCATGTACAATAGTTATTCCAAACATATTAAGTAAAATCAAGTTCATGACAAAAGGCGTAAGAATATAAAATGGGCGTAAAATATCTAATAAAATATCAATATACAGGACTATAGAAAAGCCAAGCTTAAAGAAATAAGACCAAAACTCCAAGAGCCAATAGGTTAAGCAAGGGGTTCAGGGTGCAGCGTACGCACAAGACACGCACGCAGGAGAGCTGCATACGTGAAAAGTTACGCACGCAGGAGAGCTGCATACATGAAAAGTCACGTACGCAAGAGAGCTGCATACGTGAAAAGTCACGCACGCAGGAGAGCTGCAAACGTGAAAAGTCACGCACGCAGGAGAGCTGCATACGTAAAGAGTCACGCACGCAGGAGAGGAAAAGTCATGCACGCAAGAGAGCTGCATACGTGAAAAGTCACGCACGCAGGAGAGCTGCATACGTGAAAAGTCACGCACGCAGGAGAGCTGCATACGTGAAAAGTCACGCACGCAAGAGAGCTGCATACGTGAAAAGTCACGCATGCAGGAGAGCTGCATACATGAAAAGTCACGCACGCAGGAGAGCTGCATACGTGAAAAGTCACGCACGCAGGAGAGGAAATGTCACGCACGCAAGAGAGCTGCATACGTGAAAAGTCACGCACGCAGGAGAGCTGCATAGGTGAAAAGTCACGTACGCAGGAGAGCTGCATACGTGAAAAGTCACATACGCAAGAGAGCAGCGTACGCGAAAAGTAACGCACGTCAGAGAGCAGCGTACGCGAAAAGTTACGCACGCAAGACAGCAGCGTACGCGAAAAGTCACGCACGCCAGAGAGCTGCATACGCGAAAAGTCATGCACGCCAGAGAGCAGCGTACGCGAAAAGTCACGCACGTAAGAGAGCAGCGTATGCGAAAAGTCGTGCACGCCAGAGAGCAGCGTACGCGAAAAGTTACGCACGCAAGAGAGCAGCGTACGCGAAAAGTCACGCACGCCAGAGAGCTGCGTACGTTCAAAAGCACGCAAGTAGAGAGCTGCATACGCGTAAAAACATGCACGCAGGGTCTGGGTCTTCTTCTCCATGGCTGAGAAGAAGCTCCAATGGCTCCAAAACTTCAAAACCTCACAACTTGGCCATCCGAACTCCAAATCCAGATTTCCAAAGTTCCAACCAGGGTGGAATTGAACTCTCTTCCACATGGAAACATCAAAACCCATAAAAATCCAACTTAAATAGATCAAAACCATGCAAAACCGAAAATAAGAAAAACTTAGATCTAGAACCATGGGGACTCCAAATCACAAAATACCAAGTTCTAATATTGATCACCAAGTCCTAATCTAGCAAATGGACAAATAAAAGAGGGTTCTCATGTGGTGGCAAGGTGCACTTGCCTATGGGAGGGTGTTGAGGAAGGAGAAGAGTGTTGTGTAGAGAAAGGAGAAGAAGAAATTATAGAGGTTTATGAGGAGAGAGAAAAAGTTGGTGGAGTTTTAAAGAGCGTGGGATGTGGTGTGTTGAGGGTGGAGCATAGGCTAAGGTGTTCCAATACACATTAAACCAAACCAAACCAACCCAAACCAAACCAAACCAACCCAATTAAAACCGAGCCATGCCAAAGTCTAAAATACGAGAAATACCGAAATTTTACAAGTTAAAAAAATAAAAATACATGCCAAAATCCAGATACGAGTATAAATACGAAATACTGGAAATACGAAAAATGAGGGTGACAAGAATGCATTGTAATGCATCTTATTATCATTTTAGACTCATAGTGACTTGTACTGTTCTATAGGAGACAGACACCACTCCTCGGACACTATATTCTCTTCAGATACTCAGGCTATCAGGCGAGTACATTCTCTGACCGTTTCATACTTGTCTGGATTTACATTCTTGCTCTAGATTACTGTACTTGATGCTGACACGTTATTATCACGGATTGGTACTATACGAATCTTCTTTTGGGATGTTATCCCCTTGTACTCAATAAATACATATTGTGATGTGCGTTTCACTTACAAATTGTATTTATTGAATACCCATATCCTTGTATACTCATTGTGCATATTGTACTCTCATTATCACATGAGTTACAGGGATAGACCATTGTACTCTATTGTATAACATTGTACAACTATTGTATAACATTGTACATCTATTGTATAATATTGTACATCTATTGTATAATATTGTACATCCATTGTATAACATTGTACACTATTGTGCAAGATAACGTAACAGGAGTGGATCCTTGTGTATTGATTGGGGAGAGGAGTAGAATTGGTTATGTACTCAATCCTATTGTACAACATTGTATAACTATTGTATATGTCTATTGTATACCCACGTACAATGGAGTTACCATTACATTTTCTTAGACCGTTTACATAACCATATTGTACTCTAAATCACAGTTGGTTTACAGTTCTTACTTATCATATTTAGATATTTCCTGTTATCAAATCTCTACTGTTTTTTATATACTTCTTTCTTTCAGCGTTTCATGTACCTTACTCTATTGCATGGTTTATATTTCCTAACATGATATGAACTGCGTGAGTTGTTTTGTGCTCGCTCCTGTCCTGACTAGACCTATTGAAAATATTACAGAGGATGAGGATGAGGCCTGCGTAGACACCTTCTATGGGACAGCTGTAGATGACTCGTGTGACCCAGATTTCCAGCCTGATCTACTAGCATAGACACTGAGGCTCCCTAGTCTAGGTTTTACTATTTCTGTCTTCTAAGATCTGATTGTATATATTCTTTCATTTTGAGTATTAGAGACTTGTATTGAGTTAGATGTTCTGTTTTGTATGGCAGTAGACACTTAGACTCTCCCTCTGATTGTATCCTGTGGATCTTTTATTCCAGTATTTATCCATCTATCTTTTATTTTATCATTCTGCCTTAGATGTGATTGAGACTGTATACTGTTATGTTACCTCTATTCGGAGTGTATATACTGTACAGGTACCTTTATATTGTTAGATGATTGACCTAGGACAGTATTCTACCGTCGACACTGCGGCGTAGGCTGGGCGTTGTTACGTTCTCGTGCCCTCACAGTGGGTGCGGGTCGTGACACCCAGTGTCGCCATGTCCAAGTTTAAGTCGCGTGTCAGAGAGAGGTTTTCGTACATGCAGTGTCAGTGAAGAATTAGTGCGAGGGGGATAACTCCCCAAATACTGAACCACTTGGCCCCAAACTTTGGGAGAATAATGTTAGACATCTTCTCAACATGTCCAAGAAAAATCGTGACCTGAGTCGCAGTGTCGTGTCCCACAGCAAGCCCGAGCAGCAGGGCATGTGTGCAGCTGCTCGTGCAGCGAGTTTATGTCCGTTTTGGACACGAATACGACTCGAATTCGTGCTCAAAGATTGGGGTTCGTGATCCAGACATAAAGGGCTAAAAAACTGTTCAAATAGAATTTTAAAATAACAAGATTTTATTCATTCAAGCATTTCATCAAACACTTAGCAATACAACCCGATACGTGTCCGATACGGACACCAAACCAAGTCTAATTCCTGCCAAACTTGAGGTACAACTAGGGTTAACCTAAATGAATACAACCATGCAAAGAAATTGGGAAATAGAGGGTTTTGATAGGTTTTACCTATTGAGAGCAGGTCTCAATAAAAAGTCCCAAATTAGAGAATCCCTCTTCCTCAAATTGTGTCCAAAAGAGCTCCACTCTTTGCAAGCAAGCCTCCTTCAATCTCCCCTCAAGATTTAGATCCAACTGCAAGAGGTTGAGATCAATTTGGTGGAGAAATAGGGGAGTTAGGCAATTTGGGAAAAAAATTAGGGTTTCCTACAAAGGGATGTTCTAAAAGAGGCAAGGGGTGTGTAGAGACATTATAGAGGCTGAAGTTAGGTCTTGTTTGGGCTGTTGTGGCTGCCTAAAATGAAGCGCTAGGTTCAAGTCATGGCCATGGGCCAAGTTTCATAAGTCATGGAATTAAATCCTTAAGTCATAAGTCATGAACCTATTCATTATTTCTCCTATTTCAAACTAGTTTCTAAATGACTAAAATGAGGTGGACTTAAGTTAGACTAGGGTCTCACCATGCTAACTAAGTCACCATAGCTAGAGTCAACATCTAGGTTAGCATACAATGTCTCAACTAGTCAAAGTAAAAAATAACAATCACCACTCCAATATTAATCAAATAATTCCAATAAGTCAAAATGACCAAAGTACCCCTAGGCTAAAAATGATAATTAAATATCCCCAATCACATGGTTAGGCTCTAGGTCAGACAGTCTCTAGGGTTTCACTAGCAGCACATCAAAATCACAAGTCATGACTTAAAACAGTTTTAAATTGATTAAAAATCACCAAAATTCATAATGTGATATAAATATCAATAAATAATTATTATAATTAAAAAAGTTCAAAATTATCCTCATTTGAAAAACTGGATGTTACAAGTCTACCCCCCTTAGAAAAATTTTGTCCTCGAAATTAAGATGATCGCACCCCTTCTAGGTCAAACCCCCAACAATCAAGGTCAAGAGATAATCATGCAACATAATCTTACTGGTCGTGATATCACAGTCTTGATCAGGGTCACTATGCTGTCTATCACAGCACAAAATATCCTGACAGGTACTAATGGAATCACACAACAAGATGGAAAAAAGAACAGAAAAGACAGACCTGCTAACACGTCACCCGTAGCGTCGGTCTACTCGACTGTCAGTACAAAGCCCTACCCCTCTGGGGTATATCCCTCTGATGGTGCGGGGCACGGTGCTGCGCTACAGGTAGCCTTGTGCCCTCTATCTAATCTATGACACTCAAGTAATATCCACACTGATATTCTACTCAATTATACTAGGGCACCATCTATATGGTATCTATTCTGCAATCGGATAATCATACTCGTCTATCCAGAACCAAGTTACCAAAATCCTCGTCACACCAGTAAGTATGGCAGCGATAATCTATAGAGTCCGCAACTAATGTACATACCTCTAGAATCATGGTATTTAAAATTTTTGCATTGCTGCTAGCTTGGCTGCAAAAACTTTAAATTCCCACACCCAAGAAATATATCCAAAATCAGACTCTATCTTATCGCCAAACCAGCTAATATGGATGTAGAAGACTCTAGATCCCATGACAGAGGCAACCTAGCCCATAATGTTATCTTGGTAGAAAATCAAGTCAATAATGAATACCAAGAATCAAATTCAATTATGAACAAGGAAGATAGACAGATACTGTCAGAATCGAATTTCGAGATAGTTTATAATTAGATTCTCAAGGGTCATCCCAGAAATCGTCTCAAGTAGCCCTAACTGTGATTGAGCCCCTCTCCATTGAAGCCTATCCCTCAATCCTATCGCAGGCTGTAGTGATACTCTAGTTCGAATACCACTATATAAACTCGACCTGCATGGGCCACCACTAAAAACGTGTTACGACCTGCATCCACTGTGAGGGTACGAGTACGTAACAGCGCCCAGCCTATGCTGTAGTATCGGTGGTAGAACGTTGTTCTAGGTTACTATCTAACCAACACCTCACGCAATTATATAATGTACTTGTCAAAACCTCAACTCCGAACGGAGGACAAGTATAGATATAATGAATCTTAATCACAGTCTAAGCACGACATGATAACATAGAAGTTTATAACTAAGACTAAATAATGACAACAAACCAACTACTAAATAATAATAATCTCAAAACAATCTCAAAACAAAACATATCTCTACTTATTTACAATTCAAGTTCTAAAACATGAAAAACTAAAATAAGTCAACTAGCTAGTCTCCCGATCACTCCTGAGTGTCGGGGCCAAAGGTACCTAAGCCATCTCCTGGTCCATAGTAAGTAGGGCAAGTATCCTCAGGGCAATCATCTGTAATATTTTCAACAGGTCCAGTCAGGACAGGAACGAGTACAACTCATCAAGAAAACCCAAGTAAATAACAGAGAACTATAGAGCAGTTATAGACAGTTTTATTGATGAACATGGTAGTTTATATTCAGGTGATGGTATAGAGAAACAGATAAGATACAAGGAAAGTAAGGTAACTAAAACAAGAGAAGAATCATGGCAATGAAGACTGTAAAATAAAATTCTAACTGAACTAGAGTAGCATGATAAGTCCAGACAGTAAATATAAATAAGTGTAAATCCTATGTTAATCCAGTACGGAACGAATCTAATACAAGATGAATCCAGTACAAGATGATTCTAGTCAGTGATCAATAATCCAGGTGAGACCAGCTATATTCTAATAGTGTGTTTTAGAATACCGAGATCGACATGTAAACGGTTGTAGGTATCAGGCACATCACTCACTGATCAGGCGATAGATGGCTATGCTTCCAGTAGATCCCAGTTGGAAGATTCCAGATTTAGGGTATGTCTACATGTATTACTCAATATTTTTCCGCCCCGTAATACAAGTGAATCCAGTACAAGATACGAGAATCGAGAAGAGTCCAGCCAAACATGATGATACTAGCAATAATTCTAGAATGATTCCAGTAATAGAGACCAGACAATATGGTATGTGTGTCGCATACATGAATCCAGAAATATCCATACGTGTTGTAACAAAGAATCATATAAAACTACTAGAACTGAAGTACAGTAACTGACAAATAAATGAGAGAACTATCAGAGAATATACTCGCCTGATATTCTGAAAAGAGTAGGGTAATATCAGATGTCCGCACCAGAGTCACAATGTCCTAAATAGAGTAATATGGGTTATGACTTGTTCAATACAAGGAAAAAGAAAGCTACAATGCAACTACATGATTTCTAGGCCAATCCAGGTCAAAGTCAAACATTGGTCAACCTTGGTCAATTATACTAGTCAACTAGGTCAATCCTAGTCTAGCAAAGTCTCACTAAGCCTAACCAAGCCTAGGCTAGCACACAAGCACCATAAGGCAACACAAGCATACACATTTACATATTGGCATTAGGCAATCATAACATGCATGTATTCATTCATTGCAAGATTCTATATACATAGATATAGGTATTCTCCATAATATGCTTGTATTCATATGTTGCATTAAGTAAGGTATCATAGCATATATACATTAACTATATAGGGCAAGCTATATGTAGTGTTCATGCTTGCATATATACAATTTTATATTCAATGGTGACCATGCATTGCATTTATACTTATCATACCTATATTACATTAGACATATAATATTGCATTTATTACTCATTCAAGTCAATAATACTTGCATATTACTTGCATAAGATTGCATGCATTTATTCTTGCATTCATGTCATTCATTCCCTTACACCACCATATGCATATTCATTACAAGTATACCTATCATGTATGTGATACATACTTATATAGATAGATAGGTACATAGACATGGCCATACACCTTTACATATATATTTGTATTGCATATCATATTCTTTCATTCAATTTTAACAATGCATACATCATGTATATTATATTCTTACATTCATTTGCATATATTCATCATATACATACATGCATGCATAGCTATTACATTATATTAGGCTACATACATACTATGTATTCATACATCCTGCATTCAACTTAACATGCATGTATAGTATAGAGGAAAGGATAGGGCTGTGTGCAAGCATGGAAGTTTATGGCAAGGGGTGTATGTGTGTAATGAGTGTTTATGTGTCATGACAGTTAGGAGATAGGGTGTCAATGTGTAACATGTATTCAAGTGTGGCTAATTAGTGTAGTAGGAACAGTGTTGTGTGTCTTAGTGAAACAGCAGGCAGGGTGTTGTGTACAGTTCAGTGTAATGCAATGTGTGTGTAGAGCTATAGCTACTAGGGATTAGGAAATAGTGTGGTTAATCTCAGGTATGGCAGTGTGTATAATCTCAGGAATTCAGTAAAATGACAGTTCAATAATAGTTAGCAGTGACAGTTCACACATTCCACCCATTTCGAATCCAATCCCTTGTTATCCTCAAACCAAATCATGTAACCAACATTTCAGTAATCTAATACATGTGTAATTGAATTAACATAGCAAATTAATCATGGGAAAAATGGTTTGAAATATATTTAAATTTCAGAAACTCAAACAGTGAAAACGAATATCAGGAATTTGGGGGGTAATACAATTAGACAATTAAAAACATGTTAATAATCTAATTTAAAGGTTGATAAACCATGACACACATGTGCATGTGCCACACAGTGTGTGTCGTATCCCTAAAGTAGGATACGATGTGTCCAAAACTGCAAAATACAACGTATCAGAGAAATGCATCAGACAGCCTCGTGCAGTGAGGACACAGCCTCGTGCACGCGACACAGGATACGACACGACTCGTGCTCGTGCCCATGTGTTTGCCCAAAATAGGGCTACACTTGTATGCCCCTGCACCGAGTCCCAGTGTCGTCATGTCCAAGTTTCAGTCGCATGTCAGAAAGAGGTTTTCGTGTGTGCAGTGTCAGTGAAGAATCAGTACGAGGTAGATAACTCCCCGATTACTGAACCACTTGGCCCCAAACTTTGGAAGAATAATGTCAGACATCTCCTCAACGTGTCTAAGAAAAATCATGACCTGAGTCGCCGTGTCGTGTCCCACAGCAAGCCCGAGTAGCAGGGCATGTGTGCGGCTGCTTGTGCATCAAGTTCGTGTCCATTTTGGACACGGACACGACTCGAATTCGTGCTCAGAGATTGGGGTTCATGATCCAGACATAAAGGGCTACAAAACTGTTCTAATAGAATTTTAAAATAATAAGATTTTATTCATTCAAGTATTTCATCAAACACTTAGCAATACAACCCGATACGTGTCCGATACGGACACCAAACCAAGTCTAATTCCTTCCAAACTTGAGGGACAGTTAGGGTTAACCTAAATGAATGCAACCATGCAAAGAAATTAGGAAATGGAAGGGTTTTGATAGGTTTTACCTTTTGAGAGCAGGTCTCAATGAAAGGTCCCAAATTACAGAATACATCTTCCTCAAATTGTGTCCAAAAGAGCACCACTCCTTGCAAGCAAGCCTCCTTCAATCTCCCCTCCAGATTTAGATCCAATTGTAAGAGGTTGGGATCAATTTAGTGGAGAAATGGAGGAGTTAGGCAATTTGGGGACGAAATTAGGGTTTCTTACAAAGGGATGTTCTAAAAGAAGCAAGGGGTGTGTAGAGACATTATATAGGCTGATGTTAGATCTTGTTTGTACTGTTGTGGCTGCCTAAAATGAAGAGCTAGGGTTAGGGTTCAAGTCATGGGCCATGGGCCAAGTTTCATAAGTCATGGAATTAAATCCTTAAGTCATAAACCTATTCATTATTTCTCCTATTTCAAACTAGTTTCTAAATGACTAAAATGAGGTTGACTTAAGTTAGACTAGGATCTCACCATGCTAACTAAGTCACCATAGATAGAGTCAACATCTAGGTTAGCCTACAAAGTCTCAACTAGTCAAAGTCAAAAATAACAATCTCCACTCCAATAATTAATCAAATAATTCCAATAAGTTAAAATGACCAAATTACCCCTAGACTAAAAATGATAATTAAATATTCCCAATCACATGTTTAGGCTCTAGGTCAGACAATCTCTAGGGTTCCCTAGCAGCACATCAAAATCACAAGTCTTGACTTAAAAACAATTTTAAATTGATTAAAAATCACCAAAATTCATAATATTATATAAATATTAATAAATAATAATTATAATTATAAAAGTTCAAAATTACCCTTATTTGGAAAACTGGGTGTTACATTCACCTAGTCGCACGATCGGTTGGTTTAACTATTTGGTATCATGGCATTCTGTAAGAGAGATACGCTTGGTCGTGGGCAGTGTCACGTACATATTTTTCGAGATTAGTAGCATGTGCGCCATGTCATCTAACTACTTCTAGATAATTTGATTGAATAGCGCCAACTGTTAAATGGCGCCGAGCGATAGTTGCTGTTTAGTGCTCTCTGCTTAATGTAATGATATTTGATTATCTCGCGCCAACTGTAAATGGCACGAGGCAGCTGTCAGTCATTATGACAAATCTGACACAATCTTCTCGAGCGTCACACGTTCGGAATTCGTACAAATTTTCCTCGATTGACGTGTTGTCAGTAATGATGACAACTGTTTCAGCTTATCGAGGAAGCTTGCCACGTATCGGCCAACGTCACCTATGTCCAGCACCAACTGATGTCGTCCGCCATCTGATGGCTAGCACCATTTGATAATTTGTCCCCATGGTCCCATTTATGAGTAGCGCATGATGATGATTATATTTTTTAGGTTTCTACAAGTATGTTGGAGACACTGACGTTATAGACGTACCAGATTTCGGCACTCATGCGAATTAGCATTTTTTTCCTATGCTTTCACATTAGTTAGTGGTTAGAGACATGGATTTTAGTTTATTCTATTTTCTGCTATCGGGTTTGTTTCCTAGACTATCTGAGTTGTAGTGGATTATTTGACGACTATCTTTAGTTATTTATTGAGACTATTGGATACTATTTTTGGTAAGTATTGATGGCTTAGTTGTTGATGATATGTGCGTGCTATTCTTGTTCTGGACCATTATTATCATAGACAACATACTACTGTGGATGCTATAGCGTAGGCTGAACTTGGCCACGCACTCGTATCCCAAAAGTGGAAGCGGATCGTGACAATCAGTATTGTGTTGTGTTAGTTTGACTCAATTCATGCTATTATTTCGTATATTGTATATGTATTCATCTCTTATATTATAAAAGAATCACTAGATCATCTGTTCAATAAAACCAATAATCACTAGATCATTTGTAGACCGGATATAGTACTGTAATGTTTGTCATTATCTATTTGGTTAGAAGATTGATAGTACTCTTAAAGAAAACTAATGGATAATTTTATTCGTTAACATTTGTTGCCTGTCACGCCCTAGTCCCAAAATACGTAGGACCGAGCCACATGGCATTGGCCAGCTATCTATTCAACCAGACTCTGGTCCGACTCGAATATGTATAAGATGTTTAAAATGGTGTAAGTATCACTATATCAACTCTATATCTCAATCCATATAACAGAAGCATAAAGAAACGAAAATATTAATACTAGTCTACAGTCCAATAATCATACTATCCCGAGTAGACTCAAGAGGAAAAGAGTCTATACATACTATACAAATCCAACAGGCATGAAATATAGAAATGAAACATGTATACTATTGAAGAGTTAATACCTACAATGAAACGGGTGCTCAACAAATATTCGACAAGAACTCTGCAAACCTACTTAGCCAACCTAGAAGAAAACCAGGTCCTCAGCGGGACGCAACAAGATACATAATATACATGCCACTATGGTATCAAAAAGCACAATAAATTAGGAGTATTCTATCCACTACGTGTATATGCAAATGAGGACAACTTTCAATGCATGGGGCTGTATATGATGTCATGGGTACTCGTGCAGTGGCGCTCCCTCCAGGCACCCATCATGCAGCAACGTCAAGTGAACTAATCTTGTAGCCCCTCGTCTAGTGACTGTCCTTCCTACCTAATGAATCTAGAACATGTCGAGTCCTCGCCACGTCCAATCCCTAATCAGAAGTCTGTTAGCAATACAATGAAATGATCAACATGACTATGTCGACACACGCTCCGTCATACAGATGATCAGTCGAGTACGGGGATACGTGTCCTATATCTCAATACCATCTCTCCGTATCCAAAGTAGTGTCAGGGTCCTGCGGGATATCTGTGTATCCGCTCAGAAATATAAGGGTAGTCTCATATAGTCTAGGTTAGAAAATGGAGAGCCAATGTATCTCGTTGGTTGCACCCAGAGTTGTACTTGGACGCGCACATGTGATATATCAAGCGAATAGCAGACATGCAAAAATGTAACTGAATGATGAATATAGTGGCAAGGTATACTTGCCTGGATTCGAGCACTGAAAATGAGAAGGTGGTATCGAGTCCAAGTCTGTATGGCCCAAGGAACCTATATAAATATTTAGGAATTAATTAATTATCGCTACTAGGGTTGCTTAATCAATACTCATAGTTTAAAGAAGGAAAAAATATACTATGATTGGCTAAGTATCAAAATTGATAGCCACAAGGTATATTAAGTACATGGCACAATATATATATATATATATATATATATATATATATATATATATATATATATATATATATATATATTGTAAAGAAAATGCGTCTTGTATAAAAATAAATCCGACAAAAATCCATTGACTAAAGTGAAGAAAAAAAAAAGCAAAACGGGTCAGGGTAAACAGATCCATTTATCTACGATCGATCAAATTATATTTCTTCGATACACCATTGTCAATATAAATGGAATGTTGAGAAAACAAATTAATAAGGAAATCAAATAAAGACTTGTGTTGGATTGGCACAACATAAAAAAGAAATTTAGATGAAAACTAAAGACGATGTGAGGTGGAGAATATATATATATATATATATATATATATATATATATTGTGGGGCAAAAATCATCTAAGGGAAAACCCCATAAATCCCAAAAAAACATCCTAGCCTAGACTCAAGCTCAAGATACAACACTCCAAGGAAAATAAAAACCACTAACACAACCAACCATCACAGGGTTAGAACCCTAATCTACTGTATATTTAGCCCTCCATCCAACCAGCGGGCAACAGCTCCCATATATGCATATATAGCTCTATTTTTTATTATTATTGAAATAAATACACAACGTAATTTGCCCCCGAGGAGCTCACAAAAGAACACACGAAATACGAAAAGAACTTCCTAACTCTCACCTAGCCTAGAATCAAGCCCAAGACCACTTCCTAACAAAATACAAAAAGAACTTCCTACCCTAGACTTAAGCCCAAGACCACTCCTATACAACACTCCAAGGAAAATAAAAACCCCTAACAACCAACCATCACAGGGTTCGAACCCTAATCTCCTGTATATTTAGCCCTCCACCGACCAGTGGGCAACAGCTCCCATATATGTATACATAGCTCTATTTTTTATTTAAGCCTGAGGTGCTCAGAAAAGAACACACAAAATACAAAAAGAACTTCCTAACACTCACAGCCTGGAATAGAACCCAAGATCTCCCATATACCAGTCCTCCTTCCCCACCAGTGGGCTAAAGGTCTTCAATTTTTGATTGAAGTGCTAATTATATTATCTCTGAAATCCTGTGACCTAACTCCCTTCTCCTTGCTATGTTTCTCTACTGTCACTTGGCCTCTGCCAGGGCCTTCACACAATGTCATGGCTACTCTACTAACAGGGAGTACACGCCCACTGTCCACTATAACAACTTACATGCTCTCACTCCATGTGTTCACTGCTCTTAAGGAAGCACACACACAACCAAATTTCCTCTACACCATGCTGTCCCCCTAACCCTATGTATGCATGGACACCATCACTCTACCGTCAACCATACTCATATGTCCTAATGAAACGGAAAGTTCATAATATTTGGCAAGGAAAGAGTGCTGGAGGGGGAGAGAATACCAGAGATGGTAGGGGTGCTCGTCGAGTACCGGAAGTAGGTGGAGCCACGCACCGACCTCGACGTGCCGACGAAAGTAGCTCCTTTGACAGTCGCCGCGATGGCCGTCCGAAACTTACCCCTGTCCGTCGACTCTGCTGGGGAGCTGAGCACTGCCGAGCTTCACCCACACTATCGGCCGACCAAGGGGAGAGTTGGAGAAGAGTGTCAGCTGTTATTTTCGTGGCATAGTTTTTCGATGGAAAAACTGAGAAGATAAAACAATTGTAAGAACAATGTTTCAACGCAACACTTCTAGGAAGGTTACGTAAGTATAACGAAGATCTAAGAAGATCTCGTTATGATATTACGAGAATCTAAAAAGATTTTGTAATTCACAACAGCGAAGAAGATGACAGAAGAAAGATGGAAGATGGCCTGCTAGGGTGAATGATCACCATTGCTCAAAACTATATTCACTCCACATGAATAGCTTCCAGGAACCAGCAAGTCCGTAGGAGAACTTTGGAACACTTCTGCTCTTCTGACTCCTCGGATCGTACACAGACTCCCGTGCAAAAGCAACGTTGGTACAAAGCTTCTTTTCTCTCTGACAGGCTCTATTTACTTGTGTTAAGAAACACTTGTAAACTTTTGTAACTCTCTGAATATGTTCTGTCTCATATATCTGCCTGTGAGAGAGAGGAGACCTTATATAGGCCCGAGTAGTAACTACACGGTTAGTACAACATTCGGGACGTGGTAATAACCACTCTGATCGTGCAGTAACCGTTCAGATCATGCACATGCACGATCTGAAGCAAGTTGCGCCACTCTAGCAACACGCGCGCCTTGCACCTTGCGCACAGAGCCACTTGCGTCATACTTCGCCACATGACTTGCGCGCCTTGCACACCTTGCACCACACGTAGAACGTGCATATTTTGCCACTTGCGCAACCTGGACGCAACCTGGCGCAACCTGTGCGCAACCTGTACGCAACCTGGCGCAACCTGTGTGCAGCCTGTGCGCAACCTGGCACAACCTGTGCGCAACCTGCGCACAACCTGGCAAAACGTGTGCACAACCTGCACGCAACCTGGCGCGCACCCTGGCGTGCACCCTAGTCGTGCAAGTGGTTCGTGCAACGAGCGCAACTAAAGCACACTATGCACCTAGCGACGTTGTTGACGTGCTAATTGCAAAGTGCGCCAGCAAAACGCCGTATTACGCCTCATGAGCCCATGAGCCCGAGTTCGAGTTCGAGTCCGAGTCCGAGTCGCTAAGCCCCTACGGGGCTTAGCTTCCATGGAAATAAATTTTCCAAGAGCAAAAAGCATTAATGCTTTTAATTGTTGATTTAGCCTTTTTTATTAGAAAAATAACCCCACATGGCGTACCCATGTGCACCTCCATACCACATGTACATCTCTAAACTAGCATAGCTAATATATAGAGATACAACTTCTTTGGCCTATAGGATGTGGGACTAAAGTTTCTAAAGAAAAGGCCAAAAACCCCAACAATCTCCCACATATCTCTATATATGGGTATAAGTGTTCCCTACAGTAACTGTCCATCATGCATTAGGAGAGATATCACTGATGACTTGAATCTTCTCGCATGGGTCAAACAACAGACTATAATACAAGAATGGACTAAGTCTTGAATTCTGCATCATAGCTAAAATTCTTTTCACTCACATAATGTAGTTACATGTACTTCTGGCTACACATTAAAGGCCCTGTGCCAGCCTGATTTCAGTAAATAATTTTGGGCATCTACAAGTTTACCCTCAAGAGACGGCCTGATATCTCTTTGTCCATACACTACAGGTGAGTTCATTATAAAGAGACATGGCATGAAGCATTTTGCGCTTCCCTTGCGGTGCTACGCCACTATGATATAGCTTAAAGCCGAGGCCTTACCCCGTACCGGGAACCTCATTATAGTGTCATACTACTGTAGCATGAGGCAACCGCCTCTTTGTAGTGCCAAACTACCCAGCATAAAGCCTTAGGCTCTCTTGCGGTGTTACGTCGCAACGACATGGCTTGTAAAGCCGAGGCTTTATCCCTAACCGGGTACCTCATCGTGGTGTCGTGCTACGGTTACATGAGGAACTCCTCCTCTTTGTAGTGTTGACTACACCACTCTTTATTTGAACATACAACATTAGGCTAACTGCTTGTAACACCCAGTTTTCTAAAATGAGGGTAATTTTGAAATTTTATATTTTAATTTATTTAATTATGATATTTAAATGATAATATAATTTTTGGTGATTTTAATCATTTTAAAACTATTTTCTAAATCATGACTTATGATTTTGGTGTTGTCTAGTGTAACCTTAGAGCCTAGCCATGTGATTAGGATGTTTGACTAGTACATTTTAGCTTAGAGGATATTTTGGTCATTTTAGAATTTATTTGAATTTAATATATTTTATTAGAAATTTTTGAATAATTTAATTGAATGGTTGATTTAAATACTAATATGATTATTGTCTTGTGTTTATGGTTAGCCTAACCTAGATTGAACCTAACCTAGATGAGTCATGACTAACTTAGTGAGCCACTTTGAGAATTAGAAGAGTTGGTTAAGGGGTTAAGTCAAGTTTAGTCATGGTTAAGTGATTTGCAAAGGACTAAGATAGAACCCTTGTTCTAGGCCATCTATTTCCCTTGATTCAATCCTAGCCATAGGATGAAACCCTAACCCTAACTTTATGACCAGCCACCTAGGGCTATTCCCCCTATAAATAATCTCTTCATTTATTGTTCTTGCCTCTTTATTGAGATTTCAATATTTGGGAGAAGGAGGTAATGTCATTTCTTTCCTAATCCCTAGATCCTTCATTTTAATTCCTTTTCCACTCTAGTCTTTTGCATTAGTTCCTAATCCAGCTCTATTTCATGTCCATGGAGAGAAATCTCAGGTTTGGACCAATTTGGAGCACTTGGCCATCAAGGAGAAAAACCCCCTTTTGAAGCTTTTTCATGTAAATTGCACATATAGGTAACTTCCTATTCCTTCCATAGATTTTCGTTTTCTTTGCATGGATAGGAAGCCCTAGGTGTCCCCTAGCCGTAGGTATTGGTTTCGTGTCGAGTCGTATCCATTTCGTGTCCGTTTCAGACACGTATCAGTCCATGCAGTGAACTGTTTGATGAAATGCCACACTCATATTTATTTCTTTATTTTTGAAAAGTGTTTGAAGGGTTTTGTAGATGTATATGAGTACTTTAATTTTCATGAAGAGGTTATAGTGTTTTTGTGTCTGTGTCGGGTGCACGAGGGGTTGGACACGCTGTGCACTGACTCGGTTCAGTGCCCTGCTGCTCGGGCACTGTATCGGACACGACACAGCTCGTATGGACACAAAATTTTGTGTGGACACTGCTCAGGTGACTGACACAAGGCTCACAAATTTTTATGGGTTTTTGTTCAGTGGTTAGGGAGAACTTTGACCCGCACGGAATTGCACTGTCACGCACACGCACACAATTACCTCACTGATACGCACGTTTATCTCGGATACGACACGGTTTTGACCCGATTCAGGGTGCTAGACACCTAGACCTACCCTAGGCGAACACGCAGGCACGTGGAGCACTGTGTCGTGACCACGAGTGATGTGCACGTGTGCACGACACTGTCATTGTACAGTTCATGTCTGTGTGTGTTTAGTGTAGTGGACACGAATGTGTCGACTTGTTTGGACACGAGGACACCTCTAACATGTGTGCACATGGTTGACACATCCCTGACACCACTGTACATGAATGTATTGTTTTTGTTTGGTTTTTGAATTAAATTTGGTCAGGTGGGATAGCCAATTTTCTGATACATTGGAACTGTCAGTTGAGTTTTGGGAAGTTTGAATATTTTAACTGTTTGATTGTGAGTTTATTTTGAATGTAGGTTCACCCACAAACACCTGAATTTAGATAATGTGTTAGGTTGAGTTTAGCATGGTTTCTTGTTTTCGAAATTTTATTGGTTGGTATGAGCTGTCAAGACTGATGCCTAGCTCCATGTTTCCTGATTTCACCCATTCGAGTTTTGTGATACACTGAACACTAGGACACTTTGTGACACTTGACACACATTGACAGACTTTAGACACTGTCACTCTGATATTAACTGAGATTCTTTTGTAGAAACTGATTTTTGGTTTTGGTTTTAGGACTTGTATATATATGTAGGTATATATATATATACATAAGTGTTGTGCAATGGTACTTGTATGAGATCCCAACTGATAAGTAACTTGATATGTTATTTGATAAAAACTGGGATTGAATTTTGGGTTCAACTGAAATGAGAACTTATTATAGGTTGTATATCACAATTTGATTATTGGCAGAGAATTCCTGAACTGGAACATGGAAGACTGAGTTTTGGTTTGTTTTGAAAACTGAGAATAGATTCTTTGAATGTTAAACTGATTTTTCTTTAAAGTTAGATTCACATAACTGTCATTTTCCTTCCCTTAAACTATTTTTGAATGTTAAATTCTTAAGCATTGAATAGTTCATGATAGTGGATTCGAATTTGGGTTCAATTTAGGCATGGGTTAGCTATTGGTTGAAGGTTAATTAAACTATCAATGGTTCATTGTTTTCATTGTCAAATTTATATTATCAACTGATCTTTGATTCCAGACCTGATAACCTTACATTGATTTAGCATTTTCCTGAGAATTGTGGTTGGGTGTCATTAATTAATGTGGTTTATGTATGGTTACATGAAATAAAATTCCTATCCCTTGCCTAACTGAAATTTAGTTCCATGATATGTTCCTGTTTCTGAAATAGAGTATCAGTCTTCTATGTTAATACAATGGTGCAAATCCCAGTTTTCTTGATAACTTACACCTAAATGTATATAGGAAATTATGTGTTGGTTCATGGGAAATATCATTTGGGTTGAATGCTAACTATGACTCTTCGAAATTCTGAGAATCATGAACTGGAACCTGAGTTTTAAACCCCTGAACTAATTTTCTTTTCTTTGTTTTCACTGATTCCTTTTACTGATTAATTCCTGTCTTGATTTCCTGTCACACGTATATTACATGGCATTCTCACTATTGTGATTTCTAGGATTAATGGTAATCTGTAGACTGAAGTTGGGGATGAGATTGAACTGTCATTCTTCCCATATGTTGATTGTTACTCACTGTTTCTTTTTCTCTATGAGTGATTCTCTGTTAGGAAGAGAACATGAAAACCGGATTGGTTCTTGTTCCCTTTTGTTTTATGGACTGATTGTTAGGTATATGAATTTGAGAACACATGTTTAGTCGCATTCCTGTACACTGTTTTCCCCACATGACACTGACATCAGTGATCACAGTCACACACAAAAACTGAACTCTAAAACCACATATTTTCCTGTCATATTCCTACCACACAGTTTACACACACAAGCCTTACACATACACATGTCTTCTCTCATTGCACACACACACACTTTGCACTCATGATTTTGCCCACACACATAGCACCCTCTCACTCATTCCATACACACATCACACACACACACTCACATGCTCTCTCTCTATATATATGTAAGTAAGTATGCATATAATAGATATTAATGTATATATAGTATTTTGAGCCTAGGTATATATATAATATCTATAAATATGTAATATAATATAAATATTGCTTTGCATTTATAGATAGTATGTATATAGACATATAGAAATTGGTATGTAAATATGGTACTTGGTATATGTGTTGCCTAATGTATGAATTTGGCTCATGGCCTGTGTAGTGTAGCCTATGGTATCCTTGTGTAGCCTTGTGTATGTGGAATATGCACATGAGTTGGGTTATGTGAACCTGTGTTACTTGAATGGTGCGTGTTTGCTCTGTGACTTGGGAATCATGTTTGATTGGCTAGTATAGGCTTGGTTGGGCCTAGTGAGACTTATTAGACTGGTTTGGGTCAGTCTTGACCTAGTTGACTTAGTTTGACTAGCATAGCTGACCAGAGTTGACCAAGTGTTGACTTTAGTCTAGTTTGACCTAGACAGCATGCAGATGCATTGTACATTATATATATCACCCTCTGTATACATCTTGACTTGTGCTGCTCTAACTAGGAGTCAGGTACCTCATCTCGGACAGTACATTTACTTCAGACATTCAGATACGAGGCGAGTACATTCTCTGATCATTTCATATCCTGTTTAGAATTATTTTTCTGCTTTAAATTACTTTACTTGATACTGTCACGTTGGCCACACGGATTGGTACTATATAGATCCTTTCATGAGATGTTATCCCCCTTGGGATCATCGGATACAGCATGTTTTGTGCGTTTCACGAACCATCACGTATCTCTATGCTTCCTCTGATTCACGAACCGCCTGTGACACATGTACTCTCATGTTCACAGAGCCCCCATGAATCACCTTCACGTACCACTCATTTTATGAGCCATGTGAAGTTTTACGAACCTTAACATAACTTGAACGGATCTTTGTGTATTGATTGGGGTTGGGGGAGTAGAAATAGACATGTGAATATTATCCAAGTAGCTGTAGTCATGAACCACTTCCTTAGCTGTAGTCATGAACCTCCAATGCCATTCACATGTTTATATTTTACTCTGACTCACTAGTCACTATTAGTTCTTTATGTATAATAGATATTTCTATTACAGTTCGTTCTCTGATTACATACTGTATTTCCTTCAGTATCTATATCTTACTTTACTGCATGATTATATTTTCTAACCTGCTATGAACTGTTGAGATGTACTGTGCTCGCTCCCGTCCTGACTGGACCTGTTAAAAATTTTACAGAGGATGGTGAGGAACTCTGCACCCTTACTTGGAGCTTGCCTAGATGACACTCACGACCTGGACCCCTAGGGAGGTTCAGGCAGCTGCTCAGGATGATACCTTGTATAGTTTAGATAGCTTAGACTATTCTTTTCATGTTTAGCCGTTGTCTTGGTTTCAGAGTTGTATATTGTAGAGATGATTGAGACTTGTATTCTTTTCTGTTGTACCTCAGTTGAGGATTCTCTTATCTATTTTATCATACCATATTCTATCTCTAGTTTGTGATTGAGTTGTACCTCTGTGTTGGCCTCCTTATGGAGAGTATTCTATAATGTTAGTTATAGTTCATGACCTAGAACAGCGTTCTACCGCCGACACTGCGGCGTAGGCTGGGCGTTGTTACGTTCTCGTACCCTCACAGTGGGTGCGGGTCGTGACACATTTTTAGTGGTGGCCCATGCAGGTCGAGTTTATGTAGTGGTATTCGAACTAGAGTATCACTACAGCCTGCAGTAGGATTAGGATATTTTGGAGGTACTCAATCACATTAGGAAAAACTCTTAATCAGATTCCTTTTTGTCAAAAAATTGTTGATTATTGACTTTCCTTTGAATATAAATTGTCCTCCTTTGAATTTTCGCTTCATTCCCAGAAAATTCTTCTTGTTTTGATCTGTCTTCATGATGGTTACGGAGACACGATCTCATCGTTTCGGTTCGAGGGATACTATCGAGAGGCTGGCCACCTCTCGTCCTGTTCATCAGGGCCTCGAGATCGCAGCTTCTATTGTGCCGACTCAGGTTGGCGTTCTGTTACATTAGAGGTGCACCTCCATCTGTACAGAGATTTTCTCTCATTATTTCTGATTTCTCTCAGCAGCGGTAATTCATGCAGCATCAGCAGCAGACCAGGGGGGAAACCCGCAGGGCGAGCTATCGTCGGGACAGTCAAGGATGCACAGGCCGTTGGAGATCTAGTTGCAGGTTCCGTTCTTTTGATTTCATTTCCGCAATTGCCTCTTATAGCTGTCTTGAAATTCAATTCTCCCTGTTCCTTGTTGATTTATCAATTTTGTCCTGTTGTTTTTGGTGTTATGTTGATTTCTTCTGAGATAAATCATATGGGCTAGGTCACCTAAATCATGGGATCTAGAATCTTTGATAGTCGTGATAGTTGGCATAGTGAGGACACGTAGTCAGACTTTGGATGTATTTCTCGGGTATGGAAATTTAAGGTTTTCGTCGTCGCATGCGGCAATGCGAAAATTTTAAATACCATGAACCTAAGGGTACGTACTTTAGTCCAGGACTCTGTGATTATCGTAGCCCTGCTCACCAGTACGACGAAGCTTCTGAGTATCATAATTTTGGACAGACGCATATGATTATCTGACGGTATGTTTGAGACTTTGATTGTGGGGTGTTTGACCTAGAAGGACTACTACCATTTTAATTTCGAGGACAAAAGTTTTCTAAGATGGGTAGGATTGTAACACCCAGTTTTCTAAAATGAGGATAATTTTGAAATTTTATATTTTAATTTATTTAATTATGATATTTAAATAATAATATGATTTTTGGTGATTTTAATCATTTTAAAACTATTTTCTAAATCATGACTTATGATTTTGGTGTTGTCTAGTGTAACCTTAGAGCCTAACCATGTGATTAGGATATTTGACTAGTACATTTTAGCTTAGAAGGTATTTTGGTTATTTTAGAATTTATTTGAATTTAATATATTTTATTAGAAATTTTTGAATAATTTAATTGAATGGTTGATTTAAATACTAATATGATTATTGTCTTGTGTTTATGGTTAGCCTAACCTAGATTGAACCTAACCTAGATGAGTCATGACTAACTTAGTGAGCCACTTTGAGAATTAGAAGAGTTGGTTAAGGGGTTAAGTCAAGTTTAGTCATGGTTAAGTGATTTGCAAAGGACTAAGATAGAACCCTTGTTCTAGGCCATCTATTTCCCTTGATTCAATCCTAGCCATAGGATGAAACCCTAACCCTAACTTTATGACCAGCCACCTAGGGCTATTCCCCCTATAAATAATCTCTTCATTTATTGTTCTTGCCTCTTTATTGAGATTTCAATATTTTGGAGAAGGAGGTAATGTCATTTCTTCCCTAATCCCTAGATCCTTCATTTTAATTCCTTTTCCACTCTAGTCTTTTGCATTAGTTCCTAATCTAGCTCTACTTCATGTCCATGGAGAGAAATCTCAGGTTTGGACCAATTTGGAGCACTTGGCCATCAAGGAGAAAAACCCCCTTTTGAAGCTTTTTCATGCAAATTGCACATATAGGTAACTTCCTATTCCTTCCATAGATTTTCGTTTTCTTTGCATGGATAGGAAGCCCTAGGTGTCCCCTAGCCGTAGGTATTGGTTTCGTGTCGAGTCGTGTCCATTTCGTGTCCGTTTCAGATACGTATCAGTCCATGCAGTGAACTGTTTGATGAAATGCCACACTCATATTTATTTCTTTATTTTTGAAAAGTGTTTGAAGGGTTTTGTAGATGTATATGAGTACTTTAATTTTCATGAAGAGGTTATAGTATTTTTGTGTCTGTGTCTGTAGCGGACACGACACAGCTCGTATGGACACAAAATTTTGTGTGGACACTGCTCAGTTGACTGACACAAGGCTCACAAATTTTTATGGGTTTTTGTTCAGTGGTTAGGGAGAACTTCGACCCGCACGGAATTGCACTGTCACGCACACGCACACAATTGCCTCACTGATACGCACGTTTATCTCGGACACGACACGGTTTTGACCCGATTCAGGGTGCTAGACACCTAGACCTACCCTAGGCGAACACGCAGGCACGTGCACGTGGCACGTGGAGCACTATGTCGTGACCACGAGTGATGTGCACGTGTGCACGACACTGTCATTGCACAGTTCGTGTCTGTGTGTGTTTAGTGTAGTGGACACGAATGTGTCGACTTGTTTGGACACGAGGATACCTCTAACATGTGTGCACATGGTTGACACATCCCTGACACCACTGTACATGAATGTATTGTTTTTGTTTGGTTTTTGAATTGAATTTGGTCAGGTGGGATAGCCAATTTTCTGATACATTGGAACTGTCAGTTGAGTTTTGGGAAGTTTGAATATTTTAACTGTTTGATTGTGAGTTTATTTTGAATGTAGGTTCACCCACAAACACCTGAATTTAGCTAATGTGTTAGGTTGAGTTTAGCATGGTTTCTTGTTTTCGAAATTTTATTGGTTGGTATGAGCTGTCAATACTGATACCTAGCTCCATGTTTTCTGATTTCTCCCATTCGAGTTTTGTGATACACTGAACACTAGGACACTCTGTGACACTTGACACACATTGACACACTTTAGACACTGTCACTCATATATTAACTGAGATTCTTTTGTAGAAACTGATTTTTGGTTTTGGTTTTAGGACTTGTATATATGTAGGTATATATATACATAAGTGTTGTGCAATGGTACTTGTATGAGATCCCAACTGATAAGTAACTTGATATGTTATTTGATAAAAACTGGGATTGAATTTTGGGTTCAACTGAAATGAGAACTTATTATAGGTTGTATATCACAATTTGATTATTGGCAGAGAATTCCTGAACTGGAACATGGAAGACTGAGTTTTGGTTTGTTTTGAAAACTGAGAATAGATTCTTTGAATGTTAAACTGATTTTTCTTTGAAGTTAGATTCACATAACTGTCATTTTCCTTCCCTTAAACTATTTTTGAATGTTAAATTCTTAAGCATTGAATAGTTCATGATAGTGGATTCGAATTTGGGTTCAATTTAGGCATGGGTTAGCTATTGGTTGAAGGTTAATTAAACTATCAATGGTTCATTGTTTTCACTGTCAAATTTATATTAGCAACTGATCTTTGATTCCAGACCTGATAACCTTACACTGATTTAGCATTTTCCTGAGAATTGTGGTTGGGTGTCATTAATTAATGTGGTTTATGAATGGTTACATGAAATAAAATTCCTATCCCTTGCCTAACTGAAATTTAGTTGCATGATATGTTCCTGTTTCTGAAATAGAGTATCAGTCTTCTATGTTAATACAATGGTGCAAATCCCAGTTTTCTTGATAACTTACACCTAAATGTATATAGGAAATTATGTGTTGGTTCATGGGGAATATCATTTGGGTTGAATGCTAACTATGACTCTTCGAAATTCTGAGAATCATGAACTGGAACCTGAGTTTTAAACCCCTGAACTAATTTCCTTTTCTTTGTTTTTACTGATTCCTTTTACTGATTAATTCCTGTCTTGATTTCCTGTCACACGTATATTACATGGCATTCTCACTATTGTGATTTCTAGGATTAATGGTAATCTGTAGACTGAAGTTGGGGATGAGATTGAACTGTCATTCTTCCCATATGTTGATTGTTACTCACTGTTTCTTTTTCTCTATGAGTGATTCACTGTTAGGAAGAGAACATGAAAACCGGATTGGTTCTTGTTCCCTTTTGTTTTATGGACTGATTGTTAGGTATATGAATCTGAGAACACATGTTTAGTCGCATTCCTGTACACTGTTTTCCCCACATGACACTGACATCAGTGATCACAGTCACACACAAAAACTGAACTCTAAAACCACATATTTTCCTGTCATATTCCTACCACACAGTTTACACACACAAGCCTTACACATACACATGTCTTCTCTCATTGCACACACACACACTTTGCACTCATGATTTTGCCCATACACATAGCACCCTCTCACCCATTCCATACACACATCACACACACACACTCACATGCTCTCTCTCTCTATATATGTAAGTAAGTATGCATATAATAGATATTAATGTATATATAGTATTTTGAGCCTAGGTATATATATAATATCTATAAATATGTAATATAATATAAATATTGCTTTGCATTTATAGATAGTATGTATATAAACATATAGAAATTGGTATGTAAATATGGTACTTGGTATATGTGTTGCCTAATGTATGAATTTGGCTCATGGCCTGTGTAGTGTAGCCTATGGTATCCTTGTGTAGCCTTGTGTATGTGGAATATGCACATGAGTTGGGTTATGTGAACCTGTGTTACTTGAATGGTGTGTGTTTGCTCTGTGACTTGGGAATCATGTTTGATTGGCTAGTATAGGCTTGGTTGGGCCTAGTGAGACTTATTAGATTGGTTTGGGTCAGTCTTGACCTAGTTGACTTAGTTTGACTAGCATAGCTGACCAGAGTTGACCAAGTGTTGACTTTAGTCTAGTTTGACCTAGACAGCATGCAGATGCATTGTACATTACATATATCACCCTCTGTATACATCTTGACTTGTGTTGCTCTAACTAGGAGTCAGGTACCTCATCTCGGACAGTACATTTACTTCAGACATTCAGATACGAGGCGAGTACATTCTCTGATCATTTCATATCCTGTTTAGAATTATTTTCCTGCTTTAAATTACTTTACTTGATACTGTCACGTTGGCCACACGGATTGGTACTATATAGATCCTTTCATGAGATGTTATCCCCCTCGGGAGCATCGGATACAACATGTTTTGTGCGTTTCACGAACCATCACGTATCTCTATGCTTCCTCTGATTCACGAACCGCCTGTGACACATGTACTCTCATGTTCACAGAGCCCCCATGAATCACCTTCACGTACCACTCATTTTATGAGCCATGTGAAGTTTCACGAACCTTAACATAACTTGAACGGATCTTTGTGTATTGATTGGGGTTGGGGGAGTAGAAATAGACATGTGAATATTATCCAAGTAGCTGTAGTCATGAACCACTTCCTTAGCTGTAGTCATGAACCTCCTATGCCATTCACATGTTTATATTTTACTCTGACTCACTAGTCACTATTAGTTCTCTATGTATAGTAGATATTTCTATTACAGTTCTCTCTCTGATTACATACTGCATTTCCTTCAGTATCTATATCTTACTTTATTGTATGATTATATTTTCTAACCTGCTATGAACTGTTGAGATGTACTGTGCTCGCTCCCGTCCTGACTGGACCTGTTAAAAATTTTACAGAGGATGATGAGGAACTCTGCACCCTTACTTGGAGCTTGCCTAGATGACACTCGCGACCAGGACCCCTAGGGAGGTTCAGGCAGCTGCTCAGGATCATACCTTGTATAGTTTAGATAGCTTAGACTATTCTTTTCATGTTTAGCTGTTATCTTGGTTTCAGAGTTGTATATTGTAGAGATGATTGAGACTTGTATTCTTTTCTGTTGTACCTCAGTTGAGGATTCTCTTATCTATTTTATCATACCATATTCTATCTCTAGTTTGTGATTGAGTTGTACCTCTGTGTTGGCCTCCTTATGGAGAGTATTCTATTATGTTAGTTATAGTTCATGACCTAGAACACCGTTCTACCGTCGATACTGCGGCATAGGCTGGGCGTTGTTACGTTCTCGTACCCTCACAGTGGGTGCGGGTCGTGACACTGCTTATTTACGGTGCTACGCCGCTGTGACTTGGCTAGCAAAGCCGAGGCATTACCCCATGCATGCGAACCTCATGGTGGAGCCACCCTACAGTAGCATGGAGTTTCACTCCTTGTAGTGCTGTTCTACCGTGCTTCCTGTAAAGCACACCAGGAATTTAAGCCAACCTTCCCAGAGGATCCGTTTTCCGTAGAAAATAACAGTAGACAACAGTTATTATAGGTCCGTAACCTCTCCATGCCCAATAGAACATGTACCCACCGTTCCTCATATTCTTTCGATTAGTGGTCCTCCCTTGAACCAAAAGCTAGATGCCTAGTAGATTTCTTTTTGAACTATTAGCATAAAACTTTATGGTAGGAATACAATAATACAATATCAGAATGCCTTCAAACCCATTTTACAAGCTGTATCATCGACCAGCTGGCGCTTGAGGCCCTTGGTGAACGGATCAGCCAGGTTCTCCTGACTCCGAACATCAATCACTATAATAACACCCCTCTTGATGAGATCGTGTACTGCCCTGTACTTCAACCGTACAATCCTCTTCTTCCCGTTAAAGAGGTCATTTGATGCCACTGTCGCAGTCGCCTGGTTGTCGCAGTATATCGGTATCGTCGATATTTAAGCCCAACCACTGGAAGATCATACATGAGCTCCCAAAGCCATTCTGCTTCCTCGGCTGCAGTATCAAGTGCAAAGAACTCAAATTCCATGAATGACCGCGAGATCATAGTCTGCTTCTTCGACTTCCACGATATATCAGCTCCACCTATTGTGAAAATGAATCCACCTGTGGATCTCTCGCTCTCCATCTCTGAGCACCAGCTGGCATCACTGAAGCCTTTCACTACCGGCGGATCTTCGCTATAGTACAGTGCATATGTCTGAGTCTTCTTGAGATATCTCAAAACCTGTTTCACGGCTTTCCAGTGTTCAATACCTGGGTTGCTCGTGAAACAACTCAGCATTCCTATGGCGAAAGCTATGTCATGCCTTGTGGCAGTAGTAGCATACATCAAACTCCCGATTACGCTTGCATACTCCAGCTGCCTGACACTTTCCTCGGAATTAGGCTTCAGCTGTAGATCACACCTATACGGCTTATCGATCCCTGGAAGATCCCGATACCCATAACGAGTGATCATTTTCTCAATATAATGAGATTGTGACAACGCTAGTTCAGTGTCTGTCCGGATGATCTTGATCCCTAAGATCACATCAGCTTTCCCCAAGTCCTTCATACTAAACTTGCTCGAGATGAATTTCTTTGTCTTCGTGACACAGCTCATATCCGTACCTAGGATAAGCATGTCGTCCACGTACAGACAAACGATCACACCTCTTCCATCAGCGAACTTTGTATAAATACACTTGTCCGTCTCGCTGACCATGTAGCCATTTGACCTTATAACTTTGTCAAATTTCTCATGCCATATCTTAGGAGCATGTTTAAGACCGTACAAAGATTTTACCAACTTGCAGACTTTGTCTTCAAGACCCTTGACGATAAATCCCTCTGGCTGTTGCATGTATATCTCTTCGATCAGCTCGCCATTTAGGAAAACTGTTTTCACATCAATCTGATGTATCACCATCTTATGTATTGCTGCAAGAGCAATCAACACTCTGATGGTGGTCATCCGGGTTACTGGAGCATACGTGTCAAAGTAGTCAATCCCCTGCTTCTGAGAAAACCCCTTGGCTACCAACCTAGCCTTGAACTTGTCAATAGTTCCGTCTGCTTTCATCTTATTCTTGAAGTTCCATTTGCATCCGATGGGTTTCGCTCCTTCAGGAAGATCAACCAACACCCAAGTGTTATTTGAGGTGATAGAATCAATTTCATTGTCAATCTCCTTCTTCCAGAAAACTGTATCTCTGGTCTTTATCGCCTCATCATAGGTAAGCGGATCAGCTTCCACATGATAGGTGACAAAGTCACTTCCGAAGTCCTTCGGCCTCCTCACACGCTTAGTTGATGGCTCAGCTTGTTCTGGTTCAATTATTGTTTCAACGACAACATCTTCTTGGACCACATCTTCATTGAAGACTTCAGTTTCCTGCATACCCTCATTGTTCTCCGGTACATCCACAAGAACAATATTCTTGTGCCTTGCAAATTTGTCTTCAAAATATAATGTGTCGCGAGATTTAATGATATGATTTGACCCAATATCAAAAAATCTTCGAGCATCACTCTTCTCGGCATACCCCAAGAAGATCGTCTTAGTAGTCCTTGTCCCAAGCTTCTGAATCTTCAGATCTGGAAGCTTGACATATGCCAGACACCCCCACAGTCGAATGACATTCAAGTTAGGTCTGACCTTGAACCAGAGTTCATGAGGAGTAACATCTGAAGTTGCATGAGGCACTCCATTTAGAATAAAAGTGGCTGTCAATGCAGCTTCACCCCAGTAGCACTTAGGAAAATCTGCAGTCAACAACATTGAGTTAATCATTTCTGTTAACGTTCTGTTCTTCCTCTCTGCTACACCGTTTGATTGAGGAGAGTACGGAGCCGTAGTCTCATTGATAATTTCATGTTCTTTGCAGAATGATACGAATTCATGAGACCTGTACTCCCCACCCACTACACTAAAATGGGCACTTAGGAACACTTTTAATATGTACCTAATATTTTTAGGAACATTTGAAAACCGTTCCTAAAAGTGGTATTGTAATTATTGGAACGGTTATAAAGCGTTCCTAAATTTGGTTTGGAACGGTTATCAAATATTCCTAAATTAGATTTTGAAACACATATAATGTGTTCCTAAAATAATTTTGGAACGACTTTGAAATGTTCCTAAAATTAGATTTTGATACACATATAATGTGTTTCTAAAGTATTTTTTGAAACGCTTATGAATTGTTTCTAACTATCAGTTGAAACGTTTTATGTGCGTTCCTAAATGTAATTCTCAACATTTTTTGCAATATACATGTGGCTAGTTTGAAACGCTTTATTAGCGTTCATGTGCCTTTTTAAAATTTTAATTTCACAAAAAAAATTAGTTTAGACCACAAATATGATGATTCATGAAATTACCATTAGAACACAATAAATGGTACATTCCACACATTTCCTGAATCAACATCCAAGAGGTCCACTAAATTAACCAAAGCTGTCAACTTAATACAAAACAACTAATAACATATTTCAAATATTCGTCGTTATAAAATGTCATTAAAAGATGATCCCAAAAGTTACAAATAATAAAATATAGCTCGCTCACAAAAGATAAATTGTTTACAAATTTTAGTTCTCTAAGATGATCCCAAAAGTTACAAATAATAAAATGTAGATCGATCGCAAAAGATAATATATTTACAAATTTTAGTTCTGTAATAGATGATCCCAAAAGTTATTCTCCAAATGAATGATGGAGATTTGAACGACGATAAATAGCAGCACCTGCATAAAACATTATGAAACAAGTTTTAAGTTAAAATCAAGAAATTAAAGAATAAGAGACTAAGATAACCAAAATATACTATATTCAAGAAATTGGAGAATAAGAGACTGTATAATTCAGTCTTGGTGCCAACAAGCAACTCAAAACAATAAACCAAACAAACAACTCAAAACAATGAACCAAAAAATGGTATGTTAAAGTGATACCCTTATCCGGATCTAAACAAGTAGACAATTGGAAATAAATTTCTAAAATTGAATCATACCAATATTGACAGTGTACCGCATATAAATTTCTTAAAACTGCATTTAAACTTGAGTCTTCTAGTTTAAATTCAAAATCAAAATCTTTGTACGAGTCCAAGTCCAATTAACCTATATACAATCAATCAATAAAATCAATATTTGCATTTAGTCCCATACTGGAGAATAAGAGACTGTATATGTAACTCTCTCTTTAATAATATTTATCCCCTCATTCCAATTCAACACTATATGTCACTATTATCTTTAGAAGCAAGGAAAATCTAGAAGTTTTGAAGGCTAATACCTACCATTGAAATTTAATTATCAAAAGATGCCTCATAGAAAAGCCAAGTGAAGGTAGATGTCTTGATTGCAAGTTTGCATTTAGTGAGCGATCATTACAACACACCCTATTATAATATATCATATCATCTATATTCTATCACATCGCCCCCTCTTTGCTATTAACTATGCACACCCTCACCGAATGGGGGGACAAGTGGCTAGAACTTCTTACCCAAAAAAAAGTGTTTCAACCTCATCAAGACTAATGGCCATATACTTAAGTGAAGATCTACATTCATAGAGACCCTGCTTGCATTTTAATCACAAAACAAACATACTCTGAATAGGTTCAGCTTACCTGCTTCAGGAATCAAGTTCATCATTCGAATCATAGCTTTTCTAGTGCCAACAACACAGAATGCTACATTCTGATCCATGTTAACAATGATGAACTATGCAGCCCTACTATAAATGCACTCAAAATGGTCAATTATGCAGCCTTACTACTTGCACTCAAAATATCAAGAAATATCGATAATATCTGCTCGCCAATACCACTAAACTTGTACCAATCAAATGTTAAAAAATCCTCAAGTAATCGCTTTATTCTGGTTTATCTCGCATGTTCTCATTTTGGCATTTCAGGTTAGTACAGATTGGGTGCAATCTTTTGAAAAGTACATGAAGACTTAACTACAAGAGCAAGCATAACTCAAAAGGTTTAAATCAAACTTGCAATGAAATCTCATAATGAAAAGTTGGTGCAAGTATTACTGACTGCGGTCATAAAAGAAACATGGAAACAAATCTGCCCAAATACACGAAAAATCATTACGGTAATACTTACCTTATAGTGACATCAAAATTTGATAAAATGTTACATATACCATAGTACACTCCACCAAAACACACCCTATCATAATATGCCATATTATCTATATTCTATCACATTCCCTCCCTCTTTCCTATTAAATATGCATACCCTCACCGTTCACAGTCATTCACACAAGGATACACTCACATTCACTCCCCTGAACATACACATACCACATATATAACACATAGGTTGTCACTCTTTGTATACATATACATCTCTGATGTCTGCATATTCTAGCAGTTGCACTGCTTTTAGTGGATGTTGCTGCCCTGTTTCAGCCTAATAGCAATGCTATTGCTGCAAGAACCCTTTCACGCAAGCAGTTTACAACTGCTTCTATGAAATCTGTAGCTTGAAACTGAAATTCCTGCAGTGTCTAATGTGTCTTGACACACATGTACTATCAGAATCTGTGCTTCATATAATACTGCATATAAATTGAGTATTAGAGCCCGTGTCAGAGGTAAAGGCTACTTCACAATGTCAAGTGTACCAACAATTAGTGCCTTTTTTAATATCCGATTCCCTATTCTTAAGGGCATAATACTTGAGCTGTATGAGATTTTATATGAAACAAAAGGTAGACTAACATAGCAACGTCTCACATATTTACTACTTATCAAATTGTAAACAAAAGCTAGACTAAGTTAGGTAACATAAAAACGATTCGAGATAAATTGTAGACAAATGATTCATGAACAAAAAAACTATTCAAGATGAATTATAGACAAACTAGTTGGAAATGTGTTTGTTCTGTATGTTACAAAAAAAGAACATACTAAAAGGTGCAAAAAATTTATTTCGATTGCTAGATGAAGTAGTTGAAAAGGTATGTGAAGAAAGTGTCATCCAAGTTGTATATAATAGTTCTGCATCATATGTTAAAGCAGGAGAACTATTAATAGATAAGAGGAAACACTTGTTTTGGTCTCCTTCTGCTGCCCATCTTGTGGATCTCATGCTTCTTGATATTGGGGGGGGGGGGGGTTGCATTTACAATCCTTCATAGTCACAAAAGCTAGAAAAATCATTGTCTATATTTATAAGCACACTTGGGCAGTGAACCTTATACAGATTCATAGCAAGCAAAGAGAACTTACAAGCCCTGCAGTGGCATATTTTGCTACATGTTTTCTTACACTTAAGAGCATACATGAGCAGATATTGGGTTTGAGGTCTATGTTCACTTATTTGAAATATGAGAAGATCCCTTATTCTTCTAAGAAGCCAAAAGGAAAGGATGTTAGGGATATCATATTGTCAGACAAAACCTTCTGGCCATGAGTAAAGTATTCAATGCAAGGTACATGTTATTGTTGAGTTATTCTTTAGTTGAACCTTTTTAACTGGGAAAGCAGTAGTTATTGTTGATGTTCTTCTTCAGCAACAAGTTTGTAGTTTTCTACTATGATATTTCTTAGTCAAAAAGTTTCTAGTTTGTTGTTTGAAGCGGTATATACAAGGATGTTCGTGTATTCATATAAGTGTGGATAATCTGCATTAGTTTTTTTTATGTCTGTGATTCAGTTTATTTTATTTTATTTTAGACGTTTATTTTACAAACGAAGTTTTTTGAGTTATTTTAAATCAAGGGGCTCTGGGAATTTACAGTTGTAGATTAACAGCAATAGTATCTGGTATGAGTCGATTGCAGTTGCATGTCTTGGCGGTTTTACATAACAAGCTGGGTTACATGTTAATCATGTTTAACCACACATCATAAATTGTTAAGGATAAGAGTACAAATGAAAAGCAGACAATGAAGACTTCATATGTTTAATGACAAAGCCTTAAGATTGTTCAAAAATTTTGTGAAATATGCAAAAAAAAAGTACCTTGACATGAGGCTGCAAAGTCGACCTGTTCCTCCATCATCCCGTAATTCACTCATGAAATCCTTGCAATTCACTCATGGAATCCGCTACCTGAGTATGTGATAGAACACATAAGAAAACATAAAACAAATGATAAAATATGTAACACTATGTCAACTGTGCCTCAAAAAGAACGTCATGTCAAATAGAAGAATGTGATTTTGATGGAGAACGTCATGTCAAATAGAAGAATATAATTTTGATGGTAAACTTACAGTCTGATACCCAAGTTGACTGTTATAGATTTGTGGATTTTTCATCTTCACCTGGAAAAAAACATGTAAATCAGGCACTAGATCTACCAAACAAGAAAAAGGTATACATTACATTGTCTCATAGTAAGCTATAAGAAGTTTTAAAGAAAATAAAAGGAAGTGAACAAGTTTACCTTGTACACTGCATTGAAGAACATATATATATATATATATATATATATATATATATATATATATTTGAAGAAGAAGAACATATATATGTGTGTGTGTGTGTGTGTGTGTGTGTGTGTGTGTGTGTGTGTGTCCGGACATCCCCACTAACCCCGTCGACACCACCCAGCCAGGTTAGTGCGGGAGGGGGGCTCGACCCCAGGTCTCCCCGCCGGGAGCCCCCCTCCCGACACTCGAATGACATTCAAGTTAGGTCTGACCTTGAACCAGAGTTCATGAGGAGTAACGTCTGAAGTTGCATGAGGCACTCTATTTAAAATAAAAGTGGCCGTCAATACAGCATCTCTCCAGTAGTACTTAGGAAGACCAGCAGTCAACAACATTAAGTTAATTATTTCTGTTAACATTCTATTCTTCCTCTTTGCTACTCCGTTTGATTAAGGAGAGTACGGAGCCATAGTCTCAATGACAATTCCATGTTCTTTACAGAACGATGCGAATTCATGAAACCTGTACTCTCCACCTCGATCACTTCTTATTTTTTTGAGTTGTCGTCCAGTTTGTCACTCAGCTTCGGTCCTGAACTCCTTGAAATTCTCGAATGCTTCGTCTTTAGCCTTCAGCAAGTAGACGAACGCATTCTTTGAGAAGTCATCGATAAAAGTTATGAAATACTTAATTCCGGCCTTTGTAGAGAACTGTTTGAAGTCACAGATATCGGAATATACCAACTCCAGAAGATCTGTACTTCGATTAACCCGAGGAAATGGTTTTCTTGTGATCTTTGTTTGAGCACAAACTTCACATCTCTCTACCTTACCCCCATACTTGGAGATAAGTCCTAGACTAGATATTCTGTTATTCGTTTACAATGAACATGTCCTAGCCTATTATGCCACAACTCAAGAGTATAAGCAGAATGAGTGATTGCATTAATTATATTAATTACATTGCACTGATTCACAAACTGAATTTTGAACATCCCTTCGGTATAAAAAGCTTTTTCGAAATATGTTCCCTTAATAGACATCACCATCTGGCCAGTATTGATGTCAATCCTGAGGCCTGCGTTGCATAGTAGGCCTCCTGAGATCAGGTTCTTGGCGATAGCAGGTACGTGCTTCACGCCTTGAAGCGTCAGAGACTTCTCCGAAGTCAGCTTCAACACCATCGTTCCGATCCCGAGCACTTCAGCTTGTGCCTGGTTCGCCATCATAACCACTTCAGAAGTAGGTGTGTAGGTGGTGAACCACTCCTTACTGGAGCAGACATGGCAGGAGGCTCCAGTGTCTACCCACCAGTCAGAGTCAGTCCCTACCGCATCAACCTATACAATCATAGCAACAACGTCAGTGATCATAGATACCTTACTAGGCTCTCCTTGCTCTGATTTCTTGGTCTTTGCTTTGCATTCACTTTTGAAGTGGCCCTTCTTGCCACACTTGAAACAAGGCATCTGAGACTTTGCCTTCTTTCGCTTGAAGGAAGTCCCCTTCACGTTCAGATTGTTAGGGTCCTTCTTCTTGCTGTGGGAAGCCGCCTGCTTTTCTCTTGGTTCCTTGGTATGAACCAGATTGGCGTTAGCCAATTGCTTGGACAGTGTTCCCACCTTTAGTTGAGCCCCCATCTGGTCCTCAACATAGATTTCCTGCAAGAGATCTTCAAGGCTGATCTCAAGCTTCTTCCTATGCATGTTTGCATAGAACTTACTCCACCCAGCGGGGAGCTTTAAGACAATCCCTCCAACAACAAACCTGTCGGGGAGGGGCATCGCCTTATCTTCCAACTTCTGTCGCAGTTTCAGGAATTCTTTTACCTGCGGCGGCATGGACTTCTCGTCCTCAAATAGCCATTTGTGATATTTTTCAACCACAAATATCTTGCTCCTTTTTTTGTCTTCTTCGTACAGTTTTTCCAAAGACTCCCATATGTCTCTGGCAATAGTCTTCTTACTGTTGGATGCTGCTAGGGAATCCTCCATAGCATTCAGGATAAGCAGCCTGCAAATGCTATTCTTCCTTCTCCACTTGGCCTGAAGTTTAGTAGCCGCAGTAATGGCGACAGCAGACCCAGTATCCGGAATAGTAGGTTCCTCTTCAAGAAGCACGTGATCAACTTCTCTGAGTTGAAGAGTGAGATAAATCTTCCTCTTTCAGACTTGATAATGCTCTCCATCAAACTTTTCTAACTTACAGAAGTCAGTATTGAGGAGGGAAGCATTAAAGTTATCCATCGTAGCAATATAGCTTTGAGATCGTAATATCATAACGAGATCTTCTTAGATCTTCATTATACTTACGTAACCTACCTAGAAGTGTTGCATTGAAACATTGTTCTTACAATTGTTTCATCTTCTCAGTTTTTCCATCGAAAAATTATGCCCCGGAAATAACAATCTCAAAGCTCTATTCGCCCCACACGAATAGCTTCCAGGAACCAGCAAGTTTGTCGGAGAACTTTGGAACACTTCTGCTCTTCTAGCTCCTCGGATCGTACACGAACTCCCGTGCAAAAGCAACACTGGTACAAAGCTTCTCTTCTCTTTGACAAGCTCTGTTTACTTGTGTTAAGAAATACTTATAAACTTTCGTAACTCTCTGAATATGTTCTGTCTCGTATATCTGCCTGTGAGAGAGAGGAGACCTTATATAAGCCCAAGTAGCAACTGCCCGGTTAGCACAACATTCGGGACGTGGTAAAAACCACTCCGAACGTGCAGTAACCGCTCATATCATGCACAGGCACGATCTGAAGCAAGTTATGCCACTCTAGCAACCTGACGTGCTAAGTGCAAAGTGGGCCAACAAAATGACACATTATGTCTCATGAGCCCATGAGCCCGAGTCCGAGTCCGAGTTCGAGTCCGAGTCCGAGTCCGAGTCCGAGTCCGAGTCCGAGTCGCTAAGCCCCTACGGGGCTTAGCTCCCATGGAAATAAATTTTCCAAGAGCAAAAAGCATTAATGCTTTTAATTATTGATTTAACCTTTTTCCATTAAAAAAATAACCCCACATGGCACACCCATGTGCACCTCTATACCACACGTGCATCTCTAAACTAGCATAGCTAATATATAGAGATACAACTTCTTTGGCCTATACGATGTGGGACTAAAGTTTCTAAAGAAAAGGCCAAAAACCCCAACATCAGGTAGGGTAGGTTTTGTAGGGTTAGGTTGCACTACTACTGCATATATAGAGGAGATAAGAGAGAGAGAGAGAGGGAGGAAGAGAGAGCCGTTCACATGCTTGTCTCTCTGCGCGCAGAGAGCAGGTTGAGGTGAGTGTAGAGTAGGTATCAGTATGTAGACGGGTTCGGGTGCTGTGGGTTAGTGGGTTCAGGTTAAACCCACCCAGATGCACTAGGCTAAATTCTGTAGTGTTGGGCTAGGGCCCTGGGCCGGGTTTCGGTTTACAGGGAAAATGAGTAGGCTGGGTTTATATTAGGAGACAAAAATAAGGGAAGTACATTAGGTTTGTTCATACATTAATATGTACATGATTATATATATAAACCAATATACATAAGTAATTTATATAAACTCTTATTTATGTGTATGCAAATTATAGGTACTTATATACACACACAATATATATATATATATATATATATATATATATATATATATATATATATATATATATATATATATATATATATATATATATATATATATATATATATATAGCTATACACATGTTACATCTATATATATTTTTTTTTCATCTATATACACATGAAAATATATACATATATGTGCTCTAAATATATATACCTACACACTCTAAATTATACATAAGTGTATATTTTTTATTTTTATTTTATATATATATATATATATATATATATTATATATATATATATATATATTTTTTTTTTATATACATATATACATATATACATTTTTTTATATATATACATTTTTTTACACATGTTTTTTTATATATATACATTTTTTTATATATACATTTATATATATATATTTTTTTAATATATATATATATATATATATATATATATATATATATATATATATATATATATATATATATATATATATATATATATATATATATATAAAATATATTTTTATGTATATATATAATATATATGTATATATATTTTATATATATATATATATATATATATATATATATATATATAAAATATATAAAATATATATATATATATATATATATATATATATATATATATATATATATATATATATATATATATATATATATATATATATATTATAATTTAGAGATATATGTACATATGTGTATAGGTATTTAATATATATAGAGTGTATAGGTATTTATATTTAGAGCACATATATGTATATATATATTCATGTGTGTGTGTATATATTCATGTGTGTGTGTTGTATATATATATATATATATATATATATATATATATATATATATATATATATATATAATATATATATATATATATATATATATATATATATATATATATATATATATTATATATATATAAAATTTTGTATCTCGTGTTTTTCGAACTTTTAAAATATTATTTTTTAATTTAATTTTGCTCTTAGAAAATAAATTATCTTACAATTTTTATAAAAGAAAAATTATTATTATTTTCAAGCTATTAAAAGATTTGATAAATTATATTCAAAATAAGATTTTGATTTATGTAAATGTGTTTTAAATTTTTTTGATAAGTATCAAATGTAGTTTAAATGATTTTGATAATAATAAACTATTAATTTAAAAGTTATGGTTGTAGTAATATATTAATTAAGATTAGACATGTTTTGTTTTTAAAATTTGTTTAATTTAATTTTATGTAAAGAATTATCTATTGGGGTTGTAGGATTCCTGATCCTTATCCAACTGGGAATCTACTCCACCTATTTAAGGAGAGTTGTTCCCTTATTTTTTTATAACAATAATTCCAACTACAATTAGAAATTATTTAACTACCATAGCAGTAACCATAATTATGTTCCTGTGTCCGTGTCTACCATACTCGTGTCAGTCGTGTCGGCCTCGGATCGAACCCAGAGTGTTTATCCAATATTTGTGTCTCCATCTTTGTGTCCGACACACCGAACACGAATGATTCTTTTATGTGTCATGTCCGACACAACCTGACACAACAAATATAATCAAACCTAACTCTAGTATGACCGTCACTCCAACACCGACAACCACCATATGGTCGCCTCCACCGAGCCTCCACTACTACTGTCAAACCTCGGCACCAGTACGTCACAGCTACCCCTTTTAAGGCTAAGCAGATCTGCTATTCCCTCTCGACCTCCTCTGTCACCAACACCACCGCCTCATCCTTTTCACGTCACCACCACAGACCTTCACCATCATCATCCATAGCGCTTTGGCCGACAAGCGCCGTACCAATCTCCGGCTTACCGCATGTAGCCCAAATTCGACGGCCACCCTCAACAGTGCACCACCAGATCTCTAGATCCGCGTTGTTTGTGCCTGCATCGAGTAGCCCGACATCTGAGTACCCCCTTCACAGCCTCCTGCTGTGTCGTCGACCATCGCCAGGTGAACAGTCGCCCGATCCTCTTTCTCCACCATAGTCGTCGCGCTTCACTACCTAGCCGATGACCTCGCAGCACCGCGCCACCAACACATGGTTGAATCAGCCGCCAGAGTTCCCTTAAACGATGATCTCTCCTCCTCCTTCTCCCTCTCTCGACTTTTCTCTCCCGCTCTTTGTATGTTTTTCTCTCTTTTCCTCTTTCCTCTCTCTCACTGCTATTTTCTCTTTTTCTCTCGTGACGAAAGAGTAGCAGTAAATTATAAATACTACTATTATTATCATTACTTTGGTTGGTTTATTACTAGTCTACTATACTATTACTGATAGTATACCAAGTATTGGTATTATTAGGTCTTGTTATTACTATTATGATTATTAGTGTTATTATTATTAATATTATTTTTATTTTGTGAATCATATAAAAATATATTTATATAAATATTTCTAAAAACTATATTTATGAAAAGATATATATTATCACATTATTTGTATATAGCTTTTTGACCTAAAAGTTATACTTTGCGAAAATTAAGGGTTAGCCCTAAAATGATTTTTCTATTTTTCAAAATAGTTACCTAAAAATATTTTGACTAATCAAATATAGTTTCCAAATATTATAAATATTTTTTGAAAATAGTTATACATAATATTTTTGCAAATTTTCTTTGATTATTGTCTTGACCGTGACTAATCAAACATTTCTATTTCCTTACGAATCTGGATTTCATCATATCAACCTTGGCTATTTGGACTATTTTGGAAATTGTCAGATCATCACACCACTATAAGACAAGTATACCTTGCCATGATTTTTTATTTTGTACATTTATTTCAGCATGTTGCATTTATGCAAAATATTTATTTACTTATATACTTATGCACAATGAGCTAGAGTTCAGGGACTATCCAACGTTTGTGCCGCATTCATTAACCTTGACATGTGTGCCATGTTTCGCAATTGCATATAGATTCGGACATGCGTACCGACCGTGCATCGGTGCATACAGGCCATGAGATAGGATATATTGCCAATTGATAAGCATGTAGTTTCGTGTAGACGATGCATGTTTTTGTATTATGGAGATGACACATGTATAGTATCATGGAGAGGGAGGGGACAACTATTTGCGTAGGGGCTTCTATTTATTTTTACACATATACACACACATACTCACACACGCTTATGGGCCGATAGTGACTCGGATGAGCACTACTTACTGTCACTTTTTTATGTTCTCTGCTGATCCTAATGCCCCTACGCGGAACGTTGTCCTCAAAATACATTCTCACATAGACGGTTTGAAAGCCTAGTAGCTTTGTGTTTACATTTTTAGTTATTTTTGGCATGTTATGTGTATTTTTTACGTCCTTCTGAGGACCTGATGATCTTCCTAGGTGTATGATCAAGACATTATGCATAAGTATGGACCAAGACATAATTCTTCTGTTTGATGACCTTTGGTTCCTTCAGCGAATAGGTTATTTGGTTATTTATGTATTTCTCTATTTGTCGCTCGGTAGTAGATTTATCTCCACCTGACAAATACTTCATTCTATATTTTGGTTGATATATTCGATTAAGTTATTCCTTCAATGTGTTGAGATATAGATATTGCTTGTGGCGATGAAATATTACTATGAGCTGAAGCTCTTATAATATAGCTTATGTATGTATACATGGTATCCATACATTGGAGTAGCCTACGTATATATACGACTGGCATGCTATGTTTTCTAGTCCTACGTATATTGGGACTGAGAATTACACATTCCTAAGCTAAATGACACTACATTTTACAAGTTTAAATGGATGTTACATGATAATTTTACATTTTTATTTTCAATCATGTTTTGAAAATTTTCTTCTTCGTTTTCCTCATCCTCCTCTTCCTCTTCCTCTTGCTCCTCATCTTCACTTTCATTTGCTTCGTCTTCCTCTTCGGATGATTCTATCTCTTATACACGAGTAGACTTGTAATGAGGAACTTATGTTGTGTCCACATCTACAATATTTGTTATAAGAGGTAACTCATCCTCCTGATAAGCTGTTTCGTCAATGTCAAAGGAATTTCTAGCTTTGGTCTTGCATACTGCCCACCACTTCGACCTCTTTGTTCCCCGTTTAGGATAAGTTATGATGTACACGAGCTGAGCCTGACTTGATAGGACAAATGGTTTGTAGCTTTGATATCGATGACGCTATTTTATATCCACAAGACCATGTTTGTCAATTTTCCAACCTTAATCTTGGATCGGATCGAACCAATCACACTTGAATAACACGATCTTAGCACGCTTTAATCCATATTTATAAGTCAACTCCACAATCTTCCGTAAGAAGCCATAAAAATCAATGCTTGGATCGACATCTTTTTAGTTCGAAGATTTGATATATAAGTAACTTTTTTCCAGGAATCGAGATCTAGAAAGCTCTATATGATCAGGACATTTGTTGACTTGAACCTAAACCATTTCACACAATAGCTTGGCCAAATTTTGATGGCATAAATTGGCCCATTGGCTAGAGTTCCAATAGATTCATTCTCTAGTGTTGAATCTGGACGATTGAACTAAATACCACAAGAAAAAAAGTTAAGTTCAACGTTCCGTTAATTATTGTGTAAAGTACATATACAAAAAGTGCTGAAAAATAACTTGAGATACTAGTTTTCAACCAAGAAGGGAAATGACGTCTCATTTTATGTTCTACTTTTTGATCTGTTATGTATGGTCTACTCGACCTCACCTCACCATTAAATATGTTGAAACACAAGAATACATCGGCCAATTAGTGTAATAATAATAGCGGATATTATTACATTGACATGACATAAACATGGACATATTAATTACTTACCCCACAAGCTTCTCTACTTCATCCTCATCATAGTTGAGTAATATATACAACTGAGCAGCCCTTAGTTCGTCGCCATTCAGAAATCACTGTTGGCCCATTGCCTAATGTTCACACCTGATTTTGATAATCAATGACGACTTAATTCGATATGTAAAATATACGAACTGCAAATAATGTTTCAGGTCGCTAAAATCAATATCAAAGAACGTACTACATCTATAATAAGCATTAGAGTCATCATCCAAAAGCAAATTGTATCGGAATCCAGATCGAGTCATCTTTTATATTTTTTCTGTATTTTACTTTTATTGAGTCTAGTAAATACAAATGTAAAATCGATCGGGATATTACTGGCTTAGGTTATCTCCCAGTCTACTTATCCAAAAAGCCTACCTACATCTTAAATCTACATATCCAAACAACCCACAAACCCTATGCAATTTGGACCCCAAAAATCCTATTCTAGTTTGATAGAATTCTGATAGAACTCTGGCCGAGTTCGGTCTGAGTTTTTTGAAAAATAGTTCCCTCCAAACCTGCATCCAATGTTCGTATACGAGATTTTAGCATCCGAACTCTGCCCGAGTTCGGTCAAGAAAAACACTATAAAAAGAGAAGGATTTTTACATTTTTAATCACTCATTCACTCTTCTCTCTATCTATTCCTAAAGTATTTTTTCAGTGATCTAAAGTTTTCACATTTTACCTATACTACTCTTAGCCAAAGCCGGTAACGTCTTATTCGATTTAGAGTCTTTGGTTTACATAGTTGTAAAGAGGTTGCAAGTCAGAAAACATTTGAGTTTTCGGAGTCGGTCGTGCGCTCGTTACCAAGCACGGTGTTGTGAAGTTGGTCGTGCACTTGTCTCCAAGCACGATGTTGTAAAGAGATGACAAGCTCTTATTTAGCTTGCAAATAGTAGATTAACAGCGGGCAAGAGTACTCGCGACTGGATTAGTCCTCTGAGAGGAAAACCAATATATATTGCGGTGTTTACTGATTTTGATCTTCTATCACTTACTGTAATTTAAATTACTATCTCTTATTTTCTGCCATAGATTATAACTGTTAAATTTTAATTGGTGATTATTTTGGCTGCACTCGCACACACTCTATTCACCCCCTCTAGAGGTGCTCAACGGTCCTATAATCACTTTTTTTATTTTTCTTGAAGGTTTTCCGAATGCATTGAATACTTTCAGTATTGCATCATTATATTTTCGATATCTGTCGTCATTTCTCGGGACTCTCGTTCAATTAGTAGCAACACGAGGCTTGAAATACAAGGAACAAAAATTGTAATATCCTTAAGAACATATGCTTCACAAATAGAACCTTAACCCGTGCCTTGTTTTTACCTTTTCCATTAGGTGGTTCAAATGACGCTCGAACGAATAATCCACCGATAACTTATAGGTCCACCAACACGGGCATCATAGAAAAGATGAATTGGCAAATGTTCCATTGAGTCGAAGAATCTAGGAAGGAACATCCTCTCGAGCTTGAACAATATTATAGCAATATCCTTTTTTTGCTTTTCTAGACGATCAACGAGAAACTTAGTAGAATAAAGATCTCTGAAGAATATACTAAGCTCCGTCAATGGTGTCACGACCCGTACCCGAATATTTGGGCACAAGTACGTGGGCCATGTCGTAGAACGCTGTCAAGTACCTAGTAGATATCTACAACATTTATGATCTATAATGACATCAAGTACTCAAATCACATACGACTAAGGCAGATATGAATAAGAATGATCGTAGTAACTCTAGATCAAACATAAGCTACAAATGATCATACACACCAGAAATGTATCGGAGACAAACCCGATAACGAAACACAAATCTAGATAAGGAATAATGGCCTAGAGCTCCCAGATAGAAAACATACGGTAAATGGAACATCGAGAATCTATCTCAGCTAGCATCGTCATGTAGTCCAAGTATGTGGGACATAACAACTCCTAAAATATGGTTATCCAGTCAGGATTGGAGCGAAGTACATAAACTAACAGTGGTTCTATTAAATTGACAAAATCTATAATTAACAGAAAGCAATGAAGTACATGATGGACAAGTAGAACTGAATAGTAAAAAAAACAGGAAAATCATGTGAGCATGTCATGGTAATAATGTATTATAAGTAATTAGGAGTACAGTATAACAGCAGGTAATAATCTGAAATAGAGCATGTACTACTACTAGATAATGATTTGAGATATTAGTTTATTATGTGATCGACTTGGGACTAGGAACAGGCTATCCATATGATCGGCTATACACAAGTACAAGCACAGGTAAACCTGTAATCAGTCCGACCATACACGGAAGCTATGCACAAGTACAAGTGAGGCCTGGCTACACCCTACGTGTGGCGAGGGTGAGCTATGCACAAGTGAGTAAAGAAGTAAGGAATTATCACATAATCTCCTAATATCTCCCCATCTTCCGACTAATATAGTGGATCCAACCATAGTACGTTAAAACACGGGATTCTCTAAGAAGGTAGCAAACCCCTTAGGAATCGGTGTCTATACAAGTACAAGAACAATAACGAGATATGTACCAGTATACCAGGATAACCAGGAGTAACATCTCATGACAGTGTTGACACAAAGTCACAGTCAACCAAATATTGACTACATTGACTAAATAATGTCTGTATTAATTCAATACGACACACGACGTCTGCATTCCGTTCAAGACAGACGACAGCTCAGTCTCTGGTTCTCAGTGTGTTTTCGAGTCTGTATTTTATATTTTTATTGAGTCTAGACTTGTGTACTCTGAGTCATGCTGAGCTCTTGACACTTAGTCTACAGCCTACCCAAAATCCCAAGCTCCACTGAACCAAACACTGCCCAAAAATCCCCTTTGAACCACTCTGTGCTCTGGAGACAGAGTTCGGGCCGAACTCTGCCTCCACACAGAGTTCGGGCCGAACTCTGTCCCCTAGAAATCAGGAACCCTAATTTTAGGGTTAGCTGGTTGCTAGTTGTCCAACGGCCAAATATTTGAATTTTCCTACCCGAATTCTGGCCGAATTCTGCCTATAAAAATACTATAAATAGGGCATGAATTTTCTCATTCTAAACCATCCAATCTTCTCTTCTCTTCTCTCTTATAGCTGAAATAAGCCATACCCTTCCCATCTACTAGCCACAAGCCTCCTAAGTCTCGAGTGCTCAGCATCTCTCAGTTAGGATTCTTGTGCAAGAGTCGAAGAAGTCGCTTGGACAATTCCAAGCAAATCGCCACTGCGATCCTCTGTTAGAAGTTGACGTGCTCTTCTGAAGTAAAGGCACGGTTGTAAACTACTATTTCACAAATAGTGGATTTGAATCCTGAGCTAGAGTTCTCAGGCCTGGACTAGTCCTCCACGAGGGAAACCAGGTTAAAATTATTGTGTTTGCGTATGCTCTTTTAATCTCCTTTTATTTTCCGCACTTTACTCTGATTATTTTTTATTGGTGAAAGAGTTATTTTTAATTGGTCATTTTTCTATATATACTCTATTCACCCCCCTCTAGAGTTGCCAAACTGTTCTTCAATTGGTATCAGAGCTCTGTTCTCTTTTTAAGGACTAACATCCTAAGAGCTGATCCATGGCAACCACACAATCCTTGATTTCCAATCATGGTGAAGGTCAGTCCACTCATAGGCCTCCCCTATTTGATGGAACTAACTATACATATTGGAAAATAAGGATGAGCTTCTATCTTAAGT